>SRHC01001096.1:180755-231076 GCA_004794325.1 Pomacea maculata
AAAAAAAAAAAAAAAAAAATGTAAATGCAAATGTGAAAAACTCAAGTTATCAACCTTGTCCATTCTGTCTTTCTGCACACCAAATTTGCCGCCATAACCCTCAGATGCTTTAGGCCCAGCTTCATACTCCTTGGTTTTGAAATCGGTATGTTCCTGCTGTACTTCAGATCTTAGTTTCTTAAGACTGTTGAAGTCAATAGCATACATTAAAGCTCACTTTAACCCTGAGACTGTTGAAGTCAATAACATATATCAAAGCTCACTGTAACCTCACCACTTAAAAAATAGCCAAATAAATTAATTTTGACTAAAGCAGAAGAATGCTACCTTGTCACAGTAGCATGCCATGGACAAACTCATCAAGTGCTTTTTGAATTTTTTTGTTTTTTTGTAATCCACAAACTACAAGGACTGCATAGGAAGAACTTGCTGCATATAAACACTAAAATAATTTCTCTACATTTTCTCTTGATTTCCATTTAACAACAGGATTTCTAATTATTTTCAAATGTAATTCCTCTATGGTGAAGGGAGCAAAAATTGTCCACATGCAGTAATGTTTCACATTTCCTGAAAGTTTTATGTTTTATAATCATCAGTCATCACACTGTGATTTCACACATTTTGGATAATCTTTGATCAGTTTAAGATGATGTAGGTTTATTAAAGGGACTTAAGAACTGACATTTTTTACATACATACAAAATTTGACCCTATTTCAGAACACTTTTACAAAGATATGTAACAAAACATGCTATTTCCTAAAAGCACACATGTTTTCTCATTAATTTGATAATAAAATTTCACTACATATTTTTGTGAAATGTAGCTATTTTTCTTTTTTTTTTTAAATGGCCAAATGTGGAATGCTCAGAAAACATTCTGCTTGAAATAAGGGTGATTGCATTATACTATTTTTCAGATTGTCAGAAATATTTTTCTTTATGCTATTAAATATTATTCAATTGAATCAGTCCTCAAAACAGAGTTGCATGATTTTTGTATATATTGATTTTTTTTTTATCTACCATAAGTAATTTTAATAATATCATAAAAACATAATAATATGCCCCACACATTTGCAAAATGTATCGAGTGTAGCACATTAGTGCTTTAAAAAAACAAAAGACAATTTTTGCTAAGTTTCAAGTCATGTTACTGTGTGTTTTTTTCCTTTCTTTATGTCTGCTGTCAAATGTTGCTTACATGAATTATGTTGTAATGTGTTTCTTAATGACTTTTTTAATCATTTTTTAATCCCACAAATGAACATTTTTGCTTATAAAGAGAAATATCAAAATGTGTTTCACCCACTCCAATGACTCTTGATGACCAGACCCTTCTACAGTTTTGGCTCCCCATCTCTGTTCCTGTTCACTTACATCATTCTGCAAATTAAAAAAAACCAAGTATTTATGAGAGGGAATCTGTCAGCTCAACAAATTAAAAATTAAGAAAATCCAAGAACAGGTTTTTAAGATTTTCAAGATTCAAGACAGTATTTGTCAATGATCAGATTCAAATATTCTGTAGCATAGGATAGTCTCGAGAATACTGTAAACATTACATAAATGAGGAATATATATCTGATTACATAAATATAAAATAAAAAAATGTATACCACAAAGTCTGGATCTGTCTCCCAGTCATCATCACCAGATGCTCCAGAAGCAACCTTCACACTAGTCCCAGCTGCAGCCTTCCACATTGTGACTTCAACTTAAATTTCACACAATCATGCATGCAAACAAATGTAAACATGTATATATTTGTTCCCCACCCATCCCACAACACACACACATCAATTTCAGAATGCATTAGTAAATAAATGTTTCTGGACACTGTCAGCTACATATTTCTAAATTCAGATATATTCATACACAGGCAACCTGCCATGTTTCTGAAGCATATTCTCACAAACATATCACATCCCTATATATATGCTGCTTTCTCTTCTTTTAATACCAAACAGTTCTGATTCATACTGATTCAAACAACAACACACCGACTGCATCACGGAAAAAACAAAACAAGGGTAACTGCAATAATATATAACTCTAGTCTTTAGGCTGAAGAGTCATCTTTTACAAATAGCTCCTGACTTGCATGAAACTTTGGTGAAAAACTTTCCGTCTTCATTACGCCTTCCTAAGGCAAACACAATGTGCAGTTTACTTGTCTCAGACAAGGTCGAATTCACATATTATTTTCCACCTACAGAAATTAATAATAGCGCTAAATGTGAAATGTCTCGATAGCTTCAAAGAAATCTTACCAGCAATATCAAGAAATGATGTCAAATTCGCATTTAGGGGGATGGGTCACGCCGTCTGCTGCAACACTTCCTCAACTTCGTTTCCTGTTCGAAGTCACGTGACAGGACGCTGAGTGCTAAGTAGGTAAATAAAAGTTCTTTCGATAGTTTCTGGCGTTCCAATCGAATGCTTGCATTAATTTTGATATTCAAATAAGAAACAATTCCTCACAAGTTGCTGAAAAAATAAAGGAGGAAATTTGAGACACGTTTGGTGGTTATAGTTACTTGCGACATGCGTGACGCAGATGTTTGTAAATACGTTTTACTACGGATAACTAATTGAAAAGAAAATATTAATTTAGTAAAAATTTTTATAAACACGAGAAGACCACAGCTCCAGAAGGATTTATTGTGCGACATGTGTAGGACAGTAACTTGGTTACCTTTTATTTTTTTTTTAACCTGAAAGGACACCCTGGATCCAACTGATAAGGACTCAAAGGGACAAAAACTATACTGTATATACTGTATTATTATCTTGAACTAATAGGACAGTCTGTCAAATGTATTACTTGAGGATGAGCGTAACGTGTTGACATCGGAGGGACGTAGCTATGAACAGAAGGGACTAGGGAATGGAGTTGTATGTTGTAAATGACCTGCTTTTAATGAACTGGATATAGGGGTATTTTAGTTGTGTAGTTAAAAATTAAATTAGCCCCATGTCTTCGTAAAGTGTGTGTCAGCTTAACTAGCTTCTTGTCCAGTCGATAATGGTATGGCAGCATGTGAGCACTTTTTATGTTATTCGTGATGAGCGGAAAACTGTCATCGACAACTATTAACAATTCAGATCTTTCAAAAGCAACATTCAAAAAGCTGACAACTGTAGTCATACAAGATTTGTCCATTGCACCTTCCTGCCATTTATTATTGTACAGTGGAGCCATGATTATTCCGGCTAATGACCATATAATCGAGACAGTTTTTTAAAAGTGGCAAATGCTTTTGTAGACACTGCCTGTGAACTTACCTTTTTCTTAAAAAAAAAATCTGCCAGGAGATGCAGCTTTGTACTAGGTTCTTAGAAACCCACTTTTCAATAAAACCCAAGTATTAAAACACATGAACATTCCTTTTTTTAAATTAACATTTTAAATATGATATTTAGAAGATTATGCATTATTAGTGAGGGTTTAAATCATAGCAGATACAAAAAAAGGGCAATAATTTCTCACAAACATAAAAACACACCCTAGCTTTACACTTTTGGGTACGAGTCCCTTGTGATTACAACATGAGAAAGAAAATATATCTCGAATGTAAGAAAATATGACAAAATAGGCTCAACCAAAAAAGTTTCCATAAGGTTCACAGATGTACATTTTCACCTCTTCTTAATTCTTGGTGGCTTTGTCAGTTAATATCATAGTATAAGGTGACCAGACGTTTCGGGGGCGAAAGCGGGACATGTGCCGATGATGGTGTCGTCACCCTCAAAGAACACCGAAAAAAAGTGATTTTTAAAGACAACCGGGACATTTGATGGACTTGCCAGAAAGCCAGAAAGCGGGACATTGGGCGTCCCGCCCGATATTCAGGCGGGACACGAGGTCAAAAGCGGGACTGTCCCGCCTAATGCGGGACGTCTGGTCACCTTAATAGTATATATATACTGGTGACTCTTTCCTCTTTTTGCTAAATGTCCTTTTGAACCCTATCACTGTAAAGCATGTTTTGTTGGGGTTTTTTAAAGGGAGGAAAGGGGTTTGGCAGTCTCCAATAACAAAATGCACCATTAATGGAAGACCAGATAATCATGGTTCCATGGTACTTAAAACTGGTGAGGGTCAATATTTCTAAAATCTAATTGTTAAGCTAGTGGCATGTGGATGATAATTCACAAATGTAACATTTTGTTTCTAACATTGATTATTATAGCCAGGTATGTGATGCAACATAATGATACGCAACACATGAAATGTTTGGTTTTGAGAATATTCAGTGGCTTTAGCACTAATGCAGTTTAAAAAAAATTCTTATATGAGAATATATACGTTCTTTTATATCATAAGACTTTTGTCTTTCTGGTTTGGTGGTAAGGCAATAAAAGTATTAGCAAACTAGAGCAAAAGTCAAGCAATCAAATGTTTTTGCAATAAGCCAAGAAACCAATTTTATTGTTAGCAAATGTTAACCATTAACATCTTGTTGATCCCATATTCAATGTGAAAGGAGAAAATATATGTACAGTAAATGATAAAGGCTACAGTTTTGTACCATACAAATAAACTCCAGTTCCTTCCCATCT
The DNA here is from genome assembly GCA_004794325.1 of Pomacea maculata. NCBI lineage: Eukaryota > Metazoa > Mollusca > Gastropoda > Architaenioglossa > Ampullariidae > Pomacea > Pomacea maculata. Next base: position 185,324 of record SRHC01001096.1, read on the forward strand.
TGAAAGAGGTCATGTAATAATCTGTCATGAGTACATTGAGGATTGGCCATCCTGGATTCAGATCCCATCTTGGGCATGCTGTTCTTTCTCTGCATGGGATGTCTGTTTACAGGGCCGACCAGAATATAACTTTAGTTGCTGGTTCAGTGTAAAACACTCATTTATTCCTCCCATCTTGGAAGTCTTTCTTTGACAGGCCAGGTGTGCTTTTGGACAGCAGTTATTGCATAATTAATTTTGGAGGCTTACATAATGTATATTGCAATTTTCAGGATATGGCTTGATGGAACTTGCACAGCTCACACTGTTACATTGTGAAGTGATAAATTGATGAAAAGTTTCAAAAACTCCTTATTCCACTAATAATCTACTAAACCTAACTTTGAAACAAGATCTTAAAAAAAAGAAACAGATCATGCTTTAACTCACAACAAAAGTAGCATTGTTTTGAAAACATAATATTAGAGTGAGAAAGTACAATGCCAGAGCAAGTAATAAGAACATTTTTGTAATGTGGAATCATGCATACATTACAGTATGCATTGTGAATTGAGACAACAAAGAATATACATTTAAACAAATGTCAAATAAAACTTTAAAAAATCAAATAAAAATACTTGATATGAATAAACATTTGCAGAATCATAGATATGTGGTTGAAAGGATGAGTCATTGGAAAATAAAAGATTATTTTGTCCTCACAAGATCTCGAAAGAAATTAGGTTCCCTGTTTTATGTGTGGTGAGTTATTTTGTTTCAAAGTGATGTGTTTCTTGTACACATTTGAATTTGTCAGTTGGGTCTAATCAAAAAGACTAGGGTGCTCCTTTTTGACTGGTACTACTGGGCCATGCTATTTTGGTAAGATGAAAGTTTTTGTTTCTTTTACAAATGCCCAAGTAATACAAAAGATCTTAGTATGTTCATTTTACCTTAAATCCTTATCCAAAACTTATAAGATATAGGTGGATCTTGGCTGTGTTTTCTGACCACAGAACAAGATTTTTCTGCTATAGGAGGGTTATTTAGAAATTAAAAAAAAATCAATATTTGCAAAAAGTGTATTCTCTATCTTATAAAAATGTAGTCTTCTTTAATTTTTTTTAAGTAACTTAAGTTTTTCTCTCAAAATCTTGCAGTCTTAAGTGCAGTTATTCTCACTGTGATTATGCTGTCTTTGTTGTCAGTAAAATTACTTTATTATGTTGTAAACAAATGTTTGTTTACTCGGGAATGATGAACACGAGGTAGATTTTCTTACACTTGTGAAGACAAACTTTATACATATTGCCAATTCAAAACAACCTAGATGGAATAGTTTATAGTTTTATTAACAGCACACGCGCACACACACACGTTCACATCCCACCAAACTATCTTTTGCTTGCATATAATCTTTTACAATTTCAGAAGTGGGTTCTTTCTTATATGGTACCCATCAATTCAAGTTGTTTTGCAAAAATAGTGTAAATGTTGAAGTACTTATATAAATAAGAAGTAAAATGCACAGAGACCAAATGTAAATAAGTAAATTAAAATTACATTCAATGCAAGATAGCAGTAATCTACTTCATTAGCCCGAAATCATAAAAAAAATCATTAAAATTTGATTGAACACTTTAGTGACAAAAAATCGTTTTATAAAACTAAGCAACTGATTTAATGAGGTTCAGCAGTGCAAACTGCTCTTGAAAGGATGCTGAGATTTTTTTTCCCATTTATGTGGTTGTTGCATCAATAAATCTAAGCTCATGTGAAACTTTATGCATGTAACTGATCATTATCAAAATGTCAGTAGAACATTTGACTCTTCCGTAATGTTCCACAAATCCAAGAAAATTTAGAGAAAAACTGGTGGTTTATAACCAGATCTGTTTTCTTATTACAGCCTGTTGACCTTCTGTAGAGCATCTTCAAGCAGGGACAGATCTCCTTCAAACAAAAGTATGAGAAAATTCAAAATTAAAATAAACACTGACACTATAATAATTTCTCAAGTTATTAAGTTTTATAGCAATAAATATGTCTTGAAAAAAATGGCAAAAAGATTGTTTCTACAGTATCTCAATCGTTCTATACTGATGTGACCACAATCCCGTATTAAAAATTTTTTTTTTATTATTATTATTATTAAGAATACCACAAGCTGTACTATGCAACAGAAAAAAACTCTAGAGATTATATTTCAATAACTTTTATTCTTGAGATATTTATGAATAAATTTTAGAACAGACTGGTAAGCTTAGGTAATTTACCTTTTATAGTCCGTGTTAGGTTGATAATCTGCTCTTTATTGTTGATGACTTCAACATTTTGTGTATAGGCATTGTAGCGTACACTAAATGGACGTGGAATTGTCAGTGAGTATGCCCTTAAATGAAACAAAAAAATGTTTTCTGAAATACTCTGGTCCATAAAATGGCTTAGTAACATCAATTTAGAAATGTTTGTCAATTTTTTTTAAACTTTTATTTACCATGGATAGACATATCTTCATAAGGTCTGTCTTAGTGATGCATTCTTTTTATCAGAGTCCCTAGGTAAACTTGTAGTTTCTTTGGAGTTTTTTTTTAAAGAGCCAGCATGAATGAAAGGTATGGTCTGTATGTGCTTTTCAGAATCACTAACTAGCACCACTCCACGAACCCTGCATAGTTTTTAACATGGCAGCTCCTCCAGCCCTTGATCTTAAAGCTGTGGTTCTCAAAGTATTTCGGACCACAGACCACTTTATTAAAGTTAAAATAAATACGACAGACCACCAAGGCCTAAAATCACTCTGTACTATGAATTTAAAATTGTAATTGCCACATTTGTTTCATTACAATTCAAAGCTAATTGTACTTTTGTGACTGGCATAGTAATAAGTTTGTATAAAATTATGTATTTCACAAATTTCTTTATTAAAATTTTAATGCAATAAATGTAGTTGTTTTTGATGAGGGGATAATATTGGGATCAATGTTGGTGAGTTTCATTCTCCTGTCAGATTCCATGTTCAACCGGCTTCTCTTATTTGTTTTCAGTCCCACAAGTGTTGAACATCCAGTCTCGCAACAGTAAGTTGTTGGAAATGGCAGTAGGTGCTTAAGACTTATTTGTTAAGGAGCGTTTTATGTGAACGAACGGTTGGGCATTGATAAAATTAAAACTTGTGTGAAATCAATACTGGACTAATTAGTGTCTCTGGCAATTTAAACATCACTTTGCTGAAATATGAAGACTTTCAGTCATGAATCGCATGACTTACATGTGAGGACCACACTTTGAGAACCACTGTTTTAAAAGGATAGTGGAGGTTTACTGATTTTTCTCCACTGATTTCTTGAGACACATTTTATTCACCCCATCCTGTGATATCTTGCTTTAGGAAAGTTTAATTTTTCAGTAAAGACACTCAAGTTTTTTCCCATCTTTTCATGGACACTGAGAAGCCATGTTACTTTATATTATTGGTATTTCTTTTGAAGAATGCAGTACAAAACATTTATCACATCTCCACTATTCTTACTTGAGTTTTTCCTTGGCATCATCAAAACTGTCAGCAACAAAATAGACAGGCTGGAAAGATGTGATGGGATATTCCTGTGTTGACGTTTTTTGGGGGTCAAAGGGTCGCACTTCTGGCTTATCAGTGAGGGCATACTTAAGAAAGAAAATGCATATCTGACTGTTAAATATGAAAATGTCAGAAGACTTACATAAGTATCAGATAGTAGTTTTCTGCCAAAGGTATAATTCATTGCCAAATTCTTTACCTCTTTTGTCTTGCACAAGCATGCATTTAAATTTTTCTGCTAATGAAAGCATTTTCATGTTAAATTTAACTCTTGTGGAAGTGCACCTTCCTTGCAGATTAATATATTCATTGTAATCTATTCAAAAGTTAAAATCTTGGTCATCAGTCGCTTAAGCTCTGGTTCAACACAAATATGAGCTCTTGTATTTTTTTAGGTCATTGCAAAACTTTGTGTGAGAAAAGGTTGCAAACCTGCAGCTCTCCAAAAGAAGATAAAAGTCCTGCCCCATAAGCTTTCAGATGACCATCTTGACGGCATAACCCAAATTCAACAGTGAACCAGTACAGCTGTTTAAAAAAACCAAACCAACAGAATGGTCAATGACAGGTGCACACATAACACAGACAGTTCAGCAGCAGCAATGTAGAAGATAAGAATATCATTACTGTCCTTCGGTCCTTCAAGAAAATATAACTATCCATGGCTGCTGAAAACAGATATGGTCAAGTATTTTTTTACAAGCACCACTTTCATTACATTTTTTTCATCCAGGACGCACTTGATAGGGGAAGAGAATACATCTAAAAAAAAGTGGTCACATCTTTCTTAGCCGAAGTGCCTTTTTGTCTGGCCTAGAATAATGTTTTTGGCAACAATGTTCAAAAGCATACTCTCAATTTCAAGTTCTGAATCAAGTGTCTTTTTTATATGATAAAACAGCTCTAGATTTGAAAAAGCTTCTTTAAATAAGGAAAAGCAAGATGTTTGAGTTTGATGAAGCGATGTTCTGAACATGAAGATGTAATGATGCACCACAGTTGAGATAAGAGTGTAATTTCACTCACTGTAGCAAGCTTTTGAATGTACTCATCAGGAGCACCAAGACTAGCCAGCCCTATCTCTTGAGAAAACTGGGCAAATGATGGGTCTGCAAACAAGGGCACATGCCCCAGTACTTCATGGCACACATCACTGAAACAAAGTCAATTCGCTAACAAACTGGTGAAGATGAAAACTATCAGTACCGTAACCTAGTTTAACCTACTGAGTTCTAATATCTTGCTCTTCTGCAGTTAATGTACTTCTTTACAAAGGTGAAACAAGCTCTTAATTTTTTACCAAAATAGAAATGGGAAGATAGTGCTTTTAAGGTTATGATCTTAAAAAAAAAAATGAGTTTGCTGGGGTAAACGTCATAGCCATGTGATTAATATAGGCTCACTTTCGCAGCCTAAAATCACGATAATTGAAAATGGAATTTTCAGCAAAATTGGTTTGACATTAAGAGTGGTAAGATGCATGTTCTTGCAGCTTTAACAGATTTAGAAGTTGCAGGCAAAAATAAATCATCATTTATTCAAAATGAAAATAATTTACAGACCAGCTTATTCAGTTTATGTGTTGCAAGCCCCATTACTGGCCTGATGTCAGAGATTTTTATATTAGTTTGTGATATTATCTTTGATCATGACTCTCTATATCTTGGCAAAGTCAAGGTGACTGCATGTTACTCACGGTTCTGGTGTGTACATTGGCTTGGAGCCATGTCGGATATACTGAGTAGAGTGGAATACTCGGAATGCCAGTCCTGCAAGAAAGTCACGGGATGACAGCAAACCTGCTACAGGCCGCAGCTGAAATCCTGTGCAGTCTGCAAACATAAACATAGTTATGTTAATCATATGCACATAAATTTGCATGTTCTCATTATGGTCGCTCTCTGCACAGACTTAATCAAAACAGATAAATAGGCACCCATATTTCTTGAAATGATTGATAATAAAACATTTTGTGCAAACAAGTTTTTTACTTTAATTGCATTCTCTGTATGATAGGTATTTTACATCCTGCTGAAGTCATGCAGTTGGTCACATTCTGCTTTGATGATGTGGTTTAAGCTATAGTATTTTCCTTATTTCAATTTACTTCAGCTGGAGTGTCTTTTCAAGGGATGACAATGATAAATCCTTTGTCTCTTGCAGGTAGAGAAAAAAAAATTTTTAATTCATTTGAAAAAAACCAGATTGGGGAAACACCTTAAAAATTACTTGAAAGAATGAAAGCTAGGATTACCTTTCAGAAAGTCTGAGATATCCTGAAGTTGCGGGATGTTGTTTTCTCGGAAGCCACAGTTATCAATAAGAAGAGGAAACACATGGTTGAATTCTCTGCAGGCGTGAGTTGGGTACAGCTTTGTTAGTTCTTGGAAAATTGTGCCCCTGAGCAACAATAATTTTTAAAAAATGCACATAATAAAAGTAAAATAAACTAAAAATAAATCCAAGAAACTAAAAGGCATCATTATACAGGACCTTTTGGTGCCTAAAAGCTTAATAACAGCTGATTTACTAACTTTCGAAATTTTTAATTTTAAGATCAATGTTATAAGAGCACAATGCAGTATCTCACCAGGTTTTCACTTCTTCATCTGTGTACTGGACACGAGGAATGGGCTCACCACTGAAAAATTAAACATTCATAAATGTAAGATATTAAATATTTATAAGAATAATATCAAAATTGGAATCATTTAATAACAATGATATCTTTATAATAAATTATATAATATCACCTTAGACTTTACAAAAATAACAACAAATATCTATGCAAGCATTATGCAGTGTGATCTATAAAGAGAAAAAGTTCTTACTGTTTGTAGTTGAATGCAATGTCTGCAAATTCTTTTCTTCTGGTACGGTAGACAGGATCTTTGAAACCCTGACAATTAATTTGGAGATTGTTTTTTAAGAAAACTTCAAAAGGCTCATAACAGTAACATGGACAAATCATTGTGACATCTTCAACCTCTAAATCTAAAACGAGAAAGAATGTCCTTTCAAAAAACCTGAATGTTGGACTGATGAGACAGTTTCTCAATAACAATAATCATAATTAACTGCTGAAGAATCTGATAGTCGAGATATGTTTTTCTGCTTTAAGAGCCTGTGCTAGTGCTAGTCTCTAACTAGTATAAATTTTACTGTTAATTCTTTTGTGAGCAACCCTATTACATACTGCAGCTGTAGATGAAGTGTAACATTCAGACCTCTCCTTAAACACTATGCGACTGGACTGAAGAATCAGCATTAAAAGATTAAGAAATTAGCTACAGCCTCTTTATTAATAACTGAGGGGATGGTATGATCAAATAAGCACTTTATTTCTTACTGGGTGATCAGCATCCAGCTCTGATCCATAGCTCAAGATCTGGTTTGCAAAGCGATCCAAATCCCTTATTTTTCTGGGAAACCATGGCACTGTAAAAGAATATTTAGCAATCCCCACTTAAAAACATTGTAGTCATGTACCTTTTTTTTTTGAAGCACAGAATTTGTGTGGATATGATTTACTGTTACATGATGTAAATAGTGAGAAATTGAGGGGAATAATTCCATGGAAAGGGTGGAAGTTCCAATATGGAAGTGTTTTCCATTTTCTACAGTCTTAGAAACAGTTTTTTATTCAGATTTTAAATGAAGTTCCACTCATATTTGATGACTGCTGCATGTGTCCTAAAGTTGTTGTATGTTCCTCAGGTGCATATTTCTGAAGATATTTCTGACATTTATTCTTCCTGCTAGCAGTCCCCCTTTCCATAGAAATATTTGTCGGAGTACACAAATTCCAGACTGTGGTCTGTCACAGATTCACTCATTGATTTCACAAAGTACATGTTCCTAATTTAAAATTCCACAATTCAATTTTCAAAATGTTCACAAACATTAAAACAATGAAGGCATTTAACATTATATATCTGTTAAATACTTTTTGGCATATTGGATATTTTTTGACACTTACATTTGAAATAATTTAGTGACTATTACAGATCAGTGTAAAGGCAAATTGAATTAGCACTTCAAGACAATATATACCAACACACAAGCTGAAGCTGGACATTACTCTTTTTAATACATCTATGTTTTATACACAACTGCAAACACCTAAAGACAACCAAAGCAACAGGACCAACACTGCGGAGGCTAAAGGACAAGCAATTAAAAGTGTCTCAAATAGGAACATTTTGCTTATTAATCTGTGATCTTTTGCTTTCTACAAGAATGTTCTATAAACACATCTTCTGCCATGCTACTTTTATCACAGAGTTATTCAAAGAAATTTTTTTATCATGCTTTTGTTTTGTAATATCAGACAAGAAAGTTTAATGGCAAATGCTTAAAGTGAAATGACTTTATTAATTATATGTTAAGTACTGTATCATCAATTATAATGTTAACAGTCTTAAAAACCTTGACCAACAATGAAAAGCAAGAAACTTTTCAAGCATCTAGGATTTTAGTTTACTTACCTTCCACACCACTATCTGCTGTAAAGAAGTTAAGACACCCATACAATCAAAAGATTAAGTTACGTTAGTAATAATTTGCATGCAGTTCTCCTATATTACATATACCTTGATACCATTCTTTCATTTTAGCAATAGAAACAGACTGAACTACAGAAAGTTTTATTGAATTTACAGAACAATTGATTAAAATTGCTTATTTGCTGTTATATAGCTATGTCATACATAAATATATGTTGTGTAGGCTTTTTTAAAAATTTACCTTCATCTTTTTTATTTTCTGGATTTCGGGAAAGAACCTGCAAGTTCTTGGTTCTTTCCTTAAGGATGTCAATGGCTTCATGCAGGCCTCCACGCACATTATCACAGGAAACAAAGAATTCGTAGCAGTCTTTGTCTTCAAGCGAGGGTCGAGACTCGATGTGATGCAAGTTCACATTGTTTGACTGTCATTGATAGGATGTAATAGCTGCATTAATACCTTGCAAGGATGTATCATGATATATTAACAGATTTTTTTTTTTTTTGGTTTCAGGACATGAGAACATAAACATAACTGTCACCAGGTATTCTATATTTATACTAGAAAAAATGCGCAGTTATGGCAACTGGAAATTATATAGCCTTGATAACATATCTTTTTCTTCCCTCACCCTATTCTTTATCTTGCATGATTTTCCATTTCTCGTCCATTTAATCACTTGGATTTCATGCCTGTCCCTTCAGGGGCTGTACAATTAACGTTACGCCAAGGTTTGCTTTGGACCAAACGTTCAGGTCGACTTGCATCCTATACACTCTACAGCTATGTCTTAATTGCTAGGGCTGCAGGAGCGATCGGAGGTAAAGCAAGCCCTGGATATATCTTTGGCTCATAATTACACATGGCCCAAGGTGATTGTAGATTAATTTACGTCACTTTAATTATTTTTAGTCCGTCGATCTATATTGTTGACCTCAATGCCATATACGAATTTAAGTGCCATCAGGAAGATCCATTTCGACCCTTCATCCGCGATTAAGCATGCATGTGCAGGTCTCGGATCTATATTTTGTCTTTTGCATCTGTTCAAATAAGCTTTCATTGTCTATAAATGGTACAGTAATTGAACAAGTACGCTTCCACACTGCATGGATCTTTCGTTGTCATTTTATGTGCTACGAACAGTTATATATCGTTGTTAGTAATAACATTGATTAGCATATTGTGTTTGTACATTCTACATTAAATCTTTTTCCTTTAAATTAGAGAATGCTTTTGAAAAGGTGAAGACGTTCCCTGTTATTCACGCTGACTGAAAACACACGAAAACTGTTCGACTAAATGAATAGATCAGTCACTATATATATGGACGCTGCGCATGCACTTGTACCGTTTGCTACCATTAGCAATCAACCCGAGATCAGTCATTTCAAATAAAGAAAAAGAAAATACACTTCAGAATCGTCTAAAGAAAATTCAGAGTGAAACATATATCTGGGATCTTACCTCAAACACTTTCAGAGCTTCTGCCAAAGCACCAACTTTTTCTGGAAGACTGAATATTATGCTGGTGCTTCCTTCGTGATCCACATAATCTTGCACGTAGATGTGCTGGTAGGTGTTTGACTGTGGACACTGAGGAAATAAGACACAAAGATAAATTGTGGTACATACAGTGCCATATAGTGCGTGCACGGACGTGTAATACAGGTAGTCCTCGGGTTACGACGGTCTCGAGTTACGTCGTTTCGTGGTTACGACGCTCATTCCGACTTACGAGGTCAGTGCATCAAAGAAAAGGAAGGCCATCACCATGGAGGTGGAAGTGGATATCATAAGGCAATCTGAGAAGGGGGAAACAGCAACAGAAATTAGCAGGTTATTAGGACTTAGTCGTTCGACTGTCGCTACCATGATCACGGATAAAGATCGCATCCTTGAACACGTGACAGGATCTGTTCCTATGACAGCGACAGTGATAACAAAGCGTACTGTACTGCACAATATTTTACTGTACTTATGTTTATTGATAATTATGTAGGTTGCTGTGTTAGGTTAGGTGTTTGGAGAGGCTAAGTGTTTGCAGTACTGTTATTATGGTACAGTACTGTATGATCCGACTTACGTCGAAATTCGGTTTGCGACGCCGCGTTAAGAACGGATCTCCGTCGTAAGTCGAGGACTACCTGTACAAGTTCGTGGTGCTTGCAAGGACGATACGGCGATATGCGCGAATTCATCAGTTAAGTCGCATGTGTAGATATCTCGAGATCATTTATAAATTTAAAAAGTATTATCAAGAATTAGACAATTTTGTGCATAATTTGTTTAAGATTAACAAAATAAACGCGTATGGTGAGCGTCCTTTAGCAAACGACTGGGGAAACAAAATCAAAAACAGCCAGCCTTGGACATGATAAACTACTATATATATATTAATTAAGTTAATGGCTGATTGATGAATGATTGTTCATGGTTACATACAGGTGAAAAATAATCAAGCTGCAACAAACGACGAAGTTTTCTTTTAGTGCATCAACAATATTCCCACCCCGCACACAACAAATAGGTGGATACTAAAAGGTAAACAAAAATACACTGTCGGCCTACCTTGGTTGCTATCTCTGTTATACCAACAATGCACCCACACATAACACATTGTCGACCGCGCACGCCCATGTTTTCTGTGCTTTGCATGGTTTGACGAGAAGACGGGTTTATATAGAAATGCTCGTATAAGTCTCGCACAACCAACTTTCAGCCTCTTGCATCAGCACCCGGAAGAAGATAACGACAATAATTGAGTCAAACACACAGTATAGGCTCAACTGGTCAACGGCTGGAAGGAGGGGATGAAGGAGAGAGGAGGAGTTCCCAGGTTAGCATTTGCCCGAAGCGCGCTCAGGTTTCTGATTGGCAGCTTGACCCCGAGAACACAGCAATAAAAGTGTTCGGGGATGGGGGTTGGGGGCTGGTTGGATGGATGATGTACTTCAGAAAGGTGGGAGAAGGGGACAGTGGGAGGAACCTAAAAAGGATTTGGACCCTGGAGGGGATGAGCCCTTTTTAACATTCCGCATCAGCGCTGACAAGACGGATGCGTGATTTGCCGGCTTTGTTGTCTGACGGCGGGCTGATGCAATGCGCTGAAATATCCTATAAAGGTGTTTACAAACTTTACCATGGGTCAGACCTATAGGGTGAAAACGACCTTGATCTGTGGAATGCGCTGACTAACAACAATAAACATTTATGTTCGTGAGCAAATGTAGTTTAATTGTAAAGGTCTCTTTAGTACGCTTTAAACCTGAGGATGTGTCCACTTTCATTATTCTCGATCGCGCGCGGTTCTCATGCAGCATTTATCTTATGCATCGTCAGTTTTTGATCATCAGGTTCATCTGGCACGTTATTTATATGCATCATTGGCAACTATAGCAATAAATAAAAATAATACAGAAAATAAACAAGAGAGTGAGGAAAAATTAGTCTAAACCAGCTTCATAAAATAAACATATAATGTACCAGTTAGGCTGTGTAGTCCCTTTACTGCATGGCCCTGAACACATGTTACGGCTGCATGTGACTTTAGGTGGGTATGTAACTATATATGTAACTTTAATACATATGGTTAAATGCTTTATTGTTGTTACCGTCATTGTTATAATTGTTGGTAGTTGTGATGTCATCGTATCATTATACAGCAATTTCAAAACAAATTTTATAATAATTATAATGCTGATCATTTTGCAAAGGATTCTGGCACACTGCGGTATTATAGGTAATGAAGGAATTAAGATAACATACGTCCTTTCCTTTCGCCCCTGACGACCAAGAAATCTCGAGTTCCAATCAATTCGTTAAATAATTAAACCATGTGCACCATAGGGTGGAAACGCCCCGAGGAGCGCACAATAATCTTCCGCTCTTTTGCTACTCTGCTACTGTTTTAAAAAGATGTTGATTAAAAAATATTCTTTGATGATCTCAAGTTTCATTTTTCACAAGTCACCAACGTTCATCTCAGCATATTTTTAGATAAGTAGTAGTTATTGATTTAATCCTTTCAAGTCTGCTTTGGTTTGAGTGTTACAAAATTAGCAAATATTTTTAACCGAAGTTGAGCGCAGCGTGGGTGGCGGGGAGGGTGGGGACATGTCGTTTCACTTATCCCGGTCAAGAAGCTATAATTACCGTCTGTGCCCCCATACGCCACTGATTATACAACCCCGTACTGCTTACAGTTTTGTGTTCTCCCAGTGAAATGAACGCAGGTGACTTATCATTAGCAATTCTCTTAGCAGACTACACAGCGTCATCAGTAAAGGACTGTCGAGTAATTTAGGTAGTTCTGTGTGGGGGTTATCTCCTGAGGGGACACATAAGAATGAGTGCACATAAAACTAGGCTTTCGGATACTGATTATAGAAGTGTACAAGACACTATTTTTAAGAATACATTTTATCTGACTGGACTGAGCCTGTGGAAGGCAGGGACCCTTTCCCAATTCGCCTCCATGCTGCTCTGTGACTGCTGCTGGAGGGTCAAGGACAAACCCGTTGACGCCCCCCTTGACCTTTTCGACTGAGATGTATAAAAGGAAAGCAGTGAAGATTGATGCCTTGATTATTTCTTCATGACTCACAAAACGCAGCGAAAACTCAGCACAGCGGTCAGCAAAAAAGAAGGATCCGTTCCGGTCGACTGCTTTTGCTTAAGGCCAGGACCGAGCGAGAAGGCACAGGCTCATCTGATGTTCTTTTCTTTTATCTTGTTGAGCGATCGTTGCCGAACACATCTTCGAGCTGACTTATTGTTGCAAGTCTCGCCAGTGCCGTTGTTCTGACACGGTGCTAGAGTCTCTATATAGTGCCGGGACGAAACCAAGACAAGGTATATGTTAGCCATATGCTGCGACTTATCTTGATGTTCCTAATTCACCAACTTTGTCTGAATCTGTTTAGTCTACAGCTGGACTCAATAACAAAACATGTATCTCTCTCTCGATCTCTTGACCTCTCTCTCACACACACACATCTGCACACCTATACATACTGCTCCACGAGCTGCTTCTTATTGTAAACATTTGTTAGCACTCATGCAGATTGTTGCTGGCTATACTTGACAACACTTTTAAAATTGAAAAAAGTAAACGAAAAAGAGACAGGTACATCTGAATTTTTTTAAATCGTACCAAGATAGAATAATCCAACCACATGCCAAACAATCCAAGTACTCATCCAGAAGCCTTGTTTCATTCACCGTAGACTGGAAAATATTTTGTCAGTATGTTTTTCATGTTTTTGCTCAGAATTCGTTTTCTGTGCCATTTAAGAAAGCATACCTTTTCGTTGACGCTGTCAAGTTTCACCTTTTTGCTTGAAGCCCACCCGTCCATCTTCGCAGGTGTCTGCTCGACTTCGTAGCGACCTCTGTGACAACACGCGCTGCCTTGCCCTCGCTTATGGCCTTCAGCTATCACGAGGACAAGTGACCTACAAATGCGACTGGTCGGAGAAAATATACGAGACTGTGACTGGTCAATCGGTGACACACCCGCCAGCAACGATCCCGTTCCGAGGAGGGAAGGGGGAAATGACACCATATGGAGTCATGGAGAGAACACTACTGTGTACACAAAACAGCTGTGATCGTTGTGTATACACGTACTTTGAAGACGATCTATACAGAACTGTTCGTTGCAAGAAACATAGGTTGCAATAATAATGCTCTCAGTAAATTAAAAAAAGATTCAGAGGATCGAGATTTGACTGGTAATTTGACAGGGCAAACAGGTTGTTGTTGGTTTTTTTAAAAAGATTTTTGGCGATGCACATATATAACAGTAATTTGTTTCATCACTTTCATTTTCAGCTGAAGAAGGTGGTATTAATCAGGAGCTATTCCGATATTTTTGGTGTAATAAAACATCAGACTTTGGAAGCGATCGATGGTCTTTTTATCATTTCTTTTTGGTGGAGGAGGAATCTTGTTTATTATTCGAGACTGTCATCCACCCCTTAGTCATTTTCCTTTTGCATCTGAGCTGGCATAATCTCCGTATCTCATGAGATCCACAACAGCAATTACAGGTCTCAATGGCGATCAGACTTCTGATTGCATCATCTGCCAACATGAAACGTAAATTTAGATCATATCTTCCTTTTGCTCAATTCGTAAAAATGCACATACATACCTTCGCGCGCGCGCACACACACACATATATATAGAGAGAAATGGCACCTTCTCGCAGGAAGTATATATATTGCTTTAAACGCCATTTAAGAAATAAATTTCAAGATAACTATCACAAATAGAGTAATTGTTTTTTAATCGTGTCGGAAGCAGTCGATAGTTTCTGAGTTCAAAAATAGTAGTCCATGTACAACTTCCAAGGCTACCAGACAACAATCAGTCCTGCCGCACATCTGCAAGTCCTACCAGAAGGTTTCCTGTTTGGTCTTACGTTAGGACACCGAGAGTGATGTACGCAGTTTGAGGATAGGGAAGTCCTGACTAACTGAAGGGCTAGCTAAATGGTGTACGTTGGTCTGCTGAAAACGTTCACGTTTGTTATGGTTCATTGCACAGCTGATGTGAAAATAAAAGGGAGCATTCAAAAGACTTCTCTATGGTTGTCTAGGTGACACAGAAGACAATGACAATGACAATGACAATTTTTATTTACGAGAGGTAAAATAAGCAAGAAAATGCTTTTCTTCCATTTAGCCCTAGCACTTTACAGGGAAGAAAATAAACTACGTAAATGAAGTAATTAAGAATTATAGAATAATTTGTAGTAAATATAAAGGTGCATTCAAAAAGACTCGTCTATGGTTGTGTAGATGACACCGAAAATGCTTGATAAGACACCATTATAATCATTGAAGACTATATTCGTAACTTGTAACAAAGTAAGTGCAGTAACAGATTGAACAGACTTCACGACAAGTATTAGCCCCATTGCGACCACTCTTCGAACATGGACGTGTATAGGTGGACTACTGTCTGTCTACCAAGACCAACGCTTAGCCTCTTGCGAAGTTCTCCGCTGTTTGTCTCGACGAGCCTAAACAAAGAATGTGACTAAACCGGAAGCTTTTTAGTCTCATGCCTCGTTTTGGTAGTTAACTGGGAAAAAAAATCGTCTGCCAGTAGTCCAGTAATACAAGTTCGTGCATGGTCTGAGTGTTTTATGAGTTTGTGATCTCAAAATCTAGTGATGGAAGTCATTACAAAGTAAAGTCTTTATCATAAGAGGATTCTAAAGAATTGTTGTCAATGTAGCTGATAGGAAGAAATACAAGCAACAAGAAAACCCAAATGACAGAAATATGGCATTTAATTGGTAATTGGTAATCAGAAGAAGATTGGTAATCAGAAGAAGAGTCTGATCTCCGACAATATACAATATAACCACCCATGTGCCGGATGGTTCGAACTGAGTGCATATCGGTCAAGTCGTTTGACGCATGTTTCTGTTCGCAGTTCCAGACATGTGCGCGCGCGACGTACTCACCCATGCGAACTTTCTATTATGGTGAGAAAGAGAAAACTAGCCTCTCTGAACGTTCGTGCGACTGTCATGTTCTTGATGGTGAATCAGACTTTTTCCAGAATTAGTTAACCTTTCGCAAAGATTAAAAAAACCCTTTGTTTTACGTCGTCCGTCAAGCAGCTGAGAGATAAGAAAGAGCTAGTGCATTCACTGAAACATGACATCTGATACTCGTACTAATAATACCTGATCATTCTAGGCCTAAGAAAGTAAACATCCTGTCCACTGACAACTGATCACGTATTACTTTTCTAAAAATCAGTGCTCGGTACTAACGACTTCGAAGCAATTGAAAACACACTTGGTATACAACAGTGAATATTATTCCAGACTGTTCAAAGCTAAAAAAAATTGAGCACGTTTGTAAAACAGAGCTTCGTGGCGAGAAGCTGCTCCTATTATTGAAATCATTTACCCTCTACCCTCTTCTATCTACGTTTAACCGCCTTTTTAAATGCGTATTTCTGTTGTTGTTTATAAAATTTTAGTTGGGTTTTTGTGTTTTTTTACAAACAGCAACAAACATCAAAAGGAACCTGTTCAAGACTATCTGCTCAAACCTCAAGGTCGTGACTCAGTTAAATTAAACAAACATGAATGACATTGCGTTATACATGAGATAACCTTTGCCCTTGTTTAGTATAAAGTGCAATGCTGTCAAATCACGGTCACTGCGCAGAAAACAGAAATCGACAGGAAAGCGAGCGAGAACAAAACTATGTCTTTGTTGTTGTTGTTGTTGTTGTTGTTGTTGTTGTTGTTGTTGTTGTTGTTGTTGTTGTTTTGCCTTTTCTATGACTTTATATTTTCTCATCAATCTTCTCTTCATCTAATATATTTCGTTGTCTCTTTTTTTTTCCTGTTCTCCTTTCCTTTGTTGACGTCCTACATACAAAAGATAAACAAACAAACAAAACTCCACTATTCTGACTTCCTTCTGACTTTTATCATGATGCCAATTTGTTAATTCCTAAACGGCAATATTTTATCTCTAAGCATCTACACTGTAATACTTATAGTTCATGTCTAGAAGAGAAAAGTTCTGTTGTACAGTAAAAAAACCTAGCTGTGGAAATAAAAGTACTTGTGTGTGTGTGTGGAATGGGGATGGGTGTACTTTGCCTTGATATTTGTGGAAATACAAACGATTCATCCGATCTCGACTAAATTTTGCATAACTACGAAGACCCCGAAGAATTGATTGTAGCGGCACGCGAGTTTCGGGATATATGTGCAACTTCTCCAAGTCACTTCATGCCTATTTGTTGCCAGTCTGCGGTTACGCATTGTAATTACGCATTAGTATTTCGGCAGAAAGCTGAGATCATGACACCTGTCTCATTCATTCGTCCTTTGGCTGAGACGGATAGATGCCACTCAGGCCTGTCTTTGGCGGTGGTGACAGGACGGCCAGTCCACTCCTTCCGTGGCGTCGACCTCCTTGCAAGGTTTGGCTTTAGAAACCCATGAAAGGAATATGTTGTACACGCATGCCTAGGCGTGAACTGTACACTGAGATACACAGAATTATTGACGATTATTATTATTGTATAAGCCGACATGGTCGAAGAACGATACAGGCATCAATAGCCAATATCAAACTGGAAGTGGTCTACTATTGGCTTGAGGTCACATGCATACATAATTCTCCAAAATCGTCCATAATAGGCCACGTATAGCAGACGAGAAGCATACATATGTATACGTGTCTGTCCGGTCATGTACTCGCAGTTTGTCCTGTCTATCCCTTAAAGGACGTTCCTCGATTGTCCCTCAAAATTTACGCTATCATTTTTATTCACTTAATATACATTTATGTTATGAGAAAAGATCAAAGATTTACTGAAATTGCGGCTGCCTTGGCGGGCCGAATCAGATATATCCCCATCCCTGCTATAGCCCCTCGTGCCAGTCCCAGTTAAAATGTCCCACTGGTACCATTAATTTAAGCTCATGTGTGAGTTATCTCATTTTGCCGCACGTACGGCATGTAATGTGCGGACATTCACGTGAAAACTGATGTTCTGTCTTCTGCTTTGATTTTAGTATGTGGCACCTGTCTTCAAGGCCGGCTGATTTGTTGAAATATACTTTAGTCTGCTCGGCTCGGCGTAAAATACCAATTCTTTTCCCCCGACACCCACTCCTTGGCTACAGTACCACATTTTTGGCTATCCCCTTCCTGGTGCCTTCCAGTGCGGTCCACAGTCGTTGCTGATCCAGTTATTATTACAGGCATAAAAATAAAATTTACCTTTGCCCTGCTAGCTGACATTTTTTACCACAGGCATACAAATAAAATTTACCTTTGCCTAGCTGACATTTTTGACCGCCTATAGATGGCTTGTTCTTGTAATAATTTAACTTAGACATGAGAGGATCGAATTACTCTGGATCATACTAGCCTTTTTCTTCACTCTGCGTTTATAATCAAATTCTTTTGTCTTTCTTTAATGACTTTAACATATATTTACTAGTAATCAACACCATTCTTTCCTATTTTCTGATTCTCATTAGAACGGCAGGCGGAGACGTACTTCTTAGACCGATAACAGGGGAAGCTACTCTCTGTTCAGACCTCTTCAATCTCGAGGCGAGGAAATTCACGGCGTGTAAGACTGCATAGTCACAGGTTTTTCTTCTGTTGTAGGTGTCTATCAGATAATAACTATGGTATGTACTGTGAAGGCATTTTCGAATTATATATTTAGTTTTAGTGTGATCTATTCCTTTTACTTTGCACCTTTACAAATTTCGTGGATTCAGTTGTTAACGCAGTAATTTCAGTGCTCTTAGAAATAGCAATTTTACTTAGCTACACAACTGTCTCAGATTATATGTCGTCTGTCTTATTTTATGTTTTAATTTTTAAAAAATAGTTTCAGATTAGAGGTATGAGTGATAGTATAAAATCATAGTCATTTCATGGGAATGCATGTATTTTAAACATTAATTAATACCTTAAAATTACCAGATTAAGGTGCATGGTAGTAGTAGTAGCTCTATGAGGACATATAAACCCGAAACAAAGAAGTATAAAGGTAGCCCATGATGATAACAGCAACACCAGTCGAGTGATTAAATGTCTACCTTGATATTCAGTAATAATTTTCCTGTAGTTTATTACAGTAATCATTTAATTTTAAATTATTGGGGATAATATATAAAAAATTGCAAGTTTGTGAGGGATATTACAGCTTGAAAAGAAAACTTTTAAACTCAATGTTTGTTTCAGTTTCGGAATCAGTATGACAACGATGTCACAATATGGAGTCCACAGGTAAATGGTTTTAGAAATGACAGCCCATAATAAACTTGGCATGGCTTAGATTGTTGACAAATGAAGAAAAGAGTTTAGCTGTAAAATTGAAT
Organism: Pomacea maculata; assembly: GCA_004794325.1. Lineage (NCBI taxonomy): Eukaryota > Metazoa > Mollusca > Gastropoda > Architaenioglossa > Ampullariidae > Pomacea > Pomacea maculata. The sequence goes on from SRHC01001096.1 coordinate 204,280, forward strand.
GCTTTCACACTAGTAAGAGAATATGGTTTCATGGGATAGATTCCAAGAGTTGATATAAGATGGAAGAGAGCACAAATGTTGACTAGCATTTTGAGATGTGTAGTATGCTATTATTTTCACTTTTACGTGTGATAAATGTTGTAGATTTATCACAGTTATTTTTTATGTTTAACATTTGGCAGACAGAGTAGATTTCTTTTTATATAATTTGTAATTTATCTTACTCTTCATCTACATTTCTCTTTTGCTTTTGTTGGTAGGGTCGTATTCATCAGTTAGAATATGCCATGGAGGCTGTGAAGCAAGGTTCTGCTGCTGTTGGCCTCAAGAATCGTACACATGCCATTCTTGTAGCTTTAAAGGTAAGGTGTAACATCATACAATTTGCAAACCTTAGTTTTTTTTTATAGTTTTGCTTATTATGCTTATAAAGTTTATATAAAAATGTCTCTAAATGTAATCAGAAAAGGTGATAATATAATTTTATATTAAATGATCCCAATATCACGTTTTGGCATGTTGATCTCATACATGGGAATGGATTTCCAGCTTACACAACGTGAATGAATTATTTTTGTAGCGTGCACCTTCAGAGCTTTCAGCACACCAGAAGAAAATTCTCCCCATTGATAATCACGTAGGTGTAGCAATAGCTGGCCTTACAGCAGATGCAAGGCTTTTGTGGTAAGCAATCTTTTGACACCTCCATATTTAATTATGAGCAAGTGTAATACAGCATAATTTTGCATAAAGTATAAAGACTTGGAAGGACATTAACAGAGTTCATAGAAAAATCTCTCTAAGCTATTCTCTTAATTCTTAAAAACTTTTTTTTTTATCTGTTCAGGAGTTCACAAATGAACAACACATCTTTCTTATGCAATCTTCTCAAAAACAATGGCTGTAGTATGTGTGTATACCTACATATGTGAAAAGACAATATAGTAGCAGACATATTTTGTGTAAAGAACAGCATTAGCACACTCTTGTCCTGCTGATACTCATTATTGGTATTGTATTTTTTTGTGCTTTTAGCAAGATTATGAGATCAGAGTGCTTAGATTCACGCTGGGCTTATGAGCAACCACTTCCAATCTCCAGACTGGTGTCTGTTGTAGGCAACAGTATCCTTCTACTAAAAGCATTGCATTTCTGTTTAGCGTGATGCTATTGTTGAATTTATCAGTAATTATTTTTAACAGATTTTCAGGCTTACAAAAAGTTAAAACAATTTTCTAAGCTTTCACTCTTTCAGCTTATTACAGAAATCACACTTGTCACCAATACCCCATCTTGACTTGTCACCTCCCTTTTCATAATTTTCAATCCTGTAACACACAGGCTATGCATTACAATATCTGGCCTAAACCTGTAAATCTGATTGTTTGAACTGCTAATTTTGCATGCATATGTGTGAGTGACATGGTGAGTACCTTAACTCTAAGCAGAATCTCAAATTCCAACCCAGAGATATGGACGACGTCCATTTGGTGTCGGTCTCCTCATTGCTGGATATGATGTAAGTATATGTTTATCCAACTGTCATAAGTGTTGGTAGTTTTAGTCAATTGTGGCCTCCAAGAATGAAATGAGTGTGAATATTATATCTCTTTTGACTGTTGAGGCCAGGTGTATCACCCTAGTCACTTTGTGGATTAGGCTTTCATTGTTGAAAGCTGCCACATCACAAATGCCAGTATGTTATTGTCAAAACTTCTGTATGACTTAATGCAAGTTCAGTATTCAAAAATACAGAGCAGCAGAAGATGCAACATGAAGTATGTGTGCTTGGGTGCTTAGATATCCAGGACTATAATTTTATTGTCTTTCGGTATAACTTTGTGAATTTTATAGTTCCTATGCATATTTTCATCTAAATGTTCTTTTATCAGGCACAGGGGCCACACATATATCAGACATGTCCCTCAGCTAACTATTATGACTGCAAGGCCATGGCCATAGGGGCAAGATCACAGTCAGCTAGGACCTACTTGGAGAAGTATCTTGATGAATTCCCCAACTGTAAGATTTTTTTTAATCAAAAATTATTTCATAGTCTTGTTGATAATAAATTATAATAATTGCATGAGGTTATAGGCTTCCTTGATGCCAACATATATGAAAGTATGCATTTTTCAAAAAGTAGAATTTGGTTTATAGAACTTTTTTCAGGAAGAACAAAGAGGTGAATGCTTAAAATAATTTCCAAGGAAGATTAAGCTTATTGGATTATTCCCGAATAAACTTTTTGCCTTCCAGGCAGCCTAGAAGAACTGATGAAACATGGACTTAGAGCTCTCAGGGATACGCTGCCACAAGAGGTCAATCTGACTACAAAGGTACAGACTCAGCCAGTGTAGAGTGGTGACAAGATTTATATACTATTCTTCTTGTTCCTAATCGCTCTCAGTGGAGCATAGGGCCACAACTGGGTCTGGGTCTCCCAACCCTGCGCCTCCCCTGTGGGTTCCAGCCCAGATATCTTGTCTTGTTAAATTGTCGGCCAGCTTTCGCCCTTCTTCCGCTTTTTGATGTCTTGGCTGGCAGGTTTTTGGTTGGTTCTCTCCCACAGGTCTGTATTGGAGATCTTCTCAGGCCATCTGATGTTGAGGATGTGGCACAGACATCTGTTGACAAATGTCTGAATCTTGTTGGTGATGGTGTTTGTGACATGCCATGTCTCAGATCCGTATAGAAGGACTGACTTTACATTTGTGTTAAGGATACAGATCTTGGTGTGTAGAGATAAAGCCTTGGAGTTCCAGATAGGTCGCAGGGTGTGGAATGCAAGCCTGGCTTTGTTTATTCAACTTCTTTCATCTTCATCTGTACCTCCATTTTTACTGACTATGCTGCCAAGGTAGGTGAAACAGTCAGACTGTGTAATACGTTCCCTATGTAGTTGGAGCGGGGCTTCTTGCTTGTTGTTGACCCACATTACCTCCGTCTTCTTGATGTTGATGGTCAGGCCGGTCATCGCTGCTTCTTCTGAGAGCCGAGTGAGCTTTGTCTGTGCATGTTGTTGCTTGTGGGACAACAGGCTGATGTCATCTGCAAAATTGTGATCCTCAAGCTGCCTAGCAAAGGTCCACTGAATGCCCGTGTTGCTGTTAGAGGTGGTTCTTCTCATGATCCAATATTGTGATTTGTGCCAATACATAGATCATGTAATATACAATAATTTAAGCTAGACCATTTGAAGACAAAAATAATTATAAATCTGCAGTTTATTGTTGATGGAAGACAGTAGTCTAGAAGTTTTAGTATAGCACTGCATATTAATGTTTTAGTATTTAATAATGTGGCAGCAGCTGTTGGTGCATTTACTTTTTTTAATATGCCTGTAAATGATTGTTTAATAGTTGTTAATATAAATTGTGCTGATTTGAAGAGGGCAGCCTTTATGTTTGATGAGATATTACAACTTTGTAAACAGTTTTATGCTACATTAGTTCCTTTCATGCTTTTCTGTTATAATGTTTCAACTTATAAAGCATGAACAGAATCATCAGGTGATGTGTACTATTTTCCAGAACTGCTCGATTGCTATAGTAGGCCAGGGCATGAACTTCACTATCTATGATGATGACAAAGTTGCAACATATGTATCCTTGACACATTGAGATCATGCTCTTGGCAGATTACAGCTTGAATGAAATTAAAAAGTAGTTAAAAAATTTAAAATAGTTTGAAATGACCATTTGCAGTTTATTTTCAATTTGAAACATTGTTAATAATTCTGTATCCCTTTAACTCTTTGAAAATTATCTTCAGACAAATCCACTTACAAAACTTTACAAAGAATTTCTTAAACTGGTTTTGTTTAATTATTTTTAATTATTTGTTTAGCATGAAACTTTTTGCTTTGTTTATAATCTTAGTAAAAATGAATAAATCTGTGATAAGATTACAAAGTTTGTGACAATGGGTCATAAAGCATAAATTTACACCTTCCAACAACCTAAAAAAAACTCTTCCTAAATGATCACAAACTGCAAAACAAGTAAAAATTCATTTTATAGGATAAAGAATTTTCCTGTGGAATGTAGTCAATCATTTGCAAAGTATGAAAATTGATCTTTTGAAAATTTTATGAGATCAAAAGTCAAAACAGAAGCAAACCATCCAAAAGAAATATTTCTGTAGCATTATCTTCAGGTGGTTTGTTTTGTCCTTGACAAAAATTGCAGCTTGCACTTATTGAGGGAGAGGAGAGATCAACTGTTGCTGCTGAAGATGAAGATGTAAGTATGAACAGCATCTTAAATATGAAGAAGTCAATATCTTTCTTTTAAATGTAAAGAACAGACTATATCTGATTTTATTTGGAGGAGGGTAATCTCTCTTGAAAAGAATAATTTTAGTGAAGATATTTGTGATTCTACATATTCATATTATTGTATCCAAAGCCTTTTGTTCAATCCTGATTCACATTTGTTACTGTTGACTAACAAAATTTATGATTATCATACAGCTGAAACTGGATTTAAGAAAATAAATTCTAAATTGGCATGTTATTTTTTTAATAAACACCAGACTGAGATTGCAGTAGCAACACCTATGGAAACGCAGGACCAGGTCTTGCAGCCACCTGTACCAGTCTCTGCTACAGCCGAAGGCGAGGAAGGAATGGATTCTTGAGACTTTCCTACCATATATTGCCACTGCCCTTACTCTGAAAAATAATTAATTACATGTCCTTTGACATTAAAGAAGACAGACTTTCTAATAATAGGTTGCTGACTGTCAGCTGCATTGCATTATTTTTATGGCAGCTGTTACAATGTTGCTGTCTCAGATAGAAATGCAATTATCATTTTTGGACAGAATAGACTTCAAACTGTTTACATAACTACAAACTTGAAGCTAGAATCTGTATGCTGTCTTACACAAAAATTAAGAACTGGTCTCTGTATCTTGTGATTTCAATACATTTAGACGTGTATAGTTTCTTTCCAAATGTGTTTCTTTACAGCAGCTTCATCATTCTGTATGATAAAATGTAGCCATTTCAAACACCCAAAAATATTTTTGAGCATTCACAAATGGAGTTACATTTGAGGAATTTTACATTTCAAATATACAATGTATGTCTTCGTTCTCATGACAGCACTTTTGTTGGTTAATAAATGTTTCTGAAGGAAATGTTTTTGGCAGGAAATGAGAGTCTGAGCTGTAAGATCAGTATGGAAAAATACATAATGACCTTTTTTTTCAAATTTTTGCATGACATATTTAATAACAATAATTTATTACTATTTAGCTTTGTTGGCCATCTAACCTTGTATCAGCAACAATCATTACAGACATCTACAGTGGGAGCTATACAAATGCTCTAACAAACATGAAGGAATTGGAGGTTTAAAAGAAAGGCAGACTGCATAACAAAATATAATGTTCTTATTTTAAAGCATTCAGTTTTGTACATAAACTTTAAGAGGGCACAGTAATCTGTGTAAAAAGAAGCGGATATATTGGTTAGGTAACGTGCTGTATTTGAGGCAGACAAAAAGAATGTGCTTAGACACTCTCCTGGTTTACATTAGGTACAAGTGCCATCAGGAGTCAGTTAAGTCTTAGCAGACAATGAATTCTAACAAAAATTCCTAGTTTTACTTTCATTGTGAAAAAGTAATTGGTTGCCAACTGTTTGCACTTCCCACACTTAGCTGCAATAAAATTCAAACTTGAGGAAACCTAGGTAGACCTACCCACTTGTGTGAAAGTAACATTGTTCTGGATATTTATAATCAGGTAACAGCCTGCTCAAGTGTCTGACAACACCTACAATTGAGTGGCATAAAGCTGATTGCAGCTTGGAGCCCTCTTCATCTCCTGCTTATATATATAATTAGACTCCCAGAGAGCTGTTCATTTCTGTCCGTAATCTGGTGGCCATATATAAAACGTTATTTGTCTACGGATGCTTGGATGATATCGTCATGTCTGTATAAGCATAGTTAAAGTTCCTGCCAAAGTAATCAAAGAATGAAAAAGAAACTAGTCACAATTTTCTGTAGTATCAATGCCACGCTTTGTATGCATCGAATTTCCAAGGCCTGCACTTGAGTTTGCGTGTTGCGTCGTTTCGCCTAGTGAAGCCAACTCTCAATGTTGCCCTGACCAAACAGACATGAATAACTGCGTCTATCATACTTAAGTGGATGTGATGTTGCCAGCTTAGATACACTATCGGTTTGATAAGTTTAATCCAGACAAAGCTCCTATTAATAGACATGGAGGGGTTAGCATCCACAGCAGACGAATCACAAGGGACATGATGAACTTTACAAAGCGAAACTGGCGACCGTGGTGTGCTGCATAGACTCGGCTTCAGTTTGAATTTAATGACCCACATCACCGCGACTCCACGCACCAAGCTTTCAATAACTTGACGCGTCGGTGACTGCTTCGGGGAACTCCCCCCCCTCTAGGCCACAACAAGGTGTTACCTGCCAGTTGGGTATGACTTTACCTGGCCCGGCGTCCTTTTTCAGGCGTCTCATGGGACTAAAGCGACAGTCAGCTAGCGTGGGGATTATTTTTTCCCCAACCATCACGCAACCAGTACATTTGGAAACGCTTCAAACTCCGGTGTTGTGGTGCGGCTGAAGCAGGATTCCGTGGACGCTGGCTACAGTTTCCCTTCAAACGGCATTGAGGGTACAAACAGAGAGGATACATCTTTGATACAAGGTGACAAAGGGAAGGGGGAGGGCTAAGCCGTCCTCTTAGGACAGTGGCCATCTATCAGACTGTATGATAAGAGCAACTCGCATCAACATCCCACTTGACCACTACACTGCTTGGGATCGAGTTTGATTGTGGTGGCTTTTCGTGGAAAAATTTACCTGAGCTCGGCTCATGTCTTCGCAGTCATAATGAGCTGCTGCGACAAGCACCTCTTGAAAACTTCCCTACCCAGAGTAAGCAGTGACACGTTTGTTTACTAACATATTTTAATTATCAATACTCTCGTAGATCTGTTAAAGCTAATGTGCATTGCGATTTATCAACGAGCATGTTTCCACAATGAAATAATACAAAACGGCTAAACTAGTAACAACGAAAATAATATAACGAAAACAGCTGAAAATTTCTCGCATCAATACATTCATGCGTAAATAATTTCTTTGTAACATATATGCGCGTTAAAAGAGATTTTATATAGTTCTATATATGCATTGACCTTTGTTTCATTTGAAGGGTGCTTGTCTAAGGTGATTCCTGTTCTTATATTGTGGACATGTAATAGGTCTTCGTTAGACCCCTGCTCGGCGGTAGGCCGTGTCCGTGTATGGTTGGGTTGGGGAGTTCGGTTACATTCATGGTGACAAATATGTTTGTGGTAACTATATATATAGCTGCTTTCATAACACAGCTTCGTGTGCATATTGTCTGTCTTCGGGAACCCGGCATTACGGGGAGAAATGGGCGTCGAATCATGGATTATATAACTCAATTAGTGATGAGAATGGAGACGTGTATGTAAGGGGAACTAGTGATGTGTGGGAGGTACGTGGCTGCTATATATATAGGGAGGTCGCGAAAGCTGAAGGCGCCGATGAACATAAAGTTCGTTCCTGCACACTTCTATTTAATGTAAGTAAAGGGGTATGGTATATATGACACTTTAAACCTATAGCTGATAGGTCAGATTGTGATCTCTTGTCCAAAGATGTAAATGAAAAAAAGGTTTATCGATCCCGGATCTAGATCCAGTTCACAATTATGGGTACGATAAAAAAGACGCTGGTTTTATTTTATTTTATTTTTTTTAAGGAACCAAGCATCGTCGTCGTCGTCGTCGTCATCATCATCATCATCAATATCATCATCTCTAATTGTTTTATTGCTTTTGCCTTAAAAAGCCATCTAGGCCAGAATGTGTCGATGTTCACACAAAGTGTATTTATAACAAGTATTTCTGGCTGGTCTCAGTTAAATATATAACTATATCTTTTTATTCTTTATAATTATTTTATATTTCATACATTTTTTTCATTGGTTTTAATTCTCACCTATCCCAAAATGTATCATGTCAACTTCCAGCAGATACCATATACACGGACATGTAATACAAGCTCATGATATGTATGATTGTGTGCAGTACAAATATCCAGAGCTTGTATGGAAAGATATTTCAACAGCTCAAAGACAGTTTACTGACCTTTATCCATCAGAGAAAACATTTGGTGAGCTGAATAAACTGCATGTTTTAATGCCAGTTTACACATGTAGTTGTTTCAGGAAGTCTCTATCTCACTGTTCACCACTAATTTAAAATAATCTTGCTTTAATATACATTTCAAGTACTTTGTTCATGTACTGGTTCTTCTTTTCTTCTCTTGCAGCATTTATCTCCCATCTTTTTTGTAGTCATTCGATCCTTGAACTGCCAGTGAAATGATATTTTCTAGCATCCTAAGTAGGCATGTATTCATTATAAATGTTACTAAAGTATCAGTCATAAAGTGATATTACGTCATTACTTCTTCTCTAGTTTTCAATGATGGAACAAAACAGAATCTAGTGCAGTTTGAAGGAACCATTCCAGTACCTTATAAAGGTAAGCTTGAATGTGAATATAAGGTTTTACATCAAATGCAGATCATGTTAACTGTTTCTTTTAGGTTAAAATAGTTTGTTTTTTCCTCCTTTTAGCCTGTTGTATTTTGAACTTGATATAATCAGATGAAATGAAACATGTACATACCTTGATTTTATGTACATGAATCATAGGCAATGTGTACAACATCCCAGTGCAGCTGTGGCTGCTGGACTCACATCCCTATGACCCACCAATGGTGTACGTGCGGCCTACCAGCACCATGAACATTCGAGCAGGCCGCTATGTGGACATGAATGGTAAAGTTGACATGCCCTTCCTGCAGCAATGGAAATGGGTGAGCACCACTCCCATGATATATTGACTGAAATATTTTTCATCTTTTTTTTCTTTAATCTTGACATTTCTCTGAACTCCAGCTGCATTCAATTGAAGGGCAAATGTACAAAAATCAGTGACTCAAAATAAACTAATGTTGTTACAAAAGAAGCTGGCTGACTGAAATGTTAGCCATTCACATTAAATTGCCAAAGCGTAAAATAAGGGAGGTCCATTTGTTGCTAAATAATCTGAGAACAGTTTTATCTGTTTATACTTCATACATAATCATCAGATTTCTGTATTTGTCAATCTGTAGCCCAACTCAGATCTGCTGGGGCTAATTCAAATCCTGATTGTCGTATTTGGTGAAGAGTGTCCCTTGTTTTCTAAAGTAATCCGACCTCAGGTACAAACAACTCAGCCAAATCCAAGGTCAAGCTATGGTGAGTTTGCTCTAGAGGTGTACAGTAATTGCACAACTATTTAATTTCCATTATAGTTGTTTTGAAATCTGCACCTACATTTTAATGACATGTTTTCAGAAGGCAGTAATAGTCTTCTTGGAAAAGTTAAAAGCTAAATACAATAAAACATAAAACACATATTCCAGATATTATACAGTTGCATTTCTTTTATCTGTGTACCAGCATTTTTGTATCATTGTGGTGACCATGGCCCAAAGTACTAAACCAGCATAAAGAGATACTTGTATCAATTTATTTTTGTATTGTATGTAATTACTTGACGAATATTCTGGGCTAACAGTAAAATATAATTATGAGAGTTTGGAATCATAGTTCATCTTTTTACAACTTCAGGAACATTGACTTCACCAAGGGAGATAAACATGCTAACAGAAGACAATACAACCATCATGACAGCTGTCAAGGTCAAGAGAAATGAGAAACTTACGGAAGTTTTCTCTGAGATGAAAGTAACAAACTATCTCATCAAATTTGATTACTAATTAAATTTGTTCGTCATGATCTGCAATAAAGTAATCTTGCTCATGAAAAAGTAGATGGAGTAACTTTTACCAGAATTTTGTATGAATAAAAAGAAAAGAGTGCTTTACATATCAAACAGACCTGTGTGTGTCTGTGAGAGAGAGAGATGTACAAGTATTTTCAATTTGATATTCTCACCAATGCAACCTCTACATACAAAAATCATTTCAGGCTGAGATGAGTGCTCTAAAGATTAGTGATACAGACCTTTCAGGCAGCAATGTAACTCAAGATCAACTTATGAAGGATTTATTGCATGCAAATGTAAGTGCATGAAATTGTTATGTTGTTGTTTCTCACCTCCATACATATTTTAAACAAATTTCATGTGCCTTTTGAAGATCCATCAGTTCTATAAAATGGAGGCAAGCATTAATAATAATAAGTGGAAATTTATGAAGCCCTTGTCACGATTATCTCCTTGCCTCAAATCTGGTGAGCATATGGGAAATAACTCTTTAATATTTACATCGCTGATAATTCTTGCTGTAGTGTTACAGCTGAATTGATACCATTTTCAGATTCTTATTTTCAAAATAGTAAATACAACTAGCAAATGAGAACTTTTGAAAGAACTGTTGTTTGGGGTTTTTTGTTTCAGTACAAAAACCCTGACCTTGCAAGCAGAGATGTTGCTCATGCACTTCACCATTACAGGGACCTTAGACCTTCGTTACAACAATTTTGTAAGCCAAACACAAAATGGCAAGGAAAAATGTATAGTCATTATGGTTGTTTCATTTTGTAATCTATAGCATGTCTTCTTTGAAGGTGCCTATGTACGTGTGATTTTTCTAAAATTCAGACAAAATCTGTCACATCGTTACAGATATAATACTTTAAGCTTCCTCTATATATAACATGCATACAGACCATACAAATATGTATATTTATTTATACTTTTTATGAAAACTTATACTTGCCAGATTTTAATGATGGGACAAAACAGCAACTCCTACAGCTTTCTGGAACAATTCCTGTACTATATAAAGGTGAGTTTCTGCAGGTAGGTTTGATGTTCATTAAATTTCTTCACATCTGAAGAAGTCTTTATTACAAAGTTACAGACATCAGTTTAATTAAATGTTGTTGATAAACTCAGAAAGAAGCATTATATCTATAAAGTATTTGTACAGTAAAAGATATACGTACTTTTAAATTTCTAGCTAACAATTAACAGCCTGTACCTGTAATATTTATGAATTACATAAAAAGAACTGCTGCCCATATTTCATTATTTTGTAAAATAATTGTAGCTATTTCATGAGGTGATAATATTGCAGGAAAGAGCTACAACATCCCCATCCAGTTGTGGATATTGGATTCTCATCCACACAGCTCACCAATGGTGTTCGTGAGACCAACCAACAACATGCAGCTAAAGGCAACTAAGTTTGTTGACGCAAATGGCAAAATTGATGTACCTTTCCTCCAAGAATGGAGAGGGGTGAGTATTTAAGTAGGCAGTCACAGAAACTGTGAGTTGTCTTTTGTAATGCATGCTCATGCTCTCTTTCTCTCTCTCACACACACACACAATTTGTAAAAAATTAATGCACATAATACAGAAATACATGCAGATGTCTGCATAATACTTCAAACACCCAACACAAAGCAAATGAAAAATATTAACCTGCTCATGGTCTTCAATTTCAGAAAACTTTCCAAGCATCCAAATCTGTGATTATAATTGTTGTATGCAACTCTCAATGTTTACAGCCTACATTGGACCTGACGAAATTTATTCAGGAACTGATTGTCATATTTGAGGAACAGTGTCCTGTGTTTTCTAAGGCTGTTCATTAATTATCTACATGCAGGTAATGTAGCCAAAACGTGTCCTGCACACATTAAATTAAATTATGCATGATTATGCAGGTGGCATATTTAGCATAGGCACTAATTATGCAGCTTCAGTCATGGGAAGCCACAAATGTTCATGCTTCACTTATATCACCATTCACATGCTTGAAAAATTAATCCTCGATAGAATCTTATCTGGAGATGACAGATGTTGAGGCATTGGATGAAGCTTATGTGTATGTGGGAGAGGTGTGCATGCATGTTAAATGTCATTATATGCAATATATGGTTATGTTTATATATATATACACATGTTATGTTCACGTGTAAATTATTTTGTGAACAAAAGAAAAAGTTATCCTGGATTATGCCTGGTATAGACAATAAAGATTGATTGAATGAATGGCAGGAAGAATGGCATGTTCCACTCTTTTAACATCTTAAAATAATGCTATTTGGTGGTTAAATATTTCTTTATTAATTGCATTTCTTGGATAACATTTTCAGTTTTAGAAGACAAACTTGAAAACAGTGCAACAGTCTGTCACACATACTGCCTGTCAAGAACTGGTTGCACTACACACCGCTTCTGACTTGGGAGGAGCTTCCCTTGTTGATGTGCAATGGCCACTGGCTCATAGATATAGTGTACACATTTTGATGAACAAGCGTAATAGCAGTTGATCCATTGACTGCTGATGCAATACTATTAAAAATGGCTTGCACAATCAACAAAAACTTATCTGGCAGTTTGGATGGCTGGGTAATAAAAAACATATAATGAGCAGAAATGCAATGTATGATCTTTAAAAAAAAAAATCTGTATATACAGTATGTTTTTTGTTTTATGCTGAAATAAATTATGTGATTTTAACAGAGTTCATTAAGTCTTACATTTCAGAGCTTGAGTGCACTTTTAAACTGCTTATAGCTGTTTAACCTTGTACATAATAAAAACAGTGACAGGTAGATATTTTTGTACTTGCACATTGATTTTTGAAAAAAACATACCATAGTAAAGTACTTTCTTAAAGCAAAAGAAAATCAACTAACTCAAGATACAGTTTTGAATTTTAATGGAAAAGTCAACTAACAAGTTGAGCTCAAAGTATGGATGCTGATGTTCTGAATTATTTCTGATCAAAGTTTTGGGTTGCAAAAGAATTATTTACAATCACGTGAAAGACGTACAGCTCTGACTTGGTGCAAAGTAAAGACGTGATATCATGATTTGACTCAGAGAAGTGAGAGTACATTTTCATTCTCAATGTGCTCATAAAACGCTGGCGGCATAGATTTATGGGAATCATTCCATGAAATTCTGAACTGGAATATACTGATGAAGAGATGGGTGAGGACCGTGAGGTATTCTGGATGAAGATGAAATATATGGACCAACAGTCACAAAGAGTGCCAGTGTGATTGTGTATTTGACCAGTTATATGGCAGTTATATATATCAGTTATAACGTCCGCTACAAGTCGTATTTTGATTGTTGTCAGTAAGATAACCCATTAGTTATGGATGATCACATTTTATTCAAAAAGAATGTGAATAATGAATGTACAATATAAGTCCTCCCGCATAAATATGTATATATTACCAGCGTACGTAGCCAGACATCACCATGCCCTATATGCTAATGAATCCAATCGATCTCTAGCTCTTATTTTGTGAAACAAATGTTAGTTCATACCATGTTATACCAACACAGTCTGGTTATACAGCCTTTTCGGTTGTGAAATTTAAGACGTTCCATCAGTGAGAAGAGGAATCGACGAGATATATATATACTGATCGACCTATGCCGACTTACAAAAATGTTTAGAGCCACAATGAGGAATCCGTTGTAAACACCGATAAAATGTCTGTCTATAATAAATGCATATATCAGACATGAATGCCTAACGCTTGCCAGCATGAGTTATCAATCTCCCGCATGCTAACACGTATATACACTCTTACGACATCTTGCACTGAATGATTCATTGAGTACACACACGAACTATAATATCCCTAACTATACGTCCTTGGTACACCAAAATACATATCGCAAGTGTATAAGAAACACCACAAAACGTAAATAATATAAAGAAAATCTCCCAAACACATAAAGATTTCTGTACAACTAAATGCTGTGTTTAGACAACAGATGTAAGTGCGTAACTAAATGAACGAAGTGCAAACAAGCATAAGGGAATTCCCCACATTGATGATGTCATTACGTCTAAAAATATACATCAGCATCATCATCTGGTACGATAATAAGATAGTTTGTTTTAGCATTTACTTTTTAAAGTCGATGATGAGATTTGTATTAGTCTTGAAGTAGTTGGTCGATAAGTGAACGAATTGTGTTCAGCGTTCAAACCGTTTTTCTTTCGAACGTGTTTCCCACTCAGGGTGTTTACCTCTCCATTATTGAAGTGCAAAAATAGCCAAAATTCCAATATGGCGAAAGTCTAGGAAGAATAATACTATACTTAGATTGTTTATGACGATTTGAACTAGTTTTTGCTGACAAAGAGGAATGAAAACACTTCTGAAATACATAAAGACTCTTTTCTTTCTAGTGTAAGATGTCGAACTTCGAAAGCGCCTTGAAGAACTACCTAAACAAAGTAAGGTTTTTTTTCTTCTTATATAACCAATAGATGGTACGTTGGGTTCGCTAGTTTCCATTTTCTCAATCTTCTCTGATTCATTATCTCTAGGGATTGTTCGCGTAAGTTTTTGCACTGAAGGTATGTTTACCACACACAATATTTTCTTGAAATGCGGGTACTTGACAATCCTTTAGTTTTACCGTGAACGTCATGAGAAACTGATCGTCAAGAGCTACCTCACCGTCATAGCCCAGCAGATTAAAACAAAATAAAATAACTGCTCTTTTAACTGCATTGTAGAAAATTTTGGAAGAGATATTTAAAGAAGTAAATGTCAACAATCGATTTTTCAGTTAGCGGTGATAGTTCAAACTTGGCAATTACTCATTATCATGACTTATGAATGAAATTTTAAAAAAATTTAGTGTACAAGAGCTTTTTAAATTTTATTTTAGTATGCAGGTGTTGATTAATATGAATTTTTATCAACATTTCTTGACGAGGGGCTAGAACGCTTCTACAAACCAGAAAAAGAGTTGGGGTTAGAGTTAGGGCTTGTGGTAGGGATGAGTTAAGGATAGAGGGTAGGCTACAGTTAGGATTTGAGTTAGAGTTATAAGAGTTTTTTCAGAGTGTACATCTTGGCATCTATAAAGGCTTATGTCAGGGCCTGATGGGCCCTCAGACGTTATTCCAAATTTGTTTATGTAATGTAATAATGTGACTGGTGCTGAAGGTGTATTCTGTTTTTTTAAATGTCTGTATAGGTATTTGAAATATAGTATTTGAAATGGAGTGCTTGAAATATAGTGTCTTTATGGAAAATGATCAAGTGAAAAATTGGGTTTTTTAAAATTTTGATGTATATTTTCCAGTATGTCTTTTTGCAAATGAGTTTTTCAGACAGTAGAGTAAAAAGTCAGTGATGGTAACATACAAAGTACTTGGGGACTTCTAAGATTTCCAGATGCGACATCTGAGAGCTTCAAACATGGTCCAAATCAAAGTAGTAAAGCTGTGACGCAAATAAACTTCAAATAGCAATATCTCCAAAACTAACGAGATAGAGACTCCTGTTTTATTTGTTGTTCTTATAGTGTCATGTACTTTCATGTGAACTTACAAAAAATTACTCATTTAAAAAAATCTAATTTTGTGTGCTCTATCTGCTTTCATGCCTTTTTGAAAAAATTGATATTTTTAATTGTGGATAATTTTTATTAAACATAACATCAACATTGACATATTCATTTTAGAATTCAAGCACATTTTTGAATATTGATTCTTAGCACCATTTTTGATTTGTTATTTCAAGTGTTATTTGAGATTGGCAGAAATTTTTTTAGAACTGTGCTGCTTAAAACAGATATGAAGTCTGTTTCAAAGATTTATAAATTGATGTTAAAGCATTTAATTGTGTACTGAATTACTAAGCAGTATACTTTTTTTTCAAATTCATTATGTTAGTGGAGAGGTATAGGGTACACTTTCATTTTATTTATGAACATTTTGTTTATGCATGTGCAGTACAAAAATCCAGATCTTGCAAGGAGAGATGTTTCACATGCACTTCAACAATACAGAGATCTTCGCCCTTCATTGGAACCATTTGGTAACAAACTAAAATTTTAAATAATTCTGCATTGAAACATTCTTATACAGACACCTTCACTGTAAAACAAAGCAATCAAACCTTATAATTTAATCATTAAGAATTATCATGAAGGTAGGTTGTTTTCTCATTGATATATTTGAGTGCTGTGTGACCTCAGGAGTTTTGTGACAGAGTAGTGTTCTTCAGATTTGTCTTCCTTGTTTATACATTTGCTTCTGGATCTTTACAGTGCTTGTATGAGCAACAAATTTGGAATTCAATGGAAAGCAATGAAATAGTTACTTTAATCTCATAACTCTTCCAATAGGCTTATATGCATGATATGTGGTTGATTTCTTTGAACACATTTTAACAGATAAAGGGAGGCCCTGTGATCACACTCTTGGTTGCATGCAGTGTGTAGAATATACTAAGATGCCTCTCACTATAATTTTATTTATTTATTTTTTTAACCAGTTTTCAATGATGGCACAACACAACATCTTGTACAACTTGAGGGCACCATTCCAGTAATGTACAAAGGTGAATTTTGTTTACTATTGATTTGAAAGCTGTTGTTAAATATGACATAAGTAATTTTATCATGAGCAGCACCCTGTCTTTCTTTTACTGATAATGAGACACATGTTAAATGCTTATGCAGTAATTGGTGCACATTAAATACTATTTTGGCTGAAATTTCATTAATGGACACAAATTTGTGTTACATGCAGGGAACACATACAACATACCCATTCAGTTATGGATACTGGATTCTCACCCATACAATCCACCAATGGTGTTTGTGAGACCTACCAACAACATGCAAATCAAGGCAGGTCGTTATGTTGACATGAATGGGAAAGTGGATATGCCTTTCCTTCGTGAATGGAGATGGGTAAGTATTAAGATTAGCATTCATTGAAGTTAATCTACTTTTTAAATGTTTAATAC
This sequence comes from Pomacea maculata, assembly GCA_004794325.1. Lineage (NCBI taxonomy): Eukaryota > Metazoa > Mollusca > Gastropoda > Architaenioglossa > Ampullariidae > Pomacea > Pomacea maculata. The sequence continues at coordinate 221,134 of SRHC01001096.1, forward strand.
TTAGATATTTAAAACAGGCATCAAAAGCTGAGCCTTCTATGAGAAGGACCGAAATGCTTTCATACAGTATGTTGACAAAACACTCTGTGCACTTATTGTGCAAAAGTGTTCATCCATTAAACTAGCAGTGCTGCAGTATGAATACATGCTCAGCAAAGAATGGTGTTTTCTACATGTGACTTACCACATTACCACATTTCTACAGTTTGTTGCCACATGATTGTGACACTCATAATTTTCTTTTTAACAACCTGCAGTTGGATCTTATTGACCTATGTTCTTTAATCCCATGGGAAAGCTTGTGACACCTATAGATGTAACTCTTTAAGGTAATCATAGTTTTGGTTTGGGTATGGAGAGGTCTGTGCACCTGTTTGCTTGGAGAAAATATGGATGAACACATGCACAGAAATGAAATCAAAATTGATATGTACTTTTGTGAGGATGATATTTACTTTTGTTTCTGTGTACTGTAATGGAGCGATAAATCTGTGCACAGCCCAAGTCCGATCTTGTGGGACTTATTCAGATTTTGATTATCACCTTTGGAGAAGAATGCCCTGTATTTTCTAAGGTGCCTGCTCGACCACCTCCACCAGCACCGACACAGCCACCATATCCAACATCCTCTGGTTAGTATGTTTTTAAACTGGTGAAAAAGTTTTAATTTCAGGGGATGAAGGCTTTGTCAAGCGCACACACACACACACTTGCACACACCGAACATGCAGCCAGTCAAATGTGTATGTGGGCATATGTTGAACATCAGTGAACATCAGCCTTACTATTTCCAACAACACAAATTAATGCTTGACATCAGTAAATGTCTAGTGCCTGTATAGATTTGAAACAATGATCTTCATATGTTTGTGCAGCCTCCATGCCGATGCCTTCTTTGGGAGCCCCAGGCACTACTTCTCCATACCCTCCTTATCCAGCAGCAGGTGGATACCCTCACCAAAACTATCCTCCATATCCTTCTCAACCAGGTGTTGGCTATCCTCCCTCTTCCAACTTTAACTACCCTCCAGCTAGTGGGTACTCACCGTCGTCTTCTAGTTTCCCTGGTCAGCCACAGCAGTTTCCTACACCCTTTGGTGGTTATGGTGTAAATCCACCATATCCAGGGACTCAAACAGCTTTTGCTGGTACCCAAGGCAGTCCAGGTAAGACAAATATCAGAGCCTCCTGTTTTTAGAAGATGTTGCAAAAGCTTTAAATTGATTTTGTCATTCTCTTTCTGGCACAAAAATCTGTGCTGTTAAGTTCCCTTGGAGCATATCTTATACTCTATGTGTTCTTGCACTAAACTGTAAGGTAACAATAACCAAATTCTTGACAGTTTCATGGGCAGTTCAGAACGTAAAGCATACTCTATATTTAAGATAGAAAAGGCTTTATTGGAAACAACAGTATTATCTTGATCATTACATTTTACACTATCACAGGCATAACATCAGGAAGCTTTCTGCATGAATTATTTTATATGCCTAATATACATTATTTTGCTTCTTATTATGGTAGCTATGAATGTATTTGATTCTTCATGAGAGCCTTTGTGGCTGCTTTCTTCCCTTTTTTTTGTTGTGACAGCCACAGCAACATCAACAATTCCTGGAGGAACGGGCACTGTAACAGAAGAACATCTGAGAGCATCCTTACTATCAGCTGTTGAAGACAAGATGAAGCGGAAGCTTCGGGAGATTTTTGCACAAGCCCAGGTGCCAGTCCATAGTTTTTCCTGATGCAAACAATCTGAAAACCACATCTAGTAGTAGTATTTTTTCTGAATTAGTCAAACATGTTTCAGTCAGTTTGACGTTTTCCCTTAAAGAATATCTTTATCTAAAAATAGTTAAGCTTATTTAAAAGAAAAAAAAAAAAAGAGCAGAGCAAGGTAAAAATGTTCTCAATTATTATTTAAATGTGCAGTAAATGTTACTTTTATTTGTGCCGTATCAAATGTTTAATATATGCATGTTTGTCCATGCATGTGCATGCGTACATGTATATATGATCTTTTGTATTTATGGTATTTTCAGTGTATTGATGGGTGTCAGTCTTACATTAGTGTGAAAATTGTCTTTTTTATAAAAAAAAAAAAAGTTGAATATTAACAACCATCAGCATAAAGCAAGGAGAGAATGGTTTTATAATTTTTTTAAATTGGTCTTCTCAAAAGTAGGAGAATCACTGGATGGAAAATATTACTCATATTCTCTAGTAAAAATGTTGTACTCTGATACAGGCTGAGATGGATGTGCTCAAGAAGACTGAAGCTGACCTGACTAAAGGAAAAGAAAAATTAGAGCAAATGATGAAAGATTTAGAACAGGAGAAAGTAGGTGCTTTTTCTTCCTTTTTTTTTTTTTTTGACCCTTCTGCTTAACTCTCTTGTGTTCTTACTTTCGTTAATTTTCATATTTATTTTACTTTTTGTTATTAATAAAGTTCCTGTCATAAAAATAGCAAGTAAAATAATAATACTGTGATAAAAGGCAATGTGTGGTGATAAAAACACCATGTTATGCACAGACCACTGTGGAGAGCAGCATCATCATGTTGGAAGATAAAAGCAGAGAGGTTAAGGAAGCTCTGCAAAAGATGGAAGATAATGACAAGCTTGATGTTGATGAGGCAGTGGTCACTACTGCCCCTCTTTATAGACAGTAAGTATTCTATGATTTCTTTTGCGTAATCTGTAGTAGTTTAATTTTTTTTTAAATGGTCACATTGAAAGAGGCCATATTTAAGTGGGTTTAGAGAGGTTAGTGGAAGGACAGAGTAATTATGTAAGGAAGCTCGGAATGGGTTTTTATGTATACAATAAGATTTGCTTTAATGTATTCCTTCCAGATTGCTGGATGCTTTTGCTGAAGAGCAAGCCATTGAAGATGCTATCTACTATCTTGGTGAAGCGCTGCGTAAAAATGTGATCGAGTTAGAAGTCTTCTTGAAGGTAACTGTAATTTAGACATCTTGATAACTGAAACATTGACTCAGCAGGCCTGTTTTTGCAATTTTAATTATTGGAGTCTGTCTCACAGACTGAAAGATAATGTCTCATTTGGTGAGCTAGACCAAACAATTTTTAATTGAAGCTTTTCTGTTCTAATGCCTGTTTTCTTACTTTGTCAACAGCAAGTGCGAGAGTTGTCTAGGAGACAGTTTATGCAAAGAGCATTGATACAGAAGTGCAGGGAAAAGGCAGGTCTTCCTCCACTGGCTTAGATTTTAACAAAGAAATTCATATCTGAAGAAACATTCTGATCTTTCTGAAGGACTGCGGAGTGTGTTGATACCATTAAGTAGTTTTATTCCTTATTTTAATCATTTGTTTACTTGTTTACTATGCATGGTATGCTGAAGATCAAATTAGCATGTGTGAAAGAGAGACTTTTTGAAGTTGTCATTGTGCCTATGTTGTATAATCTGAGTGGATTGATCTGTAATGATGCAGTGAAGGAAAAAGTTAGTCTTGTGGTAATGGAAGTTAAAGCTATACATACATATGTCTTATTCTCCTTTTATATGAAAGAAAGGTATGTTTGATATAAATATAAAAAACAAAATATTGAAAATAATTTATCCTCTTAAAAAAAAAGTAGTGTCTTGAAAATAACTCTTATGTATATATATGCTATTTCAAACAAATCGAAAACTTTATCTGTCTTAAGTTGATTTTGATTTAGCATAAAATATATTTTGGTGAAAGACCTTTTGTGCAGACAAGTAAATGAAAGATATTTTAGGGATTTCAAGATTTATAAGGAACTGTTTTTAATTGTGTAAATGCGTCCAGTCAACAAAACTGCGGACAATTATTCTGTAATAGCTACCTGACTTGCTAAACTCATCATAGTTCAACATATGTAGTTAAAAGAACATGTCTGCTTTGTGGATAAGCAAGCAGCTCTGAATTGTAAAAGGTTAATAATTCAAATTAAGGTGACAGCAATTGCAATTTAAACCAGTTTAGTCATGCCATAGGAAGGTTGATATCGCTGAACACATACCTCAGCCTAGGAAAATGTTCTGTTTTAAAAGATTTGGCATATATTTTGGCAATAGAAGTAGTCATCAGAAAACATCAGGCTTTGCAGTACCTATCAGCATTTTAAATTGCTGAATATTCCAGACCAAAGTCTTTCAGGACTGATGGATGCATGATACTGCTGGAACAGTAATTTACCATTAACACCTTTTAATTAGGTAAGAATGCAGTCTACTCAGTAATATTTAAAGTTAATATTTTATTTTCTGCCTGTAATAGCTGAGCCTGTGTACCTCCAAAGCATGAAAGTGTACGAGACAGTTTGCACATGCTTGATATGAGAGTGCAAATTGATACAGTGGCTAACCACATTTTGATTTATTATTCCCTATGGTGCATAGTCTGTTAAACGTCAGCTATGGCAGAGCATATTTTTAAGTTACCTGGTTTTAATTTTAAAGAATATTGCATCTTGAAAGATTAATTAGGCCTTCCTTGCTGGAGCACGTCATGTCATTTAATGCTCAAATCATTAGGGGATTTCTGGATGTGGGTTTGCTTAAGTTCTTTCTTATATGTTGAATTTGGATATGTAAGATTAATTTTTCTGTGGTGTAAAAGATTGATGCAGTGTTGATGATCTTGTGTTATCCCCTCTGTCATGTGACTTGATTGTGACAGAGATGCTCTGGTTTAACCTTCAGTTGAGTGTAGGACGAGAGGCACTTGAATATTGCCATGACCTTGTGAAAGTTTATGAAATTCACTGTTGGATCCCAGTGAGTGAGGTTATGAATGGCATCTTGTGTTGTTTCTCAGTCAGTAGTAAGGCCATGAATCACTATGTTGTACATTGGTTGCCTAAGCCATGATAGCTATTAGGCCGAGTGGTAGGTCATCCAGACAGCAGGTTTTTGCAAGCATTCTTAAGATGGTTATGTTCAAGGCCTGTAAAGTGAGGTGCTCATTTATCAGTAGATTTCTGCAAGCAACTTGATCAGTACGTACAAAATAAAAATTGCAAGCTATTTTTGGCTGTTACTTGTTGAGCTATAATGTTTTTTATATTTTAGATGGTATAAGAAAACAAATCAGTTATGAAAAATGCAGATTAGGTAATTTGGTCTTGAATTTGTCAACCTGGTTACTGATTGTATGAACAGGCATGAATTCATCATGACCTAGGTGTTTCTGCACTATTCACTTTGTCAGATGGTAATATTACTCATGTCAGTATATAGTTAGATGTAACAGATATTCTTAGGCAGCTGGTTTCCCTTTCTAATCAAGGAATGTGTATGCCAAGTCAGAAAAGACATAGAAATAAGGCAAAGGTTTGAATGAATCCATCTCTGCTCAACTGTAGGGGTTTTTATATTTTTTAATTTTTTGTCTAGGTGTGTGCTGTAATAATTATCTCTGTTGCATTCCAGCCTTTTTTAAAACTTTTTGCACTTTCTGGTAGTCAGTGGAAAGTTTTTTTATTATTATTAAAATGTGTTTTTCAATTGTGTAGATAATCATCTGTACCTTGAACACTTGAAGTTATTTAAACAAAATTTGAAGCAGGATGCTATTCCTTAATCCTGATTAGTTAGGTAGAACTCTATGAACTAGGCTTCAGCAGATAAAAATATATAAATCAAACATAGACATTTGATAGACATTTCTTTTTCTAATTATACTGCAGAGAATACAATGAGTTGAAGCAGATAGATGGTTACAATAGTTGCCTGTAGATTATGATACATGTGCTTATTACCACCATGCTCCTAGTCACTCTTGTCTCCTTAGCTCTTGATAGGAATGCAAGGTATTGCAGGATGATGAGAATGTAAACTAACCACTGATGCAAGAGAAAAGAAAAATCTTCATTAGGTTATCATTTCATTTTCTTGATTGCATACCTCATCACAGTACAGCTCACAGATGAACAAAATATGCACAGTTATGGATACAGCTTAAGTATATTCTGCTACGTGGCCAACTGAGCACTGAAAACAAACATTGGGTAGATGGCATCATTTGGAATTGTAATGGCCATCTGACAGCTATGGTTAGTGTTTAGTCATATGAGCATACTAGCCTAATTTAAAATTGGAAAGAAATGCCATGTAGATTTATTATCTTTCCCCTGTTTATTTTCTTCAGTCTTGCTTTAAAACTTTTCACTAACTCCTACATTTTTTTAAAGATTTTATTCTTAGTAGTAGTGTTTGCATTTTTGCTGTTTGCCAGTCAGGCTTGGTGTCCTCTCACCTTACATCTATGTGTCTTGTTATGCACTTGTGAGTACTGAACACTGTTATCACTTCTGTGGCATGGATTGTCAGTATCTGGAAGATTCTGTCTGCTTGATTGTGTCATAGAACATTCTACATCAGTTGGTGGATCCTTTTTTGTTTTGCTGGAGTGGATGTGGACCTGTATATAAAAGATGTACAGCAATTTTTTTTTAATGTCTTTCATCATCATAGCTTTTGGTGTGCAATTCATTCATACTAGCATACACTCTTATGAAGTTAAACAGAACTTCAGTTTTGTTTTGATGTACACCAAAAAAAAAAAAAAGCCAATTACCATCTATTGCTCTTCAAGTCTGATCTATTTGTGAAAATGCTATGTGTGGACAAGAGGATGATCAAATTTCCAAGTAAATCCATTGTTATTTATGAAAACCTGTTACTTTTTTTCTGTCAAACAACTCTGTGGACTGAAGGCATTTTTTTTTCTGGTGCATCCTTCCTGACCTTAACACTTAAATTGCTGGGAATAACAAACAGAAACGTTTTCTTACATTCATAGGTGGTAAAATGGAACCAATCTGTCATATGCATTACATTCTGAATACTAAAAAAATTATTAAAGATTCTTGGGGAAGAAGACAGTTTGAACAAGGTGAAAGGAAGAGTATTTATCATCCAAGTCTAAATATGACAGACTTTTCAACCCAGTATGATGTGAAAGGAGAATGTTCTTGGACAAATGGGTATGCACCAGCATCCAAGGCTAGATGTTTGTACACCAGGTAATTCAATACTAGCATAGCACATATGCTTCCCACTGTCAATCCTACTGCCTGACAGTGTCAAGGGCTAGGGAAGAAAAGGCAGTGAAAGCAAGAGAAGATCGGCACTGCTCTCGCATGACATTGAGAGAAGCTTAGGCTCTTAACATCTCACTCTGCAACAATGAAAGTTTACAGAATTATCTCCTTTTCTGTTCCCAGGAAAGGTACTCGCTTGATTCTGAACCTAGTTCACCTCCTCTGTTTACCTGCAAAAATGGAAATTGTAAAAAGGAAATATTAAAAACACCATATTTACTATTTTTCAGGCCTTAACCTTGCTAAGTAAATATTCTGTGCAACAAGGCAAATAAATGCTGTCAACTTACACCAAAAACAAAAAAGAAACAGCCCTACCCTACACAAGGAGGCTTATGACATGGATAAAAGAAAACCCTGATCACAAATTAACCAGGTTTACTTTTTCAAATGAATTTGAAACAGTAACTTGGTATACTTTCTATATAATAGGTTTTGCATGCTACATTTTGTGCTAGCCTCTCATGGCATATGAGTTTGAGAATTTTTTTTTCTCTTTACTAAGTAGAGGAACAAATACTGTGGCCTTGTAATGCGCCAGAATTTTTGTACTTGCTTTGTCATGATGATGGAACAACAACAAAAAAACAGAAACCATTCAAAACTTACTCTGTTTCATTTATCCGGTCATGGACTTGTATACATGTCCATGGTCATGGACTTGTATACATGTCCATGATTTGTTTAAAGATTGTGGGCAAGGCTGTAGGTAGGGGGATGGGAGTGTGGATGCTCATGTGCTTCAACATGAGTGAATGGTAAGGTGAATGTTTTGGTTAGAAGTACTAGCATTAGATAACGCTTTCTCATAGTAGAGTGCATGCAATACTTAAAGGCACCTTAACAACGAAAAAGCCCAGTTGATAGTCTGAAAATTATTTAACATTTTTCATGCATATTTATCCCTAAACTGATAATTAAAATTTTTCTATTTTCTTGTGGTTTTAAGTTTATTTCTATTGTTTCATATTAACTGTATGAATATTGAACATACACAGTCTTTTACATACTACTTACACTGATTGTTTGATGTGTACAAGATCTGAACACCTGTGTAATGCTAACTCTCCTACTGAAACAACAATCACAAAGTGAAATAAACTGTCTATTATATGGTATTTCTGTCCTTGAACATCATGGCAAAGTGCCTGTAATGTTTTAGCATATGACAGTCATGTATAAATGGGTTTGACTGGGCACAACTGTTGGAAGATGACGAGTCTGAGAAGCCTGATAATTAAATAATCAGAATGTTGGGATTTTTTTTTTTTTAAAGAGATGAAGAAAATGTCGTTTGCATACAATTTTGTGATTGAGCAGGAGCATGTGAAAGAGGTACATTCTATGACAGTATTCACTCATATGAATAACTTCAGGTGATGTATTTTTCATTTGCATTAATTAAACCTGTAATAGCTCCCAGAAATTTAATTTTAATAAATTGTTTCAGTGCTAATGTATAAAATAAATATTAATAGTCGAGATGAATAAAATTGTTGGCTGCAGTGGAATGAGTATGCCAGATTATAGATGACTGTAAAAAAAAAAAACATGGGCCTCAGTGGCAGTTTGCAAAAGAGGATACATGATGGAAAAATGTCAGTGGAAGAATCCCAACAAAATCAATAGTTCACTATGTGACTTGAAGATGTATGCATATCTATTAAGATTTTAGAGTCTTTAAAAAAAATGCTTCATGTGCAGTCTAAAACTTTGATACAGTCATACACCCTATGACCACAATGCAATCACATACAGCACTGAACACGCAAAATAATCACGGAGCAATATATATATATGATGCACGTTATGCAATGTATTTTCATTACAGCTGAACGCATTTTACAGTCACAATACAAACACATACAGCTACACCCACTAAGTATACAAACAGAAACATAAAAAAAGCACATACATGCATGTGATCTCTCACACAACTGTAAAATAAGAACACATAAATCTCTCTCTGTATATATTTCGATCCGTCGTTAAGCGACGCATAGCTGTATTTTTGTCTAGAAAATTGCCAAAAGAGGCAAAAAGAAACTAACAAGATGTGAGGATGAGAAAAACATTAAAGAAAACCCATTATGTAGTAGTTGCTGTAGTTCTCTATAGCTGGCACTAATCATGAGCGGTCTCTACCTAGATTCGTGCTTGGATTATCTTTCTCTCGAGACTCCGCACATGCAGTTCTCATCATTACGGAAATATCAAATCAAATCAAATCAAATCAAAACAGACTTTATTGTCTGCCCAGGAGACCCAGGACAGAAAATTGTCTTTGCTCACATACACAAACAGACATTTAACACACAGTTAGGAGTAAAAGTGAGGAGTGAAAAAGTGTTGATTGCACCAGTCCATCAAAGCAGTGTATGTTTATCCTAATAATATGTGGGTACCAGAGACGATTGAGTTGCAGATTCATAGCATGGTGGGGGTATCATATGTACAGAAATTATAGTAGTGTGTATTAAGGGCGAAGCGGACACAGCTAAGCCAATGGAACCGGAAGTGGTTGTGTCGCGCCCCAACGATCGAGTTGAGCAAGCGATTAAACTGTTATCAAACTGCTAATCAGCACGGACCTAATTATACCATGTCCGTGTGGGGAAAAAAAAAAACAACACCCTTTGGAGGCCCTTTTCCTAGAAATGAAGATCGCGAACATTGTTCTACTTTTCAAATTTAAAGATTCGTTTATCTCCGCGTGTCCCACCTGCTCATATATAATTATAGATGTCCGGTTTTCATCTAAAAATGAAGTCGATCAATGTCCTGCTTGTATTTGAAAATCCTATTATATCGGACATTAATTCGTATCCGTGCCTTTGGTTTTG
>SRHC01001096.1:231315-242523 GCA_004794325.1 Pomacea maculata
ATTCGTGCTTGGATTATCTTTCTCTCGAGACTCCGCGCATGCAGTTCTCATCATTACGGAAATACGTGGGTACCAGAGACGATTGAGTTGCAGATTCATAGCATGGTGGGGGTATCATATGTACAGAAATTATAGTAGTGTGTATTAAGGGCGAAGCGGACACAGCTAAGCCAATGGAACCGGAAGTGGTTGTGTCGCGCCCCAACGATCGAGTTGAGCAAGCGATTAAACTGTTATCAAACTGCTAATCAGCACGGACCTAATTATACCATGTCCGTGTGGGAAAAAAAACACCCTTTGGAGGCCCTTTTCCTAGAAATGAAGATCGCGAACATTGTTCTACTTTTCAAATTTAAAGATTCGTTTATCTCTGCGTGTCCCGCCTGCTCATATATAATATTATAGATGTCCGGTTTTCATCTAAAAATGAAGTCGATCAATGTCCCGATTGTATTTGAAAATCCTATTATATCGGACATTAATTCGTATCCGTGCCTTTGGTTTTGGCTTTAGCCTATCGCCGTGTGATAAATAATTTCAATTCCTATAGTTTAAATTACTGCCTTTTTCAAGAATCCCCCACCATCTCCTTCCCCCCTCCCTCATTCACTTTTTTGGTCGCTCGATCGGTCTTTGTCGGTGACGACACCTCCAGAAACGTCTGGTCACCTTGGTAAACATTTCTTTTAAAAAGGTACATAATGTTTCGTTAGGCGCATGGCGTTACAGCGCATTAAAACAATCACATATACAACTCCCCAGCAAAAACGCAATATCACACTTATAGTGTCTTCGCTGGGTGCAGGCCACGTACACACTGATCAATCTGCTTAGCTTTACTTCCTTCAGTTCAGTGGGATCGTACCCGATAATATGTCTGCTTTCATCGTGTTGCTTTAATTGTTTCTAAGCCACACGTACACACACACATACGCCCGACCCCCTTTTCTGATTTACGCACGACACTAAGATATATAACTGCTGTTGCATGAATGTTCCCATATAGGACACCGATCTTAAACATCGAAAGACCCACTTTTCATAGCCTTGCCCAACATTGGGCGTATATAGGCTCATTGGTGGTTGCAATTTCAACCCTCTCCATCAAATTTGAGCCTCAGTTTATTCATAGACGTTTAATTATAACGTCTCTGGTTTATTCTATAGTGCTGCTGTGGTATATGATCTAAAATACATTTTCTTCTTTTTATTCATGTGTTTATAGCTTGTTTGAATGTAGTCCCAACACAAATGCACCATTGACAAAATGTTAAGTGGATCATAAACAAATAACCGCAAGTTATCTGGCTTTTTATTTTTTTTTATCTCTTCCTCCTGTTCTCATTATCTTTGAGTAAATGTTAATGTCTGTGTGGATTACCGTATGAATGCACGTCGATCTGTAGGTCACAATACTAATTCGCAAGTTTTAATTTCTTTAGCTGTCACTACAGTTTGTGCATTAAAAAAGAAAAATTTTAATAAAAACAAACTTTTTATTTTTTGGTATGATAAGGCACTCACTCTACATTGCCTAATGTTTGAGAATGTTTTTCACAAGATTCACGACAGTCTCACAAAGTAAGCAACAAAAATATTTATTGCCTTAAATTACACTTTTTAAAAAAGTCTTTCTAAAAAATAAATATCCTTTACCATGAACTTGTCATTTACAGCATCAAATAGGCACATGTATTTTGGCATATTAAATGGTTGTTAAAAGGATGTTAATTAAGGAATTATTTAAAGCAAGATTTAACAGCAGTTTACATCACTTTTCAAAAGTGGAATGGTTTTATGCCGATTTGACAAAAACAGATACATTGTATCACTGTTTACTACTGAGATGTTCACAATCTAAAACAATTAAGACAGCTTACACAGCTTAGATATTAAATGTTCTTGATAGGTCTTAAATACCCCAGCATTTACACATTTCTAAAAGACTTCAATATTATTTACCTTTAATTATTGTCGGTGTCCATCCAACAAGAGGTCATATTGAATTGCATTACAAGAGATATTTAGATGACTAACAAATTAAAAAAACCTGCCAAACCAACACAACAAATTGTCAGTGACAGCAGAAATAACCTGAAGAAGAAGACAGGTTTAATTAAGCAAAAGTCTTTAAGACAAGCCTAAGGCTAAACACACTGAGTTTGTATCTGTTATGTGAACTTTAGTCACTTTATATGAATGTAACAGCAGTCATAATTACACAGTAAATAACCAGGTCCAGTGAGGTAAGTGATGCTTCACTATTCAATATGAATTTTGCCAACATAACACTAATTACCTATTTATTTGCATATTTATACACTTTTAGAGGTGCCTATTACACTTGAATGGTATACATCTTAACAGTTAATGGTACAAGATTACAAACAAATTCAGTATATAAAGAATGGTATAAGGCCACGTGGTTGATGGACACATATTTTTGAGAGGATTTTTGAAACAAAATAAATATATAGACTTTCTAGCTCAATAAGAGTGAGTATGGTATAAAACAAAACACATCAGTACATGCACTTAACATATTTTAGGTAGTTTTAGATTCTGTTCCCTCATTAAACATATATTGCAGCAAATAAGAACGTTGCATATGTCCAATTTTTCTTTATTTATTCTTTCAAAAGGAGAACAATGGATGTTACGGATTGAAGCAGTATCTGCAGCTGTTCTTTGCATTGCCTCAAAAATGCACTAGTACGATCTTCAAAATAAGTCAGCTGTCAAGCATTGCCCTATTTAATTTCCTCCTTGTAATTATAACAGAGACTGGTTTCTCCATAAAAATTCTTAAACTGCTCTTTATGCAAAACATGAAACATGTATTGATTCCAGATTATGTAATAGTTCCTTCCCCCAGCTTTCTTTGTTTTTTTGCGGTTTTTTTTTTAGGGTGATTATAAGCAGCATGACCTGTATGAAGGTAACAATTTTAGAATAGCCAACTTCACACACATATCACAAAATTAATTTTTCTTAAATCACTTTTAAGAAATTTTGAACCGAGGTAGAGGGAGAGTGAAACGTTAAGAGATTAACAAGTTCCTCTTGTAATGGTTTGCCACAACTCACTAAGCTGGTCAGTGGATAGCCGTGTTGTGCTCAACAGTCTTTTTTCGTCAGCTATAAAATCACAAAATGTTTCTTCCTCTGGGAAATTGTGCAGCTGTGGCAGGTCGTATTTGGGTGCACCCAATGCCTTTAATAAGACGCCAGTAATATACACATCTTCCAATGACATGTACGGTATGTACTGTGACATATTCACAATAGGAGCTATAATGTCAGTGGATAAAATGTAGCATGGCCCACCAGCGTACGTTGGGAACATTGAAAAAGGGTATTCGTTGGGGTCATTTTTCCACTTGCCGCTCGTTAACACCCAAGGAGAGTAATATAGTTTTCCCAGCACAGAATTGTGCAGCTTATACTCATTATTCAGGAGAAGATTCATCAGCTGTGGAAAGTCAACAAATGTGTCTTGATCTATTTTGACAAGAAACTTCGTTTCTGCACAGTTCTTGGCAATCCAGTTCAGCCCAAACAACATTTTTATTGAGAGGTTTCTGTAAGTGTCATCAAAGTCACCTATAATCATATCAGCATATGTGTGTGCTTCCTGCTCAACAGACTGATGTTCCAGCTGGTTGGATGTTCTCCCCAATAAAAAGAAAATGTCAGCATGTTTCCCAAGTTTGGCATGTGGCCACTGGTCCTGTATCAAAGCATGACCCCAAGTCTTCCGAATTATCGTTCTTTTTAGGCCATCTTTTGGATGACTTGGAATGAGAACAGCGATGTAAACTTCATTGTTACATGACCTTTCTGGTTGGATTAAATATGAAATATGCTGTGGCATAATTATGCTTTCTCTAGGAATAAAGTAGTTAGAATGGAACAAGTCCAACCAAAAGAAGTCACCTACGATTGCTAACGCTGAAGAGGCCCTGTTTTTTAAGGTATACTGGGCTACTGTGAATATGGCAATCAATAAAACAAGAAGAGCAAATCCTTTGCATCGACGTCGACAGGAGCATTTAAGAAGAATACTTTCCATCTTGCTATGAAAAAACTGAAAAGTAGAAAGTCAATCATTACAATCAAAATATGTACGATTTTTCCAATAACTTTTGCCCAAATGACATTTATGGTCCTTCAGATTTTGTTCACAACAAATAATCCATTTTCTGCATGCTTTATATATTCTCTATGATTTTAAACATGAATTTAAGAAAACAAATCTACTCATCTGTCATTTTTGTCTCATTGCTCACTAAGGTATTTTTTGTACAGTTTATTTAAATTATACCAGTTGTATGCTGCACATTTTTAAAAATACAATTGTATGGTGTAGTACATAGCTTATCTAACTCATAAGAGGGTCCTCTGGGCCCAATTTTAACACAATGATAGCACGAGTGTTCTTATATCGTTCAAAGTTTGGCACACCCAAATTCAGTTTAAAGAGAATGTATAACATACTCATAAGCTTGATATGATTCTAATAATAAGCAGGTTGCACTATGCTTACTTCATTATTATTTTTTTTTTTTATTGACGCAGAAACGCATTCGTCTGCAACTCTAAGAAACATAGAACTTGTAAACTTACCTTTAGATGAAGACTCAGGGGGTTGGCAGATATCACTATAACGCCTGCAGCAGGGAAGACAGCTCCACATAGTGCTTAAAGAAAGCCATTCAGATGCAAACAGTTATCCATGCACGTTTTCGGCCAACATTCGTTGATATGTGTCCGCCTGAAGGCATCAGATTTAAAAAGGAAGTGTGAGTGGCATCGTATTCAGTGCACTCTCAATTACTGGTTTGAAAACTGTCAGGAAATAAAAAGTCAAAGGTCAGAGATAATTCCCAGAGAACGAAGAGATATCTCTTGTTCTTCACCACACTCCAGCTTGTGGTGGCATGGTGACATCTGGCGGATATGCCCACTCGCCATAGACAGTTTGCAATATTAATGGGCTTTATCATGTTAAATTCATGGCCACTGTATGCAGCATTTCTTTGTTGTTGTTTTGTGGGTGTGTGTGTGAGAGAGAGAGCATTCGTGCACAAGACACTTCACTTGCGCACAAAGCCGTGCACGCGTATAATCTTTCCCAAGGATAACAACTATTTTCTATATACAATCACAATACTCAGAACTAGATTTATTATTAACTATAGGGAGCGGACCGCTGAATGGTTAGAGCGCTGGCTGTCCCAACTACGCGGCTGGCCGGTTCGATACCCGTGTACCGCAACAAACTCTTCCCCCGTTGACCAATCTGTCGGGAATGGGTACCTGACTCTGTAGAGGGCTGGGAAAGGTAAGGCAACGAGGAAGATGAGATTGGAACCGCCCTCACATAAAGCTGGCCCCAACGAAAATGATGTTTCTAGCGCCTCATTCCCCAAAGACCTGAAAAGCTTGGGGAACGAGTTTATTATTAGCCTTCTGTCACTGGGGGTTGACATAATTCTACACAAGTTCTACTTGACATTGTTGGAAGTGCTGTAAACAAGTTCTGACTCACGGACATTTCCTCTAGGGTGGGAGTCTGACGATGTAGGTTGTTCGATCTGATTCACCCTCGCCCCAAAGCAAAATAAGCTGAACCTACAGCGGTGGTACTTTATCAGAAACATTATCTTAAAAACTAACCAATGCGTAACTTTTTTGGGGTAAAAAGGGAAGTTTTAAAAAGAAAACATTATCCCACTTGCAGTCTCAAAAATGTCTTTCGCGTGTTTGTACCAAAAACTAGAAACCAAATTAACAGCTTTCTAGGAAGATATGGTTTCCGATTCCTCACGTGCAACCCAACATTGCCATCTTTATGAAGAACGTTTGACCAAGGGTGAAGATTATGTGAAGATCATAGAAAGCCAATGGTTTTGGGGCGAATGTTCGGGACGTTGGAACGTTAGGTCAACATGACGGAGATCAATGTCGGTTGGCATAAGTTTACGAATGCGTCGCTCCATCAGCTCTCCACCCCGACTGGTACTAGCCCCCAAGTAATGGGATGACATGACATATAGCTCGGGAAGCCGGTTTGTAAGTGGTAAATGCGTGCGTACAGGAAGTGCACGAAAATGCCACAAGTGCGTATGTGTGTGTGCGCGCGCAGAGGCACGTATTCACATTATGTATTACAAAAATAGCGATCTACTGTTTTGTACACGTAAAGAGTACTTAAGTTTAGAAGTGGAGACCTCATCCGGATCACCGTGGTGCTGCATGTTTGCTGTTCTGATCATTACCCGACACAAGGCGCTCAGCTCTACGATGCACGTTTCTGTAAAGATCCGAAGGGAGAGGAAACAAAGTTACAAGTTTCACCAAGGTATACACCTGAAAATATTCAAGATGTTGAAAGGCGAAATATTTAGTTGCGCAGCATCCTATGGCTGTGAGTCGGGTTTATCACGGCGTTTAGCCCTCGTTTCGTTGGACCAGTTCAAGCTTTGCTCGACTTTTCTTGTTATCTATAAAACGTACTGAACAAGTAGCGACACTGACCTGCATGATCTTTAAGTGTGTGCAGCTTCAAGGTTCAGTAAAAGGATTTCCTCCATGTGACCACGAGCAAGTTTTGTTTTTTGATCCTATTCCTACCTAAACTTTTATCTAGTTTTGTTGCTACACGATTTGCTAGGAAATATGCAGTGCGTTCTGACTGTTGTTGTTTTTTTTTTAATAGCATATTTGGTTGAAAAGCATTAGCACAGCATTGCTCAATGTGTTTAGACTGGCTCACTTTTCTTTCCCAAGTGTGAAAACAAAAGACGAGCGTATACGAAGTACGACCGCTTTGGAGTGCAAGCGAAATAAGACCGATTTAGCAAGATGGCCTCCTCAAAACTACACAGCAGTCAGTCGAGAAAAATCCTTCCTACCGATAAACACGTCACTCGTAAATTTTGCAGCACACGATCTCTTCTTCAGCTGAGAGCGACCAGATCATAAAAGTGGCACAGAAGTTTAGTTCTCCTTGGAACAAAAGTTAAACGTGAAGTTTTGCATCGCGAACAAGTTAAAAAACAAAAAGAATTTATTATTATTATTTTTTTTTAGTTTTATTAATGATTAAAGGCCTTGAGACTCTTAGTATTTTATCTTCGCTGTGTAGAAGGCATCTCTCGGTGCTAGCTTTACGTGGGGGCAATGCCCATCTCCTCTCTCTCGCTGGATTACCTTCCCCAACCCTCAGTGGAGTCAGGTACCCATTCCCGCCAGCGGGGGGAAAGTCTGCTGCGATACTCGGGTATCGAATTGCCTCTCAGTTCGGACGCCATGCAGCACTCTAACCACTCGGCTATCTGCTTCCCCAAAAGCATCTCTGCTTCTTGTTGAATCAAGATAGGCCTAGATGTAAAACATCATCAGCTTAATTGTGATATCAGATACGAAGTATGGCAGTTAGCTATGTCCAAAAGGGTGGGGAGAAGTTTACTACCTCACCCCCTACTTCTCCGCCTCTATTGCTTACAGACCTAAATAGCTATTGAAAGTCTGTGCTATTGCTCTGTGCAAGTTATCGTGCTTTAACAGCAACTCTTATTTAAATTGCGTAACGGGGATCGAGAGAGGTGTGAGAAAAGGAAGGCTGCTATCGCGATGACCTATGAGAACTGTACGCTTAAAGTGCACAGTGAATTCCTTTTTGGAGTCAGGCACCCATTCCCGCAGCTGGGTCGACTTGGGGAAGACTACACGGGTATCGAACCAGTGCGCACCTCATTTCGGACACTATCGTTCTAACCACTCGGTTATCCGTTGCCATCGCAACCGTTCAGCACTTCTTATTTTGTTCCAGTTTGCAAAGGAAAGGAAAAAAAGATTTGACACGATTTAACTGGTCAAGAGTTTTCCAGCATTTTCCCAGTTAATGATGACATTTCAGCGCTTGTCCCTAATACAGTTAAACCAATGTAGTAGCAATAAGTAAGACGTGGTTTATGACGGAAGTGACGTGAAAACTTCTGAGTTCACTAGGTTCAGATCTCTTTTCAGAGGCAGTGTTTATTTCTTTGCATGTAGCGCATAGTAACATAATATGGCTAGCAGCTTTGATGTAAACCAACCAACCAACCAACCAAGAGGGGTGAAAATACTGTGTACGGGCGGTGGTGCTCCTAAGACCTAGATGACCCAACGGGCAAAGTCGTCTCGCTCATACAATGACCCGTATGTTGGACATTACGCTTGCCGATATGAGCAATCTGTCACCCTCTAAGGCAGGGGTGGGCAATTAATTTTCTCAAGGGGCCGCATGAGAAGTTGGGATGGTTTTAGAGGGCCGGACTAATATAATTAACTCAGTTGTACCCAATACTTTATATATAGTATGTATACTGGAGGGCGGGCCGCATCCGGCCCGCGGGCCGGCGTTTGCCCAGGGGTATTGAGATCTTCAAAATACACACATTCCTATCTATAGTATCTCTCGCTCACACACGCACATTCACTAGTCGGTTTTTGACCAGGTTTATACCAGGTTAAAGGCAGCTAGTGGACTACGAAAAGCAAGTTACCGTGCTTCAAGCAGCCTGCCTCTATTTCACTATGCTACGATAAGACATAATCGGACAATGCCCTGGATATGGTATGGGTGGAAGATAAGCGGATGCAGTGTTAGAGACATTAAAATTTCCATAGGACACAGTTAGTCCTGACCTTTACACACTAAACGTGTGCCGTGCCGTTATCTGTCGCGAAACGACGAGAATTTTTCTCCCATTCACCAAGTCAAATATCGCTATGACTATTTTCAATGAAAGCAGCCTCGATACTAGTCTGTGGTCGAGGTTGGCCGCGCCTTGCTCTGATAAACACACACGCACACCACACACAGAAAAAAAGTACGGTTACACTCCAACTGGTCCCAGTCGCAATAAATCATACAGTTTCAAGTTAAGAGGTACAATGAACATGAGGCCGTGTCAAGGAAACAGACTTACCATGATAAAACTCCTCAGGTAGGTGAATTTGGTGTCGATTTCCCTCCTTTTGTGCGGAGCTGCCATGTCAGTTACGTCCTGACGTCTGCATCTGTGGTCTGAGTGCACGGATATACGGTATCGAGGTACGAGACATCGTCTGCCACGGACAGCAGCCATCCAATTGAAACACAGTCCACGTGTGAACGGAATTTCCTTTTGTTGTTGTTTGGCGTGTCAGTTATAAGACCGTAAACAACACGTGTCTCTGAGGGGAGGGGATCCCTCTTCCTCCACCCTTCCTACTCAGGTCGTTGGACAACATCGTTGCGTCGCACGGAGAACTATTAGCTAGCGACCTTTGACACTGAGCAGGTTGTAAAGCTAGCCTTGGCGGTCTTTCGACCGTTTGTTTCATCAAGCACAGCTACGACATCCTCGCCCCAAGCAGGCTAATTGTACTATCTGAGTATCTCTGAGGCTAGGCCAGAACTGAGGAGCTCGGTAGAGGGGTGACCAATAACAATTCAGCGTTTCTCCAGGTGACGGATAACAGATTGGCCTACACATAGGTTAGTTGCGAAATAAGTCCGACTTGCCTCGACAAAATAAATATAAGAAGTCGTCGACCTACTGGCAGTATTCCTACCTGAATGGGGCTGGGTAAAAGGTGGCACTGTTACCCATAGCAAGGAAATTTAAATTGAGCTTTAGCGATTGATTCTGACTTTCTAAATCATGTCCGATCAAACAACTAGGTAACAAACCGCCAACAAAATCGATAATTTACTTAAAAAGGCGTCTAAAACACCGATCTGAGTTGCGGCAGGTATGCCGCCATGTTGTGATGTCGAGTGACGTCACTGAACAGTCCTGCCAGGAGGGGGGAGGGGAATTGGTGTTTTACGCCGTGCCAGCAAGTATGGCTATATCACGGCAAGGCAGCCAGCCCTGAAAACAGATGCCACGTGCAGAGAAAGAACAGCGTGCCCGAGACGAGAGCTGAACCCGGGACAGCCAACCTTCACTGTATTGGTGACAGGCGCTAACCGTTGCGCCACCGGATCGCCCTCCTGCGAGGAAGTTAATTTTCTTGAGTTGAGATCGTGCAAGTAAAGGTTAACCTGAGTGCAGTAAAAATCGCCGAAAATAAAGCAAACAGCATCACAAACACATGTTCCGGTGGCATTTTATGATGGAGAGGCATGAGAAATATTATATTAACCCCGTTGGCACTGCATAGAAGTATAAGTATTACAAAGACTGACTAATAAATGAAGATTGAAGACGAGACTGAGTGATTTTTTTTATTATTATTATTGCTGCTCTCATGTAAAGAATAGACCAAGAAACCTAAACCCCGAGCGTCATCTTTCTGACTAATATAGGAAAGATTAGAGAGCGATGAACTGGAGTTTAAATCAAGCTGTAAAGAATAACGGGGAGACGAGGAAGATATTTAATAGGAGGGGATGAACAAGGATAGAATGTGGTTCATTTGTTAAGCTGTCCAGCAACTGAGATTGACTCACTGCTACAGAAGGGTCACGGTGACATGAAGTTAACGAGTTAGCATGGCGCGAGTGGCCAAACCGCACCTGTTGAATGGGAAAAAGGAAAAGACAATATAATTGACTATCTCCGGCCAGCATTTCCCTTCCCAAGGAGAAACGGCAAGCGCCGAGTCACTGCGTTGGGGGATGGGGTTGGGGTGGCGGCTGTGCCTTCCTAGAAAGGTGACTGAAAAAATCGTCTGCAAGCAGTCCAGGGATATTAGTTCGTGGTTTGAGTCTGGTTAAAGCCACGGAGTGATGGGCCTGGCTGATGCCATGGAGTATATTTGGATTGGAGAATATGATTTGGAGGATTTGGCCCCAGTAACCGGCTATAGGAGCCACTAACATCAGAAGAAGGAGGAACATTCTACCCAAGAGTGGAAAGACAGGAAGAAGGTGTGGTCACTCGTCCCCAAGAGGCAGCGCCATTGTGTACAGCGTCTGTCCCCTTAATTGTTCAATTGTTTAATTGAATTTAGATTTTAAAATTGAATAGGTATATGTCAAGCCGTTAATGTTCTTCTCGGTTAATATGACACTACGAGTGGTGAGACGGCTTCATCATGTTCTGTTAAAACGCGCGCAGAAGTTCTATATCAGCAGGCTGGTATGTTCAGCTGTTTTAGTTTGTATGTACGCTTAATCATTGTACGTATAGTTTCTCTGCAGATAATATGATCATACAGCGTGAT
>SRHC01001096.1:242793-265074 GCA_004794325.1 Pomacea maculata
GAGAAAGCTGCTCCGCATCTCGTACCGCGAACACAAGACCAACGCATACGTACGGAGCACCGTAACCTCCCTCGTGGGCCCACATGAGCCCCTTCTGGCAACAGTGAAGCGGCGCAAGCTCGCCTGGTTCGGTCACGTCACCCGCCACAACACACTGTCCAAGACGATCCTACAAGGAACCCTCGAAGGGAGCCGTTGTCGTGGTCGTCCGAGGAAAAGCTGGGTCACCAACATCAAAGAATGGACCGAACGCGAGATGCCAGACCTGCTCTCATCTGCTCAAGACAGGACCGGGTGGAAAATTCTGTCTGTTGCTGCTGCCGGACGGTCCCCCCTACGCCCGGACCGGGCATGGGACTGACCTGACCTGACCTGACATATATGTGAGAAACATTCAAATGAAATTTCTCACAAGAGTGACAATGGAAGAATTTGAATTCAGTTTATCACTGTGCGTGATTCAGATTTTTTGCGAGTCATGAGATGCTGGCGCATTTTCATCTCGGACTTGTTGATATATACCTATACAGTGTTTTAATCTAGAAAATTAATGGTTTAAGAAAGTGGTTTAATGAGCCAACGACGACAGCGAGATACATATAGTAAAAGGCGATAGTATCTAGAAATGTGTGTGTCTTGAAAACAAAGGGAGAGGAGTATCAGCGAGATGGTGTACGTAATTGGCTGGTCTCTGCGCTTGTACCGTTGTACGGTAGGAAAGATCCCGTGCAAGGATCGTAATACCTTAAGCAGACGACATTTTCCTCGCGAGCGGTCGCTAATGCCCACCATCAGAGTTGTCGTTCGTGTTATTTTAACCAATCACAGTGCTCATTATTACACAGCTACCACTCATGCGCAAGCGCAAAAGAAAGCGTGCCTATCAACCATTTCCACCGACAAGATTAGAAAGCAGGTACGTGCTGCACTGTATATTGTGTTCGCGGCAGTAGCGTCGGCTGTCTGACATTAATCAAGTTTTCCTGCGGTATTTTGGTGTGTTATCTAGAACGTATTTTATTAATTATCGCTAGCTAGTTTGGCTGTAGTCCTAAATTTAGCGGGGGCTAAGTTAGACCTTGCTCGCTCGCTTCGTTGATAAACAAGAGTTGCAGCTGTCGTAACCACTGGCTTAACTTGGCCTTGCTTTTTAAAAGCTTCTTTTCTAGGCAAAGCACAGATAAAGCCTAGTTCAGCTAGCCTACATATCTTCATGTGTGTGTGTACGTGTGCGTGTGCGAGAGAGAGCTAGAGCTAACAACATATTTCAAATAATTATCTGTATAAAAGAAAGATGTATAAAAAGTACCTATGAGAGCCATGAAAGTATGTTATATATGCATACTCACGCAGTCATAAAGCCTAAAAAATTTCAGCTTTCAGAATAGCTTGCCTATACGTCCATGATATTTTTTAGACTTCAGTGGAGTCAAAGTACATATAAAATATAGTGAAATTACCAAAGTGTCTTAGCTTATTAGCATGGGTTACACTGGTAAAACCTAAGTTTAGAAGAAAAGTTCCTTAAGGCTTTATTTTTTTATATTTCTGAAAGTAGTTTCATATCAAATTCAAAAACACCTTAAATGCCTTACAAAACTCAAGGCCAACCTTAACTGCTAAAGCACTTGTTTGTTATAGCCTCCTGATGAGAAAAAAATCCCTTTTTTCTTGCTGATTTAGAGCACCATTCAATTCTCACCCCATGACAGAAAGGAGACTGGTGATTTATTTATACTGCATTATATTATGTATCAGCATAGAGTGGATGAATTTTTTATTAAACATTATCACTTTGCAATGAATTCAAGTTACTGTTTCAAAGCTCAGTGCTGAAGCCATTAAATGAATATAAGACTACACGTAACAGTTCAGCTTAGACTTATTATCATTTTGTAGTCAACTGAATGGGCTAAAATTTTATAGCATAAAATACTTTTGTTTAGATAATTGGCAAAACCCTTTAATACATGCAGGTACATGGGAAATTGGTCATCTTGAATCAGCCTAATATGCATTCTACTGCTATTATTAGTACATGTGCATATCAATAGTAACTTCTTTAAACCTGTGTATCATTTGGGATTAAATGTTTTAACAGAAAATTTTGAGACCAAGTAATGGTTGGAGTTAATGCCAAAGAAGATGGGGAGGTTGCAGTGGGGAATAAGTGTTTTACTAAGGTTATATCACTGCAAAGCAGCTAATCCTGAAAACTGTACACAGCACATGAATGTGCATGTATGTATGCCCCAATTAGTAGCATAGGTTCAGACTGATTTTTTTTTTATTGAGTATAACTATCAATCAAGCATATGTTTTAAAAAAACAAAACAAATTTAATAAGTACAAACTTTATTTGCTTTCATAATAAAGCCAATCAACAGAAATTATATGCTATTAGTCATGGTTACATAAATACAAACACATGTATGCATCCACACAAACATATATGTGCACAGTTATATATATATTTAAATATATATTAAACATTTTGAGTAGCAAATTACTACAATTCTTGATAAACTTCGACTGATCGTTAGTATTGCATATAAAGATTTCAAGGAGCTATTACAATTGCATGAAGTATAGCTGACAAAACTTAAACCTCATTCTGACCCTGATTCGCAGCCATCTGTTGGACTTATCACAGTCTGGCAACAACAACAATAAAAAAAAGCATATGAACAATCACATCCAAAATTTCCAACACCAAATGTGGGTGTGATGAAGATATTTATAACTTGTACAGTACATGAAATTAATTAAATGAAAATATATTTATTCGCCATTATGTCTTCACCAAGTCTGAAAATTATTAAACTATTATCACACTATTTAAAACACGCCTGTCAAAACGAGGATTCCCTTAAAGCCGCAATGATCACATTTGTGTTGTCATGAGGGCCACGTGTCCATAGTGTTCTTTGTATGGGGCCACAGGTGTACTTGCAAAGGGCCGCATGCAGCTCGCAGTCCACATGCATGCCTGATTTAAAATGTCTGAATTGAGCATAACATGCTGTGGTGTTTTAAGTACATGAAACATGTGAGAACATGCACCCTGCACACAGAACTCCATATGGTAATTCAGTTGTTGCTAAAATTCACATTAGATGCAACAATATTGATTTATTTCAATAAAATGTTATTTTCCAAATTATAATACACACAAAATTGTGCTGCTAGAAGTATCTTCCCATTTCTTTGTTGCTTTGTTTGGCTCACAGCAGTGATCACTTCAAATTGTAAGGCTTTGGAACAATTACAATTTTACACAAAGATCAGAAGAAAGGATGAAAGGAAAACACAACAAAAGGTTTAAACATGTTTTTCACAACATTCATGGACGCACGAGTGCAATAAAAATATGAAACATTAGATTTTTGAAAAGGATAGTTTTAATTGAAAATAGCAGTTTCTTTATGTATTTTGTTCAATGTGATCTTAAGAATGTAAGATACCACATCAAATAGGCACATTTTTACCTGTTTATAAGAAAAAACAAAATATATCCGACAGTCTCATTGGACATAAAATTCGTAGAAACGCATAGTTTGAGAACTGGAGCAATATGGTTGACCCTCAGAACATCTGTGAAGATTTTCCAGATGTCAAAGAAATGAGGCCCAAGAAGTGTGAAATTTTGAAATACTGCATGACATTTAAAAGCAGAAATTTATATCCCCATTTATATTAGAATGAAGCAGTAGTTTATATCACTTTTCACAGGAAGTTAAGAAATCTCACTATTCAGTTCTTAAGTTGTTCATGCCAGAAGACAGATTAACCTGTTTTAAAGACCCTAGCATTAACATATTTCTTTAAGATCTCTGTTATTAAACCCTTTAGTACATGCAGGTACAAAAAGCTCCTTAAACAAAAACTATGCCTTGGCCACTTTAACACTCTTGCTAATATGCTTAAAAATTTACTTTGGGTAGTGGAATTCAGATACCATGAAGCTGATATGCTATTTCCAAGTCTGATTACAATATTAACAGTTGTTTTAAATGAAAAATGTGCTACTGGTCTCACGAACAGATTTTTTAAGAAGTGAATCACACAATCTTAGAGGTGGTAAGACATTTATGTAGCAGGCAAGATGCTAATTGTTATTCATTCTGGTTGACTATAAAACTGTTTTATAATTCATGCTATATCCACACAGCATTTTTGCACTGTTAGTTGCTACTACATGATTCACTTAATCTTAGCACCGTTCATAGCAGGGTTACTTTGCATGAAGTTATTTATGTTTTCCTTATGTCCTTTAGAAGTATAAAAAAAAGAAGTAAAAAAAAAAATTGCTGACAGACTAGTTTCTGATCCAAGTCAATTAAGAAGTTAAATTACACACAATGACCACTGCTTCGGTACAGATTTCACTGCTAGAAACATGTCCAGGTAAACTCCTTATCATCAAACTCCTAAACCAGGGATAAGCTGAAATATCTTTTAAAGTCTCTGTACAAGCCAGGCACAAATTTCATTACAGAATGAGTCTTTGAAACAAAATGAATGCTTTGATGACACTTCACCATCTTTAAAACAAACGAGCAATTTTCATTGATTCATCGATATATTAATACACTTTTAGAGATAGATGTTACACTTAAATAGCACATCTACACAGAGTTACTGATAAAAAAAAAATGAAATTCAATATACAATAAATATTTAAGGCCATGTGGTTCTTGGACAAAATGTTCTGGGACGGAGAAAAATAGAGATATTACACTTTACTGAAACAACTTTGAGATTTTTAATCTTATAGATCTTCATGAAATTCATATATTTAAAAAAACACACAAAAATAAATGGTAAGGCAAACAAAAATTATGATTTTAAGTTCAGAAATTCCAAAAACTTTTACGCCATGTTTTATTAATATTCAGTGGCTGTAAAAGAATTATACACACAGTCAATGTACTCAGTATCTTCTAAACTAGTGCCAAAACTAATTCGATCATTAAATATATTTTGTTCACTTCTTCTCATTTTATTGAAAGGAGTAAAACAGATGGTATGGCTTATCAATAATTGAAGCAGTGGCTGCTGCAATTATGTTGCCCTGGTAGGCAGTAGTCTATAAAATGCTCTGGCCTAGTCTTGGAAAAAAAAAACTAGGTCAGCTGTCATATCAGGAGATCCTCACCCACATCTTTAATGCTAACAAACCATTATGTTTCACACAGTTGGATCCAGCCAGAGGGGAAAATAATATTTGGTAGGCATCGAGCAAGATATAAACATTAACCAAATTCTGCTTCCACTCCTATGTTGTAAATAATCAGCTCCAATTCTTAAACCCTTTTGTATTTCTTGTGCTGAAGGAGTTTTGACATGCACATGTGGGCAATTCTGTTTTACTTTTTAATATTCTTGGGATTACTTTCCCATGAAAGAATACCCTGAAAATGAGCAATTGCATTAGCTAACTCCCCTTAAACAACATAAAAGTTATTCAACAGCTATTTCAAACATATAAATTCACATAATTGTCATATTATTCCATAGTTATTTTCTAGGCCATCCATAGCAACTATTTTTGTAGCCCTCCTATTGTGTTTGCACCATCTGTGAGAAACTGTTGCATATTCTGTCTGGGCCAATAAGCAGTATGGTAGTCTTGATGTCCTTTGGATCCCAAGGAAATTATCTCCCTTCACCACCAGCAAATGAGCTTCATATAATACCCCTTTAACTGAGAAACCAAATATCTGTAAGAATACAAACATATACACCAGTGATACCCAACCTTTTCTCGCTCGAGGGTCGGACTGGACATGATATAAAATCTCGGTGGCCGGAACATAGCGGTTTTGCCAGAATCGTGATGTTTAAAATGAAATTATGTTGCATCTGGTTATAATGAGCTGGCCGGATGAGGCACTACACGGGCTGTAGGTTGGGCATCCCTGATATACACTCCAAAACTCTTTTAAAAAATTTCTTGCATGCGCAGTTTGTGAATATTTGTTCACTCTTCACGCTGTGTAGTACACCCTTTCCAAAATGTATCATGGTACTGAGAACCACGTTGACCATAGTGAGATAACGATATTTAATCACAGTTTACCTGTCCCAAGGCCTTCCAATCATATCTAGATACAATAAAATGTTTTTTTCATTTGCACAGGTGTGCCAACCCTTTAACTGTTGGCAAGGAAAACTACTTTTATTTTCTCATATTTCACATATTTTTAACAGGCCTAAGTCTAGCACAAAAACGCTCGATATGTTTATAAACTATTTTTTCACATCAATGTTCATTATTTCTATTTGAAAAAAGACACTATTTTGAAAAGCAAAATTAAGCAGCTCATGCAAAGAATCCAATCAAAAAAATAATGGCCAATATCTTTGTTCTGACGTATGTCTAGATTTCCATGGAATGGTCAGGTAACTGGGCTCACCCGTTGTGTACAAAACATAAAGTTTCTTGCTAACATATGAATACACATCAGTTTCCAGTTTTTCCAAGATTTGTGAAAAGTTTAGATCTAACACATCATAGTGACTCTCACATTTGACTCAACCAATTGATCTCACTGGTTCCAAATGACAGGCAACTCTAGATTTTGTGAACAATTAGCATAGGTTGCCAGTCTCATAGTTGAAAAAGTCAGCTCGAAATCCAGTTATGGGTTCTGAAAAAATAATTCTCACAATTTAAAAAAAACCCCAATAACTTCATGGAATTTCAGTCGCAGTCACATGCTTCTTCTGGTGACACACACACATGCCTGGGTGTGTTCATGTCATTTTTAATTATTCTTTAATCACTTATGAATTCACACATTTTGTCCACTGGTGCAAAGGGACGGGACAATATTTTAAGATATTAACAAGTTCCTCTTGTGATAGTTTGCCACAACTCTCTTAGTTGATCAATGGATAGATCTGTTGTGCTTAACAGTCCTTTTTCTTCATTTTCTTCAGTTACAAAATCACAAGATGTTTCTTCCTCTGGGAAATTGTGCAGCTGTGGCAGGTAGTATTTGGGTACACCCAATGCCTTTGACAAGATACCAGTAATATACACATCTTCCAGTGACATGTAGGGCATGTACTGCGACACGTTTACAATCTGACCTGAAATGTTAGTGGATAAAATATAGCAAGGCCCACCAGCAAATGTTGGGTACACTGAAAAAGGATATTCATTGGGGTCATTTTTCCACTTGCCACTTGTTAAGGCATCAGATGAGTAATACAGTTTTCCTACCACAGAATTGCGCAGCTTCTGCTCATTATTCAGGAGAAGGTCCATCAGCTGTGGAAAGTCAACAAATGTGTCTGAATCCATTTTGACAAGAAACTTTGTTTCCGCGCAGTTCTTGGCAATCCAATTCAACCCAAATAACATTTTTATTGAGAGGTTTCTGTATGTATCAACAAAGTCACCTATAATTATATCATCATGTGTGTGTGCTTCCTGCTCAACAGACTGATATTCCAGCTGGGTGGATGCTCTCCCTAGTAAAAAGAAAATGTCAGCATGTGCCCTAAGTAAGGCATGTGGCCACTCTTCCTGTCTCAAAGCATAGCCCCAAGTCTTCCGAATCGCTGCTCTTCTTAAGCCATCCTGTGGGTGACTTGGAATAAGAACAGCAATGTAGCCTTGACTGCTACAGTGTCTTTCTGGTTCAATTATATATGAAATATGTAGTGGCATAATTATTCTATTTCTGGGAATGAAGTAACTGGAATGTAGCAAGTCCAACCAATAAGAGTCACCTAAGATTTCTAACATTGCAGGGTCTTTTTTCTGTAAAGAGTAAAGTACTACTATAAAGATGACTAGAAATATAAGAGATATGGCTCCTTTGCGCCGACGTCCATGAAGAAAGCTAAATCCCATCATTTATTGGGAGTGCTGAAAAAAATAGAACCATTAAAGGCAACATTTGTATTTTCTGTGCATTAACCACTGTCCTAATAGTGTCTATAAATTTTTCTTCACATTTTGCTCTCAATAATTCCATCGTCTGCATCCATTCATGGATTTAAATGAAATCTCTTCTCCTCGCAATCTTTTTACTGCAGCTTATTTATGCTACATATCTGATACACTTATAAGCATGCCCTCTGGACAAAAAAAAATATGGTAATAGCAAGAGTATTCTTGTACTGTTCAGACTTTGGTACATGCAAATTTAATCTGATTAGGAAGTGTAGCATGTTTTTACATGAATCAAACTTATAAGCCAATTGTGTTGATGTACGACATGCCTGGTCAGAATGTGCTGAATCATTGTTTAAACATGTGCATTACTTTCTGCATCTCCAGGAAAAATGGAAGTGGTGAACCTACCTTCAGACAAAGATTCATCAGGAAATGTCACCAAAAACCTGCTACAGGGAAGACAACTTCCAACAGTGCTTATGGACACCCATCCAGATGCAAGCAGCTATTCCTGTTTTCGACCTCCTCAACCTCGCCATTCACTGAAATATTCCAACCTAAAGGAGACAGATTCAACAGACCATGTGAGTGGCATACTGTTCAGTCCCCTGGCAAATGATCCATCCTGTCAACTAGTGGATGATAAACTACCAGATAATAACAGGTCAAAGAGCAGATCACAGAAAATAAAGAGGCATCCATCTTCCATCCTTCAGTTGTCC
Organism: Pomacea maculata; assembly: GCA_004794325.1. Classification (NCBI taxonomy): domain Eukaryota; kingdom Metazoa; phylum Mollusca; class Gastropoda; order Architaenioglossa; family Ampullariidae; genus Pomacea; species Pomacea maculata. Next base: position 251,428 of record SRHC01001096.1, read on the forward strand.
AGCTCAAGCCCTGCAGTCACTTCTCATACCAGTGAACAAACTTATCATGGACACACTTTCAAGGTATGTAGCATTCTAAGGCCATGGTTCTGAGTCATTTTTTCATATTTAGGTGTGTGCGTGCAGTGGTTTCTTTAGTAGAATACTAAATAATATAATAGATAAAACATATAATAGATTTCATAACATATTCCAATGTTTTTCAAAGCCAAAACACTGTTTTCTGGGAAGTGATTTGAATTACTTATAATTTCATTCAAGCAGGACACTTGTGTCTGTAGGTGTTGTTATAACAATATCCTTACATTGTACTCCTCCTGCATCCTTTTGCTAAACAGTTGTGAACAATAATTTAGTCATCTTTGTGCCTAGGTGGTAGATAAAATATCTACTAAAGACCTTCATTTGTCAGCAGCAAGTTTTGTTATGTTGTTCCAGGTCCATTTCTGCCGCTTTAGTTTGATCTCTCTGATTGTTATGTTTTATTAATCATGGAAATTTAAGAACAAAATATATGATAACATTGTAAATACTTGCATATATATTATATAAAATCCAAGTTACATCTTTAGCAGAAATTACAGTTCAGTTTTTAATTTTAATAATAATGTACCCTTACTCTAGAAAAAGGCCATGTATTTATCTGAATTTGAATGCAAATTTCATTCCATAAAATCTGGTTTTGAAATCAACATTAGACATTATGGATGTTATGCTGTTCAATGAATAAATTTACATCCATTGTGACGCTAGATTTTGTTTCCTCCGAAAATATGTAAGCTGTCAAAGCATTTCTTAGATCACGAGCACCCAATACATGAGAGGCGTTCAGATTCATCATGTATCCTAAAGCGGCGGGCACACGAGAAGCCAGATGAATGTAATGTATTCTTAAGAATGACGTTCGCACATCTCGAGCGGCTTTTTCTAGTGCCAACACAAGAAACAGGAATGGCTTACGTGAACTTTCTTGAAAATGCCGCAGATATGTACCTTTTCTTATTTTCCTGCCTTCTTTACCTACCTCCCCTTTCAAAGTGCAAGTCACACACATTATTTCTACTACTTACTGCATTTCTCCTTCAGGGGAACGCCAGGCAGTTTGAAAGATGTGGTTGTCGCGCACATGCGTTCATTATTCTTCTAAGCTGACATTGCCCTGCTCCAATTAACCGGCGACATACAACGCATGAAACTTAGCAATACCAAAGGCTACGACCTAGCGACTGTCCCTGCGAAAACGTTGATAATTTGCTTGCTCTAACACCATGGGACACGATAACAGGTATGTACGCTGTCCTCATGGTTGTGTAAATACAGGTGGAAAAGGCCGCCGTCACATGAGTGGCCTCCCCACCCCTACCCGCCCTGCAAGGTGTCGTCACCAAGAAGTAGACTTCCTTTAACGTTACGTGACAAAAGAAACAAGATTAAGGAGGCAAACAGAAGAAAGGATTGTCCTCCTCCAAGTCGACTCATTCCATAAAACATAAGCATTGTAATAACATTGCATTGAAGTGTGGGAAGATCATCTACGCCAATGAAAGAAAAAAAAAGCACATCCCTTAGAGAGGAAACACGAGGAGACAGTGATATACCTGATAAAAGAACACGCTGCCCCGTACCCAGGGTGACGTCATAAACTCGATACGACCGTGCCTTTTAATAGTCAACAAACAGACCGGGTGACTAGAGGTTGGCGTTTCTGTCGAACCTGATATGTCGGGCAGTCCTGCGAGCAGTGCTTGCCTAGCGACACTGCAGTGCTGTGTACTTCATCTGACAACACGGGAAAGGTTGTACACCTGGGACGTTTTCTGCTCTGGTTTATTTAGATTGCAAGAAAAACGTTAAACACTCAAGAAGAGCAATACGGTTTTCCCGGCGCAGATCGAACTGTGCAGCATATGACCAGCTGTTCGGATATACCGGGGAGTACGCCACGATTGAACTGAGAAGAGGATTGACAGATCGAGGAGAGTATAGAAGGAAAGGAGAGATGAAAGAAAAGGAGCAACAGACGCAGAACAGAGACAGCAATCTCACGGTTAACACAGCTAACATCCAAAATCCTTGAATGAAAACGAAACTATTCAAAAACAGATACTAAACGTATAGAATTCTACCCCGCTATACCAATAACAAGCACGGATATATTAAAAAAAAACAAAAAACAAACAAACCCAACAAACCTGACAAGTTTCTGAGAACGATCCATCCGTTTCTCTCTCGCTGACCACTGAATAATCCGGTTAGTGCTTTCTTGTTCTGTAATTTTAAATCACTCGTGTTACGTCATAATTATGACGTCGGAGCATTCAGCAAACGAAGGTATTGAGTGGCTGTACGTCATCAGAACAAAATGTTCATTATTTTTCGGACCAGCACTTACGTTTGACCGATGACACTAATTCAACATCTTTGCGCTGCCTTCTTTCACATAAGCCTCAGTTTCTCGTAAATTAGCCCGTAAATTGGCAATGTTTGGCCACGAAACAGCAGACATATGCTCCCATGCCTGTAAACACCAAACGCCGGGCCTCTGCAACTCCTGTAATTCCCAACCCCCTCTTCTCCATCGTGCATTTTGCTGTTATTTCGTCGTGTGCGTTGCTACTTTTTGTTCTTCTGTAGCAGGGTAGATGCAGTTGCTCTCCCAATCTCTTAGCAAGAACCAAGCACAACACTTTCGTGGGTTCTGAATCGTTTTACTCCGTCGCCAGTCGATGGTTCTGGCTAAGGGCGAACACCTGTACACCACACACTCGCGCTCTCGATGAAACGTGCTCCCACATCTGCGCTGTCTCCTCACTTTCTGACCACGCACTTTGTCACCCGACCTTCACGCCCCACTTTTCTCCAAACACACCCCCGCACATACATCATGTCGCTAGTCGACCCCCTCCCGTTCTCCTTCGGTCACGGGGTTGTCACTCGGTCAGTAATTGCCCCCCACCGCCAAGCCTGTACCTGTCCTCTGTGTGTGTGTGCATACGTGCCATCTTCCATACTTCTATGTCACTCTAATTGAAGCTGTAGTCTGCCAGTTCAGAGCGCTTGCTTTAGGCAATGATAATAAAATGGTCGATCGCCAGGTGGTAAGACCCAGCCATGCAGGTACTCGGCGCGTCCTTTTGCAAGAACCATTGATGCTTGGCACCCCCATCTCTCCCTTTTGTTCAGTTGGGCGTACATGTATACCACGCCGGCTGTCGACATCAACACTCCAAAAACCCTATTAGTGTGCATTGGCAACCCTTTGGTCCAGGAACTTTTAATATGAAGTCTAAACCAGTTACTGCAAACCGGTCGTTCAGTTGCTAGAGCTCTGCCCTCACCACTTCATCAATTCGCGGCAGCTACAGGAGCACCAGCAGTAGCAGTTTCTTGTTTTGCATCTGCTTACAAGTACCGGTCAGCGGCGTACTGAAAGGGCGGAGGCAAGGCAGGTATGAGCATCCACCCCAAAATTTTTTTCCTTTTTTTTTTTTTTAACTTGTTTGGTGTAAATATGATGCCCATTAAAACAATTTTCTTCTTGAGTTTTCCCAACAACCTCCTTCATTTATTTCAAACAGTTTTTAAAATTGACAAGTGGCTTAGTCTTGTAAAAGTCCCCATTGATCTTGCTCCTACAAAATGAAGTTGTTTTTATAGTTACCGGGGCGCACTTTGCATGGCTCAAGGGCCCGAAACCTCGGTACGCCTGTCTGTGTGTGTGTGTGAGAGAGAGAAAGCGATGTGTTATTGCGAGCACAGTCTCGACAGGTGTGACTGCCTCGACTCGATTTACTCTAGAAAAAACATGATTCAAGAAAACATGACTCGCGCACCATCAACTGTACCTGTAATGTGTGTTTGTATATCAACACATTGTGAGATGCTAGCATGTGTATACCGGCCTTGCCCCAGGTCATGTTGTCTCATGTCAGAGTACAGTGCATTTGCCTGGAGACCAAAGGAAGGAGGGAGGCAAGAGAGAATACTGCTGGCCCTTTGTAGTGTGGTGGGGTTGGAGGTAAGGTGAAGATAAAGAACTCACTCGCTTCAGAGATTATGAAAAAAAAATTTTGATTTAACGTCCTTGCTCGCTCGAAGTGGCGCCAGATGGTGAAAACACTCGGTTTTCACTGCAGTGAGAACCAACAGATTCTGGGTTCAGATTTCGTCTAGGGCCGTTCTTTGTATTGGATACCTGTTCTAAGGACTATATAGTATACAGTAGTTGTTTGGGGTTTTTCTCCGGTCACCCCATTATTCCTCTTCCCCCATAATGTGAAATAATTTCTGACCCACCTCACACTTGGCAAGGATGTTCATGTTGACGACGGCCATGTCGTAGGCTGTGTTTGGTAGATGTGTTCCGACACCTGAGTGTGTGTGTGCTTATTTTCTCCTTTGGAAGATATGTAACTGAGTAGCTTTAAACAAAAATACAACTCACAAGAAGATGACTTACCTCTGCTAAGCATTAACACAAGTGTGGGCAAGGCCATCATTTGACCCAGTTGTAAATGCGCGTCACTGTTTCTCTACACTGACCCCGTGCATGAAGATGCTCGACTCAAATGAAGCCATAGATCAAAAGTTGATTTATCTAGGCCAACAGTAGCATCACAGGTAGAAGCGTTATCGGCATAAATCAACTTAAGCGTCGCTGGATGGTTAAAAATAAACATGATCCCCACCAACATAACCAATCAAAATTAGCCTACGACTTTGCTGCAGATAAAACAAACAAACAACAAAAAAAGCACAAAAACAAACACCAAACAAACAAAAATTCCTGCCACATTTGGTGAGGATTCGGACTAGGTGGATTTCTGCATGATTGTCAACCCCGCCGCAAACACACATCAACACTGCTTTATTAATAACATAATAATAAAAATAATTGTCTATATGTATGCACATCTTATTCTATTGTGTATAAATACACATGTACGTGCCATGAGCGTGCATGCAAACGCCTAAAGGCACAGGTACATTTACATACAACTTCATTTTACATACGACTTTCCTTCCTAGTCGTGTGTAGGATTTGTGAAGGTTCTCCACCACGCTATGGACAACATGTCCGGACTGCCAATCAAGACTGAATGCAGGCTTTTATATCGGAAACCTAGAGTACTGTTGGTGTTGCCAGTTCTTCAACTTGAAAGCAGGGTCTTACAAGCCCATGGCTCGATCCAGTGGGTCACTACCCTTGCTTAAGGTCAGCACACCTGTCACGTCTCACAACGGTTTCCAAAGAATGCATTTGGGTAACATGCTGGCGGTCGCTGGCACAGAAGGCGGTGCCAGCCGCCGATTAATGGGTGTACACTATCAACAAACACCTTCTTCCCGCCAACTCTTTACGTCCACGGCTGTTTGTACCTGCTGCTTTACATGTTTTCAACCGTCTTCCAATCTGGTGGTGGTTGTGCGGGGTAACACTGGCGGTCAGCAAGGTCCCTTGGCGCCGCTAACAACAGCCTGTGTACGAGCGGCGGGTCAGATCCGCGAGAGAACGGCATCGGATCCAGCTACGAAGTGGGTCTCCTGGGAAGGCCCGGTCCTATTTGTCAGGAGCCCACTCGTCGGGTTGTTATCTGTTGGCGCATTCTTTCTATCAGCCGGGCTCAGCGCGAGGTCCTTAGGTCGACCAGCACTACTTTACGTCGCACGTTGTTGTCTCCGCGGTCTGTTGAATGTTTTGTGTCACCCTACCGCACCGACGACAGCGCCGCCGCCACCGACACCGACACCACCGTCGCGGTCTAAGGCCAGAAGAATACGAGGACCTAGCAGCTGGCGACGGTCTTGAAGGCTCGTCGTTGTTGTCATCGTCGTTGTCGTCGTCGCTATTCCAGAACTCGACCCAAGTGCGCTCTGTAGTAGTAAATTCTGGTGACCAACGGCCGAATGAAGGAGCTATGCCAGCCATTTCCAGCTTTGTCCTGGAAGGTTCAAAACTAGAGACCAAGGTAACGGAATGTGTCTAATATGGTGTGCATGTTAGTGAGAGAGCTATACAAAGGCCTATTGTCTTGATGCTCAAGATTACCGAGCGACATTTACTTTATTAATGGTTTTTCTATAGGTTCGGCAATATGTCAGCGTTATCGGTTATAAATTGTAAATCCGTCCCGCTTTACAGGACCGATAACTACCAACAATGTCGGCGCGGATTTACTCCAGCCTCAGCAGGAGTTCCTCACAGGTGACTCGAGCATTTAAAAATAAAAAAAAAAACCCTAGGTTATCTCGCAGTAGGATCACTGCAAAAATGGCATTTTATTTTAGTAATCTTATGCTTAGGTACTCTGCAAATCCGCTTTGCCCACAACTTTAAGAACAGCAGAACGTTTCACAAACCAACTTTTGTGTGTATGTGTAGGGAGGGAATGAGGGGTGTTTGAGGTGTAGGGTGGCAGAAAAAGCTGTAGGGAATGACACATTTCTGGACAATACGGCCAGCTGTCTCTTCGATGAAGTGTGCGTCTCTTGCCCCATGTGGGCGAGCTTCAATTTTGTAATCCGCTATTTTATTTACAATTTTTCCATGAAATCCCACACGCTTGATCCTGGCTTAGAATTGTCTGTACGTTGGGTTCAGTTTATGCTTTGACACCCACCCCTATCCCATCTAACAGTGTCTTGTTTAAGCGCAAAGGTACAAGTATAGTCTGCTAGGGTCGCGTCTGTTGGAAGACCGCCACGTACCCTTTTCGCAGCCTGGATCGCGGTGTCACTTCTTCAGGTGTATCGACTTAGCAGCCAGGGCAGCTGGCCAAGACAGTGTCGTGTTAGTACTAGCGTGCAGGCCAAAAGGTGGTCATGACTGGGCAACCACAATCCAAGACAGTGGAATATTAGTGTGCAGACTAAATGGTTGCCACGATTTGACAATGCATCCAAAACATTGCCGGACAATCTGCGCATTTCTAGTCGAGTGCAGGCCCAACGGTGGCTACTGGACAATGCATCCAAGAAAATGGTGTTAGTATTAGTAGGGTGCTGGCCATACGGTGGCCGTCATTCAACAATGTTCCCTTATAATTCGCATGTCGAAGCAACATTCTTTTCTTAAGCCGGTATCGACGTCACCCTATTGTCAGTTCGGCTTTATATGACACCCATCCCTTACCTCCCGTCACCCCTTTGCAACGGCGGTACCAGGTGTCGCTATTGTTTTGTTATTTACTAGAAAGATACTTCTACGCTAAATCCAGCAAGGGATTGATCGGGTTCTACATGCACGCGCATGCAGAACAGAGAAGTTTATTGTTTCACTCACATTCTTTCTATGGTCTTAAGTAATATAAGGTGTACTCTGTATAACTTTCCAACTTCGGCGTCCTTGTTATCGGTATGTAACTGATGTCATGGACAAGTGTATCGAAATGAAGTAATTTGTTTAGCGCAATATCTCGGCCAAAAGGCAAGGTCACTGCACTAAACAAGTTCTCCAAACTAGTCACAATTAAAGATGAAGAACGAAGAACGAAGAACGAAGAACAACACAAAGACTCACTGCGTTCCGGCAGTCAAGGGTGATCATTGCAGGTTTCACGGTGACGACTCCAGAAAACAAGGGTCAGTGACATTAAGAGAATACAGTATTTCGAATATATTGAGAAATCAGGAGAATATTAAGAAATGTTATCGCATTAAACAGCAAAAAGGTGATCGTCACTTCAGTTTGTTTACTGCAACTCAACGTCGCTGCTGAAGGAAGTGCAGACTGTAAGGCGAGGGACATATTTCTACAAGTTTTTCCGATGATCCTCAGTTTTTATTTCCCCCAGAAATAATCGGATTTTCGCCTTAGGTCTATTACACACACTCTCTCTCTCTCTGTGCAAAGCGCGCGTCTTTGTGTAGCTCGTTGATGATCATTATCCATAGAACTGTACACATCATGTAATGTAGTGTTATTTCTGACAAGTTCAAAATCAACATTTTATCAGAATCCCTTTTGTCTGTGACCTTTGATTTTTATATAGTCGGAAAAACAAGTGCGCATTTCCCATTTCAAGGAAGGTTTTTTTCACATTCGGAAGCTGCACAATCAATATAGCAGATGATGTTAAAATATATGGACATTTCCCTGTAACATAAAGAGGACATTATTATTTGGAGAGAGGTGACATTACATGTATTACTTTATTCTGGTGTTCTGTATGAGGATCCATAAACATAGTTCGCTACTTCTACCCCGAGGAGCCATTTAAGGGAGGCCATTGTTACCAACTATTCAATTTTTACATTAACAATAGTATTTAACACATAAAAATACTAACTTTCAACTTGTACAATATTCAAAAGGTTCTAAAGCTAAAATAGCTACTGAAAAAAATAATTAGTAGGAGAATCTGTTAAGTGACTGATTTCTTGCGATGATCATCCTTTCACTTTCGTTACCACCACATGATTAATGCTGAAGTTAGTGATTGTTAATATCTTGTGTTTTAAACTTCGTGATAATAATGTTTTCTGGTTTTAGTGCTGCATTCGGGGCTTAACATTTGTACTCACGTTCATTTTTAATTTTGCTGTCGCGTCTCTACATCTCAGTTAAGCGTCAGTCGGGTAAGCGACATTTGAAACCCGGGGAAGCTTTGTCCTCAGTCTTTTTTTTTTCTTGCCAGGACCATGAAGTACATGTATCTCATCATGTGACGGTGCGGAGAGTCTCTCATATAGTTGAAAGGCTCACCTTTATTGGCTCACATATTGGCGTACCTTTGCAGGATTTTTTTCTCTTTCAAAGCCTTTAACCTTTTGGGATCAGGTTGTACGCCTTTCGATGTGAATAAGAATTCGAAGAATTCAAGTTGCGGTTAACAAATAAGGCATTTGGGAGTAAGTCCTTGCTGATGCAGACATTTCAAAGTGTCATAGAAAGCAAGTTCAAATCTGTAGGGCTGTACTCCAAAATCAGCAGTTTCATTTTTTGAGGGTAGGGGGCACCAACACACACACGCTTCTTACACATGACAACCTGAGCGATATTGCTTCATTCGACTCGAAGACATGCATAGATTTGCTGATCTGAGCCACACTCGATGTTACAAATACTACTTACACGCAACGCAGCTCTCCAGCGTAGAAGGCAATTTTCCTCTGCTTTCCTAGTGGCTGGTGAGAATGCCGATGTTTGAAAACTTATATCTTGAAAATTAAGTGTAATTATATGGTGACCAGACGTTGCGGGGGCGAAAGCGGAACACGTGCCGATGATGATGTCACCGTCAAAGAACGCCGAAAAGGGTGGGGGGGTCTGCTGTGACTTTGCCGGATGCGAATCAGCGTTACGGTATTCAGATTTTTTAAAGGCAACCGGACATTTGATGGACTTCCTAGAAAGCCAGAAAGCGGGACATTGGGCGTGCCGCCCGATGAGCAGGCGGGACACGAGGTCTAAAGCGGGACGTCTGGTCACCTTACATATTCTTATCTTCTCTGCTTTTGTTTGTGTGTGTGTGTTTTTTTTTTATTTTGGTGCAACTGCAATTCTTGAAACTCATTCAGTAGATTTCAAAACTTTCTTCTCTAGTCATTTAAGTTCTTCGGCTACCTTCTTTCATCAATTGAAAAGTGTTAGGGTGAAAGGTAGAAAATGAATGGAAAGTGGCGACGATGCACAAGTCCCATGCGCCTATGTCGTCGTCAATGGGTCGTTCTTAGGTCCTTGTCTAATGTCAGCCTCGCCAAGAAATTGAGTCTTTGCAGTCAAAGAGAGTTTCAAACACTTTATTTATAGCTTGATACAACGACACGCTGGCAAATCGGCGACACACCCCGGAACACGACCAACAGCGACTCATCTTAAACTAATCTAGTAGTGACTCCTGCATATTTAACCACGGACGTGTAAACAAGTTCGTCATTAAACGGTGACACATGCCTTACAACTCTTGCCTCAGCGACACACGCCAGCACCACGGATGTGTATAGGTGGCCTGATGACTACCAAGACCAACGCTGAGTCTTTTGCGAAGTTCTCCACTGTTAGTCTCGGGGAATGTGACTAAACCGGAAGCTTTGTGCACACCAGTCTCGTTCTAGTAGTAAACCAACAACAACAACAACAACAACAACAACAACAACAGAATCGTCTGCAACAAGTCCATTAATACAAGTTCGTACCTTCACGAACAAACTAGCGGCGAAGCTTCCGCAACTGTACTCGTTCTCTCTACCGCTCTTCGCTCTGGCTGCTGATGCTGCTGCTGCTTTCGTCTCTCTCTGTCAAGGCTTATATACAATGCACAAAAGCATCTAGAAACATCTAGAATAGTCTAGACCAGGGATGGGCAAAGTACGGTCCGCGGACGTCTTTGGATCGCCCCGTCTGCCAAAATGCGAAGTGCACTTGTTTTCATTTTTTAAAATTCAGCTCAGGTTAATTTGATTTAAATTTATCAAGTACAACAGCGTTAGAAATCGACAGTCTGTAACATTCTAACACGGTCAAAGTACAAAGATAACTAATAACACGGTTGACATGTCTGATGTATTTTTGAAAATTTACATATGGTGTTTTAGAAGCAAGCGAAATTTTTTAAAAAGGAGCTGTTTTTCGGTCTTATGTCTGGCGGTGTGCCCGAGACGATGAGAATAACGTGTGCGCGTGTCCGCGCGTGCGTGTATGTGGTTGTTGGGTGTGTGTTTATCGCAATTGTAAAGTGCATTGAGTCCAACGGTAAATCGCGCTATATTAAAGTGCTTTCATGCTATTTTCAGAAGTATTAAAATTTTCTTCCCTTTGATTTATTGCCCTACTGCTATAGAAAAGTGGACCTTGACTTTTTTTTTTTACAAAAAAACTTGACTGCATAAACTCAAGCAAAACAATGGCTTACAGTACCATAACCCGGTGTATTTCTATCAGCCCAAGCAGGCAGGCTGTGCGGGATAGACCGCATTTACTGAATTAATACATTAATTTGCTTCCTAATATGGCTGGACGAAGGAAGCTTCACTAGTAAGAAGTTTTAGTGACTACAGGGCTGGCTAAATTATGCATATCCGTCTTCTTTATCAGCGCTGCCAGCAGAGGCGGCGTTAGGAACCGTTAAGAACACGCGGGGCCTGGGGCCGACCATCCGCGCGGGGCCGGGGTAATGGAGTACGTGTATCAATATCCCTATTGATATGATGCCGGAAACACTGATTTATATACAGTTAGATAGGCTGGATGTATTTCGCGAAATAACCACGAATTTAGTGTTTTAATTGTTCGTAACCTTTCCCACCGTTTGTGACAGTAGCGGTTTTTCTTGAAGCGAAATAATATGGTGACGACAACTGAATAAACTGCTTGTTATTATTGTCGGGTTTAACGTGAAGACATGGGTTCAATAATTTGATTAATTAGAACTTAGAAGTGTTTTCTGAAAGTCAATTGTTTTTGTCACAACTTGTTTAACACAGCCAGCAATAAGTCATAAAGATGACCTCGGGGCTAAAGCGCGGGGCCCCTTCGAGAGCGGGGCCTGGGGCGGCCGCCCCATTTGCCACCCCCTAACGCCGCCACTGGCTGCCAGACAAGATTAGTTCTCTGCTTTTTCAAGATATCGTTTCCCGCATTGACTGAGGAAGACAACACAATAACAGAAGTCAAGCACAACTGCATTTCAGAAAAGAAAAGGCTTTTTTTTTTAAGAATACAATTTAAGAAAAACTCTTTAAATGTCCCCAGCACCCAGTTCACCACAAGCAGTTTATTATCAGCACTCCCCTCATTGCCATAACTGTGTGTTTGTATGTTTTGTAGGTGCCTTTTTGTATGTGATGCCTGTGGCTGCGAGGGTGACAGATTGTTAAGCCGACTGTTTCTGGCCTTGTTGCCAGAAGGGAAATGAGCTATTGAAGTACTTATGTCACGGACTACTTTACCAGACAATGAGGGTTAAGCGAAAGTACGCAACGCCAACATGTTGAAATAGTGCCATTTGCCCAACAAACAAACTAATGGCACGAAAAATAATGAAACATTTTGCTCTGATTACAACCGCTCAACGCCTTCATTTGCGGAATGCTCCGACATCATTATAATTATGACGTAAGACCTGAGTGATGAAAAATGCGAACAATAACGGACAACGGAAGAAGAAAGCTCTAGAAGGATTATATAGTCGGTGGAGAGAGAGAGAGGAAGAAACTGGGATGGATCTGGGCCGGGAACTTGTCAGCTTTGTTGGGGTTTTATGCGTGCTTGTTGTTGATATAGTGGGGTGGGATTCTGAACGTTTAGTATCTGTTCATGAATAGTATCGATGCTTATTAAAGGATTTTGGATGTTAGCTGTGTTAGATGTGTGATTGCTGTCTTTATTCTCCGTCTGTTGCTCCTTCTCTTTCATCTCTCCCTTCCTTCTACACTCTCGTCTGTCAATCCTCTCTATCTTCTCAGATAATCGTGTGTAGTCCCCGGAACATCCGAACAGGGCAGCCCGGTTACACTTCTATAATAATAATAATAGTTGCTGTTATCGATTCTACTATGTCCCCACTGTATAACAGAAGGATCGTATATTGTACCTCTGTTCAATAACTCTGCCTATCTTCTTCCGTTTTAACCTGGATACGTTGCCATGGACCTATTGTGGCTGGAAGTAGGCAGACTCAAGTCTACTTCACGTGAGACATTAAAGTTTCACGAACAGTGCTAGTTCTACCAGGACAGTCAATTCTGAGGTTTACACACAGAACACGCGATGCGGTGACGAGAAGTGACCGAGAAGTGTACACGATTACCCTGGAAACGACAGGGAGTGGTGAGAGACTATAGCGTCCAAACCCGGAGGCAGGCCTGACGAGAGGGGGGGACAGGGGGGTCTGGTGTACCCGGGCCCGCGGCTGTCAAAGGGGCCCGGCCTTGGTCAGTGGATTTTTTTTCTTCTTCTCATTTTCTTTTTCTTTTAAAGAAAGGTCTAAGGACAGAACACCCAAGCATTACACATGCAGAAGTTGAGTTTCAAGTCTGTAGAATACAATTTCGGGGTACCGGGGCCTGTCGTGAGAAGTGTAGTCAGCGGGTATCATATTCTCGCTGGACAAGCCAAGAGGTGATGGCTGCTGGACACCAAAGATTTTATCGCGTGTCAACCGCCCTGAAGAACGTTCGTGCCATGAGATTGCTGGCTACAGGTGCCACTACGGGAGGGGGGGAATGGAGGAGGGGGCGGGCCCTGCAAGCAAATCGGACTTAACAGTGGAGATCAGGCAGGTATGTTACTGATGTGTGCACTGGCCACTCTGTGAACCGACATGGTGGGGGCCCGCCCCTGGCGCTGCAGCCTGTAAGCGAGAGACATCAAGGCTGCTTTTTTTCGTAGTTACTAAGCAACACTGAGACTTTCTTTAACCCTATCTCCATCACCAAACAAACAACTACATTAGTCTACACAGTAGATCCTTGATACAATGAGACTATTTTATCCTGTAATACTATCGCAGCCAGCAAAATAGAACACATTATTGCAAAACATTTTAAAAACTGCTGTCCCGCAAATATTAGGTTTATAAATTGATCACGGTGGTTCTTTTGCTCTTTGCCGACAAAGCTCTCGGTAAAAAGGAGGTACTATCTACCCACCATCCGTCCCCCAAAGCCACCTCGGAATCTTTCTGATTGTGCGCTAGTTGTCTTCAA
>SRHC01001097.1:0-31859 GCA_004794325.1 Pomacea maculata
CATGATTTTTTTTTACCATCCATGGCATGGCTTCATCAAACTTTTGACAGCCCTGAAAATACGAATATTCATAACTCATGTGTACCACCCTTTTGCAGGCTATTGTGAAGGGCCTTCAAGCTCTTGGTCATGAAGTAGAAAGTATAGCACTGGGACAGTCCATCATACAGGCCATTTCGGGTGAGGGTGGCATGCTGCATGCAGTCAGCGATTTCAGGAAGGGCGGACACCCAGATGGATATTAACAACTTGTTGCAAGGATACTGGTTGGAAGAAGACAAAGAATGTATAATTCATTACTTTGACATTTTTTTTAACTGAACACAGTTTCTTCTGAAGAAACATTTGCTTGCAAGTTAGTAACATTGCCTGCTTTGACAAATGACCAACTTCATTAATCCTGCTGGTTAATTATATTCAAGAAGTGTGCTCAGTCAAGAAAGTTACAGAAATAAAGACAGAACAAGTGCTATTTACAAAATAGCGATATTTTGTTTCCCTTAAGAACATTATAGCCTATTATGAAGATGAATAGCCAGAACATTAATTTGTGATCAGAAAAAAAAAGGTTCTTTGATGGTTTTTAAATTTCTATGTAATATTCTGCAATGTCATTTGGTTTTTCACCACAGGCCATTTTAACACAATAAAAGCGAAGTCCAGTTCTAAAGGTTTTGGGTATGTGGCATACAGTGCACACTTTTCCAACGGGTAGATCCGCATGTCTAGAGTTTATTAAAAGATCCTCTGTCATGTGGCATTTTAAAATTTTTTATCCTTACATTGTTTATAATACAGCACACCAACATACCCTAGAAAATAGAAAATATGTTATTAACACAATCATGATATTCTTCAATCCTATTACAATAGGGTGTACAGTATGTGATTGCTGGCTGGCTGGCTCACTGGCTGTTTGAAATTTGATGAAAAAAAGTGAAGATAAAAACCAAGCCTTATTTTTAATTTCTCATCAAATATGAGATTTAAACCCTTCTGAAGATTATATTTTAATGATTAAAATAGCAATTATTATATAATAAGATATTTCATAATAATGATTATTTTTCATCTAAAAACAATCGTCTACCAGAAAGTGACATTTTTGCTGAGATGGGAAGTAAAGCATTCTTCGGTGAAGTATGGTTCACAACATTTTTTACATTGGATATAGCAAAAAAAATACAACATGCATTTAAGATCAGAACCATTTATAATGAAATTATGATTTAAAAGAGTTTTTATGATATTACTTTTATAGTCATATTTAAACAAATAATTGTAGTATCATTATTTAGAGGACAGTTTTGTCCTTAGGTATGAAGTCATGATTGAGTTTGCAGAGTTTTTGTCCCTCACAGACTTCATATAATATACATAAATGACTAAAGTGGAAGATTTTGTGATTTAATGGTCACTGTAAAATTATACATGTGTGTATGTGAGAGAGAATACATGTGCAAATATAGATGTACAGATTTTACTGTACGATGAGAACAACTTTTGTTATGTATGTTTTTGAACTATGTACGTATAATTTTTTGCCTGATCACTTCTATGTGTTAGTGGTTTTTTTTTCTCTAAAGCAAATTGAAGATCCATTTTTCACAAAGCTTCTAATGTTTAATTGGTTGAAGTGGTTTTTCATTTCAGACCAAACGAAAATAAACATACCCGCACATTATAATTAGACATCATTGATGTGGAATGTTTTGAGATGTAGGGTACCATTCTTTTCCATGCTCTTAGATATAAAGTGACATGATGCTGCTTATGTACCATGTATACTTTATTTTCATAGAACTTGTGTGATGTATTTATTTATAACTCTACATATCATATTGCACCCGTACAAATGATAAATGATCAACTTTATTAATCCCAGTGGTTAATTCTTACTCGGGAAGTGTGTTCAGTTACAAAAATCCAATAGTGCTATAGTTACAAGACAAGGATAAGGCTATTGATGAACAATCACACATGGTTTCTCTAATTTTGTGCTTTTTATAAACATATGCAGAATTCTATGTAAAAAATGATATTTAAGTAATGCATATCAAACATTTTTACCAAATCTTGTATATTTTAACGAACAATGATTAGTAAGCTTCTCTCCAAAACTAGTTTGTGTTTAGTGTAAAATATATACTTGCTATATGAATTTAATCTCCTATCAAAGGGGTTTTTTCTTGTTAAAGTCAAAACCCCAGCGTAAAATTATTTTCAAATGACTAGATTTATTTCACTATGAGATACAACCCATTTGACTGAATAGCATAGCCCTGTCTCACCTAAAGGGGTTAAGACTGTCAATGTACTGTCACTAAAGCAGGTTCACTGCTGTGACAACACCTCATTAGCACATTTTGCTCAACCTTAATTCTTCAATTGTGTACATTATTCATTACTTCTAGAATAATGACTAAATTTTTAATGACTAAATTATGACATTGCTTAATTCTTTCAACTTGCTGTTAACTTTGAAGTTTATATTTGACTTTTTTTTTTTTGCAAATGCAAATGTCTTCATAGCTATAGCTCAGTTGTGTTGGCATTGGGGTGTACCTTCTCAAACGAGGGGGGATGGATAGCTGAGGGGTTAGAGTGCTGGCGTCTGAACTGAGAAGTGCGCCGATTTGATACCCATGTAGCACGGCTCACTTTCTCCAGTCCACCTAGCTGGCAGAAGTAGGTATCTGACTCCAAAGATGGTTGAGGAATGTAAGGCAGACAGCAAGAGGAGATGGACACCCCCGTTCCATAAAGCTGACCCCCAGAAAAGTGAGGTCTCTAACACCTCATTTCCTTACGACTTCGTCATGGGACGACCTTTACCTTATCATATTAGCCAATTGATTGATTCAGATTTCTGTATTGATTCACAGAATACCTGTATTTATTTTCAGGTAACTTTAGCTTTCTTTAACTTGCTCAAGGAAGCTGTCATCAACATTACACAGAGAGTATTTTCATATGTTGTTTCAATAGCTTTGCCTGCCATTTAGTGGTAATAAGTTAACAGTGGAGGTTTGCTGTGATCATACCTTTGATATTTTAATTTTGGTCATCAAACTTCATTGAACCAAAATACCCTTATTTTGAAGTTGTTTGAAGTTTAGTAACCAGACCTGTTCTGCCTTTATACTTCATGTTATTTTATTTACACTTTATTAAACATTGTATACAGTCACATCATTATAAAATATTCTTCAGAAATAAACACATTTGGAGCTTTTTATGTGGGTATTTTCAACTGAGGAATGTATGTTTGTAATTCCATTTGCCCTTTTGCTGTTATGTTGAACTGCACAGCCTTCAACACTTCATTAGGTTAAAGTTGTGAAAGACTTTCATCAGCTGCTGGGGTTTGAAGCCTGATCTTTCCTAACTTTTTTATTTATTTTTGTTTTTTAGGAATATTTCTTAAAATTAAAAATCCAAGAAACTTGTCAATAAGATTACTTCTGTTTGGGTTTGTGATCAAAGGACCAGTTTTTTTAGAGCATCTTGAACATTTTCCAACTAAAGTGTCAAAAAAGTAACTATATAGGTGTATTCTCAATCCTTTTGTCGGGAAAATGTCTGCTTACAAAAATAATAAATAAATAATGGAGAGCTTCGTTACATTTACAATGTCAAGCTGTTCTAGACTCCAAATAATGGGAGGCTATTCGAATTGGCTAAAAAAAATTTCCCCCCAAAAAAGTAAAGTTGTTTCCCTTAGATCGTGTCGCCAAAGCCAGACTCGCCATCGGTCTTGCTGAAGGTAAGGAATGATTTTCAAGTCGTACAAGTTACCTTTAACCTGTAGAAAACCACGATACAATAAAAAGTGATTCTTCAAGAAGACGCTGATTTAACAAAGTACTATGCGTAACCACTATTGTGCCTACACGTTCTGGTAGATATTACTAATGTGACCGAAAACGTAAGCAATTTTTTTAAAAATAACTTGTCAAAAAGACCAGATAGAAGAAACAATTAAAAGGAGAAGTAATTGTTTTAAATAAGTTGTCAAAAAAAAAAAAAAAAAAAAAAAAAAATCGGAGATACAATCAAACGGAAAAAAGAAATACGGTTGGTTCGGCTGGGGGTCGAACCCAGGACCTCTCGCGTGTGAGGCGAGCGTGATAACCACTACACTACCGAACCCATCTGGTGACTGTGTGAATTTTATTATATTTATAGCTATAATGCCAGGTTTTTAGTCGTTTCAACGTTATTTTGCCAGTAGTTTGTGTTTATCATCGTGTATTTTGTGTTATTATTTTGTTGCTGTAGTGTTCACATCCTAATATTTATAGTTGGCTGGCAAACACTTTGTTCGTTTGGTTTGTATGTGAACATCGCAACTCGATCTCTACTGTTAAAAATTCTAAGTGAATATTTTGTGATTTTAAGAGGTTTTTTTTATTTATGGTTTTAGTTTTAGTTTAGTCCTTCTTACAAGCTGAGAAAAGTGTGTGTGTAGGGTAGGCCGGGGTGGGTGAGGAGGATGAGTGGTTCACGCCGATCGAGCCAGTAACTAGATGGTGTGTGCGTTAGCATGATATAGGACCATATGACCATGGTCTGGCTGCACGTGAACAACGGAAGTAAAAGAGCGGGTGTCAAGTTTAAAAAATGTTCTAGAAGGGGTAGTGGGGGATTATGAAATTATAACACCCAAAAGTTTTTCACTTCCTGTTGAGATACGGCAGTCTCCTAGCCGAGTGGGGAGTGTTCCTCCGTCTTCCCTGCAAACATATCAGCCTTTTGTATACTGTATGTAGAATTTTCGTGAACTATCTTTAAAGAAAGAATTGTAATCTGTTCGAGAACGGGTCTTCGCAAAGAAAAAAAAACATACTTGTTCTATAGGTACAGTGTGTGTTAGTTAAAGCGAAACAAACAAAATTGAGCAACAGACTTCATGAGCTTATTTGAGGCAAGAGCCGACAATATTGCAGTGTCTGGACACCCAGAAGTAGCGCCGACATCTTTGTGATCTCGAATGAGCAGCGTCGACACCTAGCGGCAGCGACTTGCATCGGTATTTGTGTAAGTTCACGAGAGACATGAACCAGAACCTCGTCAGGACTTCGACGTACACGAACTTGTATTACTGGACTGCTGACAAACGATTTATTTTTCCAGATAACTACTAAAATGAGGCAGGAGTGTACAAAGCTTCCGGTTTATTCGTATTTCACATTAGCTACTAAAACGAGGCAGGAGTGTACAAAGCTTCCGGTTGTCACACTATTTATTTAGGCTCGCCAAGACTAGCAAGAGAGAACTAAGCCTTGGTCTTGGCAGACAGCAATCCACCTATATATACACTTCCGTGCTATGTGGTGACATTTGTCTTGGGGAAGTTACATATGATGTCTCTTGCCTTATCTCATTTCGTCTGGATGGTTTAGTTTGTTTTTTTTTTTTTTTGTTTTGTTTTATTTTTTAGCGAGGAGTTTGTCGTTTCATTCAGAAGGATTTATTTCGATGAAAATCCTGTATGACAAAACATAGGGGAACCTCACTAGCATACCAATACGTCTGAAACTATGTTTACAAATTAGAACCACATCAAAATTTGGCAAGGCGGCAAGGGATATGATCGTCCACGAATGTCCAAGTTCGATGCAAATCACAGACTTCAAGTTGACGGCCTCTGTCATGAGAAAGCTTTGTCCTCCGTTTTGTCTGAAATCTTGATGGCGATTTGTATTAGTGATAGTGGACATTGCAGTGATAGTGGACAGCATGAACGGCATTCCAGACATTGTGGACAGAGGAAGAACAAGAGCGTGGCCCATATCTCGTCTGTTGCCAGAGGTCAGCATGAGCAACTGTCACGCGTGACTGACTGTGACTTCCACGCAGATTCTGTTCTATGGTATTTAAGTGGAAATTTTTGTGTATGCCATCAGTATGTCATGAAGTTGTTGAGGAATCTGAATCTACACCAGGCGCAAGATGATATCACGGTCTCACTTTATATGTGAATGTGATTAAAACCTTTTCCTACCTCGATCCTCACCCGAGAACTAGCAGTGACAGCAGACATATGAAGGTGCGTATTGTGTTTTTAGAATAATCAGTGTGTTTCATCCACTGTTGCTATCAACAACATACTTAGAAGTTTGTGCAGACAGAATCAAGCATGAACTTCTGTCATGAAAATTTAGTGCAACGTTTCTACACAATAATTCAGTAAATGTGGCCAACTGTAAAACTCACAGGCATAATTTGTTCGGTAACTACTGGAGAAAACATAACACACAGCTCAACTCTCTCTCGCACACACCCGCAGATGCATGCTAGCTATTCACACAGAATGTGACTGTTCATTATGTTTATTCATTTATAATACATCATTGCAGTATTTACATATTATGGGGCAATATTCAAACATTTTTTTGAGTAAACCAACTCAAAAAGTCACAAGCAACCCTGGGTAGACAGACAAAAACATCACAAGAAAAAAATGCATAAAATTTCTTCGGAACAAAATAAACCAATAACTTAAAACCTTTTACCCTCATTCCAAAGATACATTATGTTTGGTCTGAAAAGACGAATGTGGTTCAGACATGATCGGCTTGGATATCTTTTGAGTTTTATTCCCCAGACCTACCAATTGTGCATTACCAAGTAACGATTTTTTTAAATTTTAATAAGTAATAAATCATACGATATTTACAAACACATTCGTAACTGTGTTTGAGGGAATGGGGACTTAGGAAATATGAACATAGGTCAGATACTCAAAAATGCAAAACTGATTTTTAATGTACGTTTAAAAAAAAAAATCAAAAATTATATTCTTCATAATATTCACTAAATGTTTTTAACATGGTTGTCTTTTGTTAAGTCTGATAGTTCTCACAAAATCTCCACTTCACAAAATCCAACCCTTAATATTGTCAATGTGTAATGACAAATACTCATCTCAGAGTTTCATATTATCTTAATTTTACTTCATGTCCATTTCCTGATCTTAAACTAGCCTTAAGCCACTGCAATGTCCTTGCTTTGTTCTCCAAAAAGCATTTTTCACTTGGGTATGTCTTGTCAATGATTTAAGAGAGAAAAGAATGTAGATATATTGCACTTGCTACACCTATTTTAAACCCAGCAGTAAAACAATCTCCAATAACAGTACCGTGGATGTGATATTTTGAGTTGCTTCAAAACAACAGTTGAATGATTTCATAAGAAAACATTTAATAAACAATTTTGAAACAATAGTTCAATAAAACAGACACTGAGACATGAACAGAAATACAATCTCTTCCCACTGTAACAGAAATACACTGTGCTTGCTGCAAGTAATTATGTAAGAAACAAATTTAATGCACATTTTCTTCTACTTTACAATTATATGAGAGCATCTTTGTGTCACCCACCTTAAATATGAAAAACCTTGTTTCATAAATGATGTACCATGTCTATGCCATGATAGTTGTAACAAACTGTTGTAGACATTTGAAAGAAGGAACAAAAGATGCTCATTTCCATTAAAGATTTAAATCCTTTTAAATGAAACCATTGCTGGTGGTCCTGCTTCTCCAGCTTTATATCAGTTATCAAACAGCTTGGTCTTCCCTCTTTAAAATGCAATGTCTTTAGTGACAACTTAGAATATTGTTCCTGCATACCTAGAATATTCCTGAGTACAGCAAGTGCAAATGTAAAAGGGGAAGGAAATAATTATACAAATAGCAAAACAGGTCAACTGCATTCTATATCCAAAGAATCTCAAACAGGTGTTTGTATAAATATATGATTTCTCTTTATGTATATCTTTTAACAATGTAACAACATGAACCTAAGATAGGGCAAGAGTTTTACATTAAGGAGGTATGGGGTGGAGTGTGTATCTTGTACAGGTAAAACTACAGCCTGAAATCCATGTACCATCCTGATATCCCAATTAACAGAACTGGAGTAACAAAACTAGGCTGATGTAAAAGTTAACCCATGAGTAGAATGTGTTAACAATAATGACAATTTAGAGTCCAGTGGATACCACTTACCAAGGATTCTTCAACATTTAAAAAAAAATGGACAAGGGGTTACACAGACGATAAGGAGAGCATGTTAGGGCCGTGTTTATATGAACACCTGGACATGAATTATACATGGCAAATGATTTTGCCAGCACTGTGAGTATTTCCCTTTATTTTTTTTAAAAAAAAGAAGTTAATACCAAACATGGAATCACATATAAAAGGTAAGAGCAGATTTGCACAGGTTTGCGCTATCAATTGCTAATAGGCAGTTCACAGACAACGGAGCATGCATTTTTTTTAAATTAACCCTTTATGGCATCTGATTTGTTCCAGACTGCAAGAATGTCATGAGCAGGCATGCTTACAAGCAACATGCACACATACAGCATTTGGAAATAAATTTCCAAGACCCTCATGCTTAATAAACTTCCAGCAAACAAGCGTCTTTGTCTGCCTTACTCTAAAACGTGCTGTACTTAAGAATAACTTTGCTGCTTGTTATACCTTTCATATGATCACAATTTTGATCGATAAATGTCTTAGGATACAATAGTGTACTGAAGACTAAGCATACTGCATAACAGAGAGAGAAGAATAAAAAAAAAACTTGCACCTGTTTCATCAACAACACATATTACACATAATACTGTTCTGAGCAAATCTTATATACATACAAAACCAATGTCATAAGTTAATGCACAAAGTGTAGGCAAATTCTCGTTTTACAAGTTCTTTTCTTCCCTTTCCTGCCCCTCCCCTTCTTCCAAAAAGACCCGAGGGAGGACGTCACAAAAAAACAACAACAAACATTTAAGGTGTCTTTAAGCAACCAATGATGCAATAGAAGATATCTCAGATCCATACTTTCAGATGCAGCCATCATTTATACTGGTCTATCAACCATCAAAACAAGAACTTTTACACAACAGAAAATAAAATCCACGCATTCTGGTGTACCTCACTGCTAGCATTTTCACATATCCCATTACTCTCATCAGCAACTATTTCATCTACTCTGGCAGAAAGGATCGATTAGTATTTTTATTAGTTCTGTTATTACTTTATATTGTAAATTACTATCAACATTTGCAACAACACTATATCTGTTTTCTGATAATAGGGAGATATAACAAACAAAATTTTATCCAAAATCTCTAAACTGTTTTTCATCCAATATAGCTGCCAATTGAAGAAACTGCATTTTAAGTCCCAATAGTACAGTTTCTATCTTGGATTCACGAACTCAACACTGGTCCAAAAAAGAATTACCAAGAAATTATTCTAAAAGGTTTTTTTTCAGTGTCAGCTTGTTTAGTGTTAAGCTCAGCAAGAACTGTATTGTGTGGTTGTGGCAATGAAGATCTTTCACCAAAATGATTAAATGCATAATCTAACTAGACTAACTTCAATCTTAATAAGTAGTTATTATGACATTTTTCGAAGTTAGCTATCTGAAAACAAGTTTTTAGTGGTAATTCAAGCAAAAGTGAAAATAATCCAAGAAGAATTTTTTTTATTTGTATTGTAATACTATATCTGACTTCCCCTCCTCTATTTCCCACCCACAACCCCTCCCCTCACGTACAGAGCCACTCACCCTATATAGTACCTGCAAGCTCATTCACATGTACATTCTACTCTTTTTAAAAAAAAAATGCTATTATCCAAGCAGAATGAGAAAACTCCCACGAAACAAAACAATGAAACATCCTACTCTCATACACTCCATACCATTAAAGATTTCCACCGAAGTGCTGGGGCAGGGTTAAAGGGGCCATCATCGAGATCACACCACAAACTTTCATATCTTGTAAACATCTTGGATATCACTAGAGGCATCTTTTATCACCCAAAAAGTCTTTCACTTGTCAGGAAACAGCACTGCTGGTCCGGCAATCCTTCTGCTTACAGTGATGCTCCTTGAGCACAATCCTTTACACGACAAATGTTCCCTTCAGAACACAAGAGGGCATGCCTTTATTTCTGCCTTCAACATGAACACAATAACATACCCACGACTAATTAAGCCTTTACGCTGAAGAGGTAGATGAAAAACGCACCTGAGAATGTGCTGTGACCCAGCATGCATAAGAACTCGTCCCACACTCCCCGTTTCCTGAGAAGTTCACCGTTTGACATTCCACAGTCCTGGGAAGGCAAGAGTTAATCCCTGATTGGTGCAATCTCCATGTCAAGTACTGAATCCTAGCAGAACACAGCGAGGAGAGGGAAAAATGAGTCTGGATCACCTGCCTTTTTCCCTTTTTCTCATACTGTTCCTCAAAGCAGGTTAAAAAAAAAAAACATCTGCCAAGATGATGGCATCTATGTACCGAAAATAGTATCTTGTCAGATACAGAAGAATGGCACCAGCTTTTCAGTCTTTACTCCTTTGTGTGGACTCCAACAATCGTATCACAAAGTGAGGTATAAAAGAGTTTGCAGTAGGGGCAGAGGGAGTGAGCTTGACTCACTTCATCACATTTGACCACAGTATTCTTGTGGCACTGAAGTGTCCAGATGCACATCAAAGGTTTTGCCATGGGGGATAAACACACCAGAAAAGCAAATGTAAAAAAAAAAAAAGAAAAATCTCGTTATCAGGGCTTTGAAGTTCCAAACATTTAATCAACAACTTTTTCTTAATTGTATGTATCACAATGGCACAGCAGTTTGAAGAGAAGTCGTAGGCAAAGTCACGATGCCCAGGCATTGAGAATCATGGGAAGACATAGGTTTGTCATCTGAAGAATTGGACACAGAGCTTGAAGGTGACTTGTTGAACATGGTGAACTCTATGGTGCCTTCTGTGAAGCAAAACAGGAAAAAGAAAACACCTCGTGAATTCTCAATTATTTAGAGTTTCAACAATATTTACAAATAAATTCTAGCACTAAACTGGAACAATGATGACCATTTATTGATCTGAAATACAAACTAAAAGATATTTAAAAGTGATGAAAATTTGCTATTGCCAACAGTGATTAATACTTTTGTTACTTGTTGATAAATTGCATTGTACTAACAGAAAAGGAAAGAAAAATTAGGGGGGGAAATACCATCTGGCACGGGAAAAAATATGGCATCTTACCATTGCTACTAAGGTCTGTATTGGTGGCCTGGTCTTTTGTGCTGTGTTCTCGTCCACTTTGCGGTCGCCTCCTTCGCCGCTTGTGTTTGCTGCTGTGTGACGAAGAAGGTGAGGAAGATATCTGAGGCTCCCAGTGACGGAAGCCAGATCCTTCTATTGGGAACTCGGACACTATTTCACACTGAGCTGGCCCAAAACCCTCAAACCCATCACATGTCGTCCGTTCACAGGAGGACAGCCCTTCCAGACTGTCTTTGCCATTCTCAGAATATCCCTGTCCCTGGCAGTGGCCAGTCACTTGTGATGACAAGTAGGTTTCAATGTCATCTGCTTTCATCTGGTCCTCCTCATCCAACGAGTATTCAGTGTCTGAAGGCGAGCACGATCCAGATCCGGCACGTGGTCGTGGATAGGAGTTGGAACCGAAGGCAGAAACAGGTTTTGATTGATAGCTTATTGGGTGTCTCCTTGTGGTATGCCTGCCTGGAGTGTTGCCATTCCTAGGCAAACTTCGGACACCAACACCATTTGGTACCAATCCTAAATTTTGTTGATCAAATAAAAAAAAAAAACTCATTAAATTATGCTTAGAAATTAATCATTATTTCAATAAATTATGGGACTAACATCAAATTGTTACAAATTTTAAAACAATATAGATTGGTCAGGGATTTTATTTGGGGGGTGGGGTTATAATGATAATGGAGAAAAGTCTTTTTTGCCATCTTCATCCCATTTCTATACCCTTCTCCATCCCCACTGAAAAACAACCATTGGGTACACTTCCCCACTACATGATCAACACAAAACCTTTTCGCAGATATAAGCAGACAGAAAACTCAACACAAAGTGTCTGACTTCCAAAAGACTTAAGTATACAATACCTGAGTAGCCATGCACATTGTCCACGCTCACGGTCTGTCGGATGTTGTTGAAGTTGTTATCGCTGCTATGACTGTGGCCAAAACCTGGGATTGTGCCATTGGGAATGCCATTTCCCTGTGTTCAATGATTTAAAAATTTATCCACATGAGTATAACATTAAGAGATTAGAATCCTTTGTAACAAACACGAAAGGAAGCTCAAACTGCTTCTAAAATCACATATTTAGCACTGGGAATCTGTTCATATGGCATTTTAAAAAATTCACACATTTGTATGTCTTTGCATTTCTTTTTCAAATCCTAACAAAGGATAATTAGATAAATACCAACTGTTTTTTCTGTGGTTTAAGAGCTTGATTTTGTGGAAGGTTATATAACCTTTTAGTTTTTCACTCCCACTTTGGTTATTTTTGCATTCCCCCCTCCCCCTAAAAAAAAATCCACATCTTAACTCACATTAGTACAAAAATATATATATATGCTTAGCATATACAAAAATAAAAATTATATGCACAGTCTTGATTTTTACCTGATGGTAGGCTTTGCTGGAGTGTACACTGTGTGGGATAGACATGTGTGAAGGATGTGAATCCATCTCTGACAGTGGGTTGATGTCGATATTCATTTTGTGATGACTGTGAGGGCCATGGCCATTGGCCAGCACCAACCCATTGAGGCCATTAAGAGGATACTGACCATTAGGATACTTCTTACGAAGACTGTCTGTGTAGATTCTCTGAGCCTGGTCTTGAAACTTGCTGCACTCACTGGTTAAATCTGTGTCAATGATTACAAGATTGTTTAAGAGACCACTTATTTAAGCTAAGCGAGTGAAATATTACACGGTTAATCAAACTGAATCGTGAAGAGATGTGCCCGACAAATACATCATCACAATCATCCAATTTTAAAGGGGAAAAAGTGCATGGTGGGGTGGGAGTGGGGTTGTCAGATTATTTGGACAAGCCCATCTTCGGGCAAGAACTCACTGCGTCGCTTTTGTTGCCGCTGTTTCCAGAGGCACATGACAATGAAGACCACCAGCAGCAGAAGCATGAAGCCCAGCACGCTGCCCAGAATGACAGGGTGGTCCATGTTGACCGTCTCGCGGCGACTTGTTGTTTCTGGTCCCTCGTCTGCTGGCTTCTCTGGTGGAATCGGTGGTGGTGGTAAATTATCTGGAGGCTGGCCTTCTGTGGCTGCAAGCCAGCAAAACAAACCCCTCAAAAATCTAGAAATCTGTGAAAATCCACACATACAAAAGATTGTACACCATATGGATCTGACACCATATGGATATTACCTTATTTATGTCTACTATTGCATCATAGCTTAATCCAATAGTCACACAATTTACTACTTTACAAAATCATAAAAGTGTCCAGATGATGAAGAGGATTACTTTTCGTACGCACTCATAACTCAATGCTTACGCAGAGTTCGCTTGACCACAGTATTGCTGAAATCGGAGACACCAGCAGTGTTGAAGCACTGCATTTTAATGGTGTATTCAGTGTCAGGTTTAAGATCCGTCAGCAAGTGGTTGCGGATTCCTGCTCCGATCAGTGTGATGTTTTCGAAGTCTTCAGCCGAGTCAAAAGGCTTATAAAAAATGTGAAACCCTTCTATAGGTGATGGATCCACAGGCAGATACTGCAACACACAAGAAGTCTTTTCTTTAGTTGTTAGTAACACTTTTGTAAGGTGCAATTACACCAAAAAACCATAAATCTGGAATGGAAACAATTCATGTAAAACATATTTTAAAATTTTGCTCCCGAGACCACATTACAAACACTGCACACAACAAAAATGTCACATGTCACACTGAAATTGTGAAGGAACTAATGTCTAAAATAAAAGTGGTGATGATATTTAAGATGATTACCTGCCACTTGATCCCAATGGCATATATGTTCTGGTATGTAATGGGCTTGGCCTCCACAACCTTGGGTTTGACTTTCGGAGGATGAAGCTCAGGGTTTGTCAAAAGAGCCAGATGAAAGTGTTTAGAGTTTGGGCCAATCTTGTTGTCATTGTTGGAGTAAACGGCTGCAATACGGAATTTGTAGGTGCCGCCTGCAACAGAAGTTAACATACATGTTATATCTATATCAAATACAATGAAATGCCAATTTTTCTCAAGCCTGGCGATTTGCTTCTAAACAGGTAGACCTGCAGTTATTGTTAACCTTTTATTCAAGAGCGGTTTTAAGGAAAGAACTGCTGCATTCAAAAACAGAGTAAATCCTCTACATGCCCATAAAATTTCTTATACAACGTCACAGTTGAATTCCTTCATAGCTCTCTTTTAAAAATCAAGAAAAATTCTGCATAAAGTAAGAGACTGTTACCTGCTCTCAACCTGGAAACTTCGTAACGTCGCGCTTTGGCATCAATATCACGGTCAAGAGTTTGCCAAGGTCCCTTGTTTGGTTTCACCTCTTTGTACTGGACCCTGAAGAAGGTGATTGGCAGTCCATCATTTTCTGGCACTGACCAGTTGACCATGACTGAGGTATCAGACAGTCTTGATACAGATGGTGGAGACGGTGGGACCAAAATTACTGGAGGGAAAAAAGAGCATTCAGTACTTTCAAATTGGTTTTGACTCCTATGATAGATAATACTACTACTTGAAATTTCCAGAAGATTAAGGACTAACTATTCATTCCACCACATTTTTCTAGCTGAAAAATCCAGTACAGACATTCATCAATGTAAAATATTGGTGAGTGGGGGAAATCCACAAGAAAGTACTGCTTTACCTGCTAAGGTGATTAAAAAATATATAACCTCTCTATCTTCTAATAGCAACCCCCCTCAAAAAAAAAAGAGAGACGTGAAGAGACGTTTAATAGCTTAAAAATTACCTTTTTCTGCGTTTCCTCGATTCTTCTTGTATTTTCTACGCTTGTTTTTCCTCTTTCGTGTCCTCCTATCATTTTGTCTTTTTGTTGCAGGTCTTCTGCTTGTGCTGTCTTCGTGTGGCACATCAGCCTTTGTTTCTTCCCCACTGACGAGGTCATCTAGAATATCCAGCACCTCTCCTGCAGGAGAATCAGTTGATCTTCCATCAGCTGTTGTGAGACCATTGTCTGCAAGTGAAATACACATACCTATGATCTATTACATTCGTGCAAAAAATGCTTGTATATAGGGTTAAACGTGTAAGATCAATACCATGCAGTCTTAGTTTACAAAGTTCTTGCTTCACTGGAATGATGTAAATGTTCTTTAGGAATCTGACAAAATAATTGAAAGTAACCGAAGAGAATGTGAAATTATCCAATTAAACCCTTGCTGTGATACATTAATCCTTTTGAAGAAGTTAGTCAATTTGAATGTGATTGTAATTTATTTCTGTTCGTGGAGAGGAAATATATAAATATCTTAGATCTTTTACAAAGAAATTCAAGAAAATTTATCTGATGAAAATGTTATGCTTCACCTGAACCAGCAGACAAATAATCTTTGGTTTCTGCCACAATGAGATGCACTTGTGCTGACACGTGACCCAGGACATTGGCCAGATCACAGGTGTAAATACCTGAGTTTTCTACTTGCACATTTTCGAGTATCAAGATATGGTCACTACCTGCAATTTGACCAAACAGACATGTTCTTGTACTACATGTATATGACACAGATCTGAGTGCTTTTAATATTTCAGAAACATCCTGATGAACTTTAACTATAAATGCAATATAAAAATTTACAAAAGGCCTTTGAAGGATCACACCATAAAATATTTAAATGACAAGGAATAAATAAAAATAAAGGAGAAAACCCTATTGTTTACACATGTCTAGCCTCAAATTTTGTCTTCATAGCAGGACAAAGCAAGCAAACAGTAAGGGGACTATATCAATGCACACCTCGACTGTGAACCTTGCGACGCCCAATCACAGCTCCATTATGGAACCACATGACAGTCGGAGAAGGAAAGCCAGCACCAGTGCAGGTGATCTTGACTGTTTCTCCTGTTTCTACCCTCAGGCCACTGTCGTCTGGCATTGCCACAATAACTGGTGGAGTGTTTACCTCCAGAGACAGTTTTCGAGTTTTGCCATTTATTGTTTCGCAGATGTAAGTGCCTTTGTCCAACACATTAACTGCATGTATTCTAAGGTTGCCTGCAAATAATAAATACATAATATCAGTACTTGTCAGTCCAATAAATTTTCCAAACACCTTAAATTTACAGAGGAAAGAGAAACATAAAGTTACTGAGGCTTTTTAAGTCTGCTTTATTTACTTTTGAATTTTTGGTTCCAAATAAAGTAAAACACAAGACTTCATAAATACAAAGTATATGGAAATTTGTTGCCTTTACTATTATCACAATCAACTGAAAAATTATCCAATCATTTTTTTTCTTTTTTTTTACATAATCCCTGGCAGATTCCCTGCATAGGGTGGTCAAATAACAAATGATTCCAGGCATGAAAGATCTGATGAGGAAAGAAAAACAAATAGGCAAGGAATGTGAACGCACCAAATTCCACCTCTGTTCGTTTGCTGGGCAAGTCTCCTCCATACTTTGTCCAAGTGACATTAGGCTTGCCTTCACCTGCTGTTGGACACTCCAGTAAAACCGAATCTCCACTAGACACATGAAGAGTTGGAAAACTCTGATCAACTATCACAGTTGTCTGCTCAAGATCTGCAACAGTGAGATAAAATACATTTGTTTGAATGACAAAATGCATCCTTTCAATCTGCCCGAGTGTTAACCATGTTGCTAATACAGTAAAACTTAAATTGTAATATTGTACCATGTCACTGACTTTTACATTTTCATACATTAATTTCTTTACAAAGCATAAAGATGCTTTCGAAATGCTTACAAATGATGGTGATGATATTTCAGTCATCACATCCAAGTAACAGATCAAAATACCTTCAACTGTGGCTGTTATACAGTTTTTTAAGTAAAGGATGTCTTTAGCCATCCATCCCAGTTCCCTAGTAGGGTGTGGGGGTGCATTGACCTATTTACCTCTCTAGCTAACCTGGCACGCATGCGCCTCGAAGTTCCTACCCTCCTCACCACACACACATACATCCTCCCCTCCCTCTCCGACGTTGTAAACTTGACGACACACTTCACACCTTGTTGAGGAACAGGAAGCTACAAAACTTCAACCGCAGCCTCCGTGTCCCACGCTGGTGGTTGGGTGGGTAGATGGGGATGGGAGCCAAGGCAGAACAAGTCTAGTGTTGAATTTCACGACTGTGAAGCCACCATTAAAGTCCTACTGCTTTTGTGTTTCCTACAGTTACCGGTGGAAGTGGGTCAAACGTTCTGCGCACCCCTTCCCCGTTCAAACTTACTGGTGTGCAAAACTCAGATGAAAACTAACTCCTGTGCTGTACAAAACTCAGGAGGAAACCACAGACAGAATAAGTCAGAGAGTTAAAGTTACAAGGGAGCTCCCCTACTGTCTGAGGCAACAATGGAAGTCGACCACAGGACTTTACGGATCTCTTACCCCGTCCTCCGAAACCACCGAGGTGGAGGATTTGACAAGCAACGGTCAACTGTACAATTCCTTAAGTGCGTTTGAACTCTAAATAAAAGTGATTCAATATAGTTATTTAAAATGGATTTGTTGAAAACTTTGCCAGATTACACCTTATTCAAATAGAACATTGTTCGCATCATCATCAATCTCTGGACCGGCAGCTGTCGTTAGGGGTGGGGATCACAAGGATAGACGCGGCAGATGACTGGGTCTCACTCTTGCCTATTGTGGACGATTGTCAGCAGGTCGACCAGTCCAGTCTTTGACCTTCGTAAGCCAGTTCTTTCTCTGGCCAGGTACTAACCCAGGTACTTCTAAGGACAGTCTTCGACAGGGTGTCGTGCGGTTTTCTTTTTCAATATTGCACGCAACAGCTTCAACATGGCGCGGGATACGCAGCAGACCCAGGTTTCATAAAGAGTGTGTACTGAAGCGCTGCCACCTGGTATGTCCATTTTAAAGACTGGAGGAAGAACGAATCAGTGCCAAACCTCTGTATCTGTCCATTAACCCTCGTCCGTCGGCTCCCAATGGGGTCGTGTACACGTCATGTCACAAACTCGGGTCAACTGCGTACCCGGGGGTCAAGCTTTTTAACAAGCCGTGCAAACCGCATGTGACCCAACTCTCAGACTGCTTAACTTTGATTTGCTTGACAAGGAGATAACGACACGGCTGGAGATATACCTGACGACCTTCCGGTAATGACTGGCTGTCAAAGAGCATGCGCTGTGCGAAATCCCCGCGAAGTAGAAGCACTAGGTGCACACTCGGCACGCCATGTTATTAAGGGCTTGGAGACTGGCGTCCTCTAGTGTCAATCAACGCTTGCTTGGCATCACTGTAGTGAGGGATGGTGAATTCCCAGGTTCGGATCTTGTCTCTGGACTCTCTCGGATGTGAAACCTCGTCACAGGCCTGAACGTCCCTTGGATGGCATCTCCGCAGTGGGGACGGGAGCCCCTCCTTCTTACCGAACCAACCAGATGCGTTCTCCCTTTCTGATGTTGGGGCAACACCTTTCCTGGATGACTACAGAAACCGGGCGGAAAAACGGGTGTGGGGAAGGGAAAGAGAGACAACAGGTGTTTGTGGTGACGGAAAGGTCATCAACTTTTGAGATGAACCAGGGGCCAGGTCAGTGCAAGCTACAGTCTATCGTTACAGCCACCTGCCAGTCTACACATCATTACACTGGACCACTTCTATAAACCAAACACCAGCTTTAATTAGCGACACAAAACGCTATTCATTCCAGGTGTACCAATCGGGTGTACCCTTTAATTAAAGAGGCAGTAATTTTAACAAAGAGCAACGCACCGGACATCTATATAGTTGAAAACTTAAACAAGGGGCGTAATTAGAACACTGTGACGCTTCAATATTCTTTCTTCACTGTGCTGATGGACAAAGAAGTTCTCGGAAGTCCCCCTAACTGAACGAGAAGAACGTGAGCATGGTGGGAAATTGGCGGGAAAGGGGGGTAAGGGCGGTAAGCAGACGCGAAGGTCCAAGGGAAATAACTCCTGACCTTGTGATGCGACACGGCGGGTGGCGGGGGAAGGTGACAGCGCCGCCGCCATTACTTGCGGTCAATCGCTGAAGCGAAATAATGGGGACAGCCGGGCCCGCCAACTTGGGGTTTACTCAGCAGGAGTAGGGGCATTAGCCTACCATCGTGAGGGACTGAGGAGAACTGAGTGTGTGGGAGGTTGAGGTGACAGACGGGTGGGGGCGAGGGCTGGACTTGAACCACTCGTTTGACGTCACCCCGACTCCCAGAAGCACTCGCACATCTGTAGAGGCAAAAGGAAGGCGGAAGAGACCTCGAACCCACCCCCACCCACTAACTGCATGGTGCCAATTCTTTGGAACCGGCGGACCGGCACGGTTCAACTTTCCTAAGGCCGAAACCTGATAGAAAAGATGTGACCGACACGGCACCTGTCTTATAAACAACGGCCATGTTGTTGTTCCTCCTCCCCCCGGTGGAAACACTTTCTCTGCAAACTACAGATTTATCTCCCGTTAGTTTTTCTACACATTATTAAATAATATTGTTTGCAAGTGTGTGTGCGCGCGCACGATATATATATACTCTTCTGGCGCACGTGCACATGTGAGGGGGAAAAAGGAGCGTCGGGCTACTGTCTATTAAGTGTGAGAGCCCCTGTCTCCAAATCACAACCCCTAAATCCCTTTAATGTCCTCCCACCTGCCGATCGGGGCCCGAGATCTAAGCCCACAGCCATGCCCTCCCCCGGCCCACCTTTTCATCGCTAAGCTTCCGCCTTCCCCACCTCGCACTCCGCCTCTTCGGCGATCAGATTCACTCTCTCCCCGCTGGACGACCTTCAAAGGAAACTTGTTCTGTGGGACATCCGCCTTCACATCAAGGGAGGCCATCAGATGCCTCAGCTGCCGCCGTGGGGAGTTGGAAATGGTGGTGTGGGGCTACTTGAGTCGCCAGCTCGGTAACGAGGTCTGTGACAAGGCTGGCACCAGACAGGTGGGCGTGGGGTGGGGAGAGAATAGTTGCTACCCGTGGTGTGCACTTTTACTGGTCATCGCACCCCACACACCTATCCCCACTATTCCTCAACATATTTTTAAATTCTTTAACTGGTTTTTGGTTTTCTCAACGCCGACACATAAAATTGTTTTCGCTGTTACTGAGAATCAACTTTTTACAACAATGATGAAACACAGAAAAAAAATAATGTTCATACAAGTAGTTCAAAGAGAAATGATTTAGTGTTTGTTTGCAATTTGTCTATTTTACTACCAGGAAACTGCTCAACAAGTCACAACCGATTACAGCTTGACAAACAAACGCGATTTTCGCCATGATGCTTGTGGAGGGAAAACAGCGTACTGCGCATGCTCATCACACACTAGCACTTCCGCCATCTTCTCCCGCAAGAAGCAACTCTGATTTCCATGAGCGATGGGGGCTGGGTGGGGTGAGGCAGGGAGGGGGTAGAAAAGAAGGTTAATGCGTTTTTAGTGCCCTCTGGTGGTGTGAACTGGCAGCAGAGGGGAGGTAATGAAACCGTAGCTGTGTCTGTTAGCAACGCGATACCCAGTTACTGCCAACTTGGCTACAGGGGCCCCGCCATCCCACCCCCCACACATCCCACGTGGTCGGCCTCTTGTTGCGTGCTAAAAGAAGGACGTGAAAGTTTTAAACACTTTTAAAATCCCCGCGCACGGCGCCTTCGCCTCCTGCACCTTGAGCCCCCCTAAACCCCTCGTCGCTACCCCACCTGCTCAATCGCTCTTCCATCTTTCCTGTGGGACAAAGTAGCATCGTTGATTTTTGTGGCATGCACACGTCAGCACAACAGCTGACAACAACTACACATGCTTTCGCTCTCTTTTTTTCTCTCTCTCTCACATACCATTGCCTACAAACACTTCACTTGTTAGTGTTCTGACAGTTTAACGAGGGCATTTGCAAAGTCTGTGATCGAATGAAAGAAAGGGGGAAAGTGAGAGTTGGCTGCCATGGGTTCAGATCTCGTCTCGGACACCCTGTTCTTTCTCTGCAGTAGCATCTTGCCGAGATATAGCCTTAGTTGCTGGCTGGGCGGACAACATTAATTTTTTCTTCCTCCCCACCCCCTCCAACAAAAGTTTAAAAGTGGGTGGAGTGGGAGAAAGACAAAAGCTATAGAAGATACATGACTCTTGCTGATGAAATGTTCAAATCTTCCGTTAATTAAAAGTGCCCATAAACCTGCGCATTGGCAGTTTGTTTAGATATTGTACCCAACAAATAAATAACAGAGGCAAAGATTTCTAATCGTGGTCAGAAAAACATTAAACGTAGGCAAGGATTGTTCTACATTCTGCAACTAGACTAAAAGCAGTAGTGGTAGTGTTGTGTCGTCTTTTAACAACAAAAGCAATAAAAGCCATAAAAATCTCAGCGATAGCAGAGATAACTGTTCAAAATTTATCAGTCTTCAACTCGGATACTGGAGGCAGGGGACAGGTGCGAACACTTCTTCACTAAGACCAAATGTGATTTCTTAACTGCCATTTTGAAATCAGTTTTTTTTAAAAACTTTTTTTGATGTTCCGCGTTCGACTGTTTCATCTTGATCATCTGGCTGCGAGGAACCTTCAGGCAAAACCTTTTGTTAAAATTCAATACAGAAAGAGATCAAATCTTATTTTTGTCAGCTACCTCAGCGAACTAAATGAAAGCAAGTGCTGCACAAACAAGAACCCCGACTCCAACGCCTGAGAACATGTTTGTAAAAGCAAAAGTCGAATATTAAATCCTGTTTAACTAGTTTTTCATCTTTAACACACACAAAATTTTTAATGCGTGTTCTTATCACTGAAGCGCAACAATTGAAATCCGGACAGCGGAAATACATCTTCCACGTCTCAGTTATTTCCCCTTGCAACGTATCCGCCAAATGCATGTTGTGTGGATGGACTGATGTTACATAAACTGTACTTTTTCATTATTTATTCATCCGGCGTGCAGTTGCCTGCATCCACGAGTAAGCGTGTGTCTGTGTGTGTGGAGAGAGAGAGAGCGGGATGATGTCTTCGTGGAGAACTAATTTCTCTTCCATGAGAGCGGAGGTGGCGCTGCCGTCGAGAAGATGGTGGAAAGACGTTCAGGAAACATGCGACCAAAATAGACAAACCGTTATGCGAAATCTAGCTAGCAAGACTATCCAAAAACACAAACAAACACACGAGAGAGAAAGAGAGAGAGAGAAAACCTTCCTCCTTCAGCGCCAAACGGCTGACGGCAGCCAGTTCTCCATAAAACGGCGATAACATGGGCCGACAACTCACGGCAAACATTACGGTCGCTGCCTCAATGAGACAGCCATTGGCTGTGAATGAGCGCCGTTCACTGCCGACGGCAGCACGTGCAACGAGAGAGCAAGGGAATGAATGAGGTGGGGTGGGGAGAGAAAGAGAGAGAGAGAAAAAAATAAAGCTGGCAGTATGTTCATTTTCTCTTGACGGCCCATTGCTGCGTGCGCCAGGCCATTTGTGACGTCACGGAGATGGTTCTGATTGGACAGCTGATTTGATTTACGGAAAGACGCTTCGACAGTTGGCAAGCTCATTCTCGCTTCAAGAGACCAAAGCGGAAGCAGGGGGAGGAAGTTAATGGCGGAGAGAAGAGTCACAGAGGTGCGGCCCTTACCTCCGGGTGGCGACGTGACTCGCAGGGTGATGTTGTGGCTGGCCGTGCGGTTAGCACCGGATACCTGGTTGACGGCCACACACCTGTACACGCCGCTGTCTTGTACTTTCAGGTTGCGCAGTATCACACTTCCGG
Source organism: Pomacea maculata (assembly GCA_004794325.1). NCBI lineage: Eukaryota > Metazoa > Mollusca > Gastropoda > Architaenioglossa > Ampullariidae > Pomacea > Pomacea maculata. Next base: position 22,815 of record SRHC01001097.1, read on the forward strand.
ATGGCAGGCGCTCAACGCCGTCTCCTGAAACAGTTTTAAAAATCCACAGGTTACTCGTCTTTTTTCTCATTGGAATCTTCTGACAAGGAAATTGTCTGCAGTAAGACACATTATGCTCATCGTATCAAATGTTATCTAACTTACCAAGCCTCATAAGCAGTTTACACATTGTTTAAATTGTGGATTAAAAGACTGCAAATAATTGAGGAGGGACGTTCTGTTCTGTACACTAGAAGCACGAAAACTCCCTCGATAAAATAAACCTTCGTCCGGGAATCTTCGTCACAATCACGGACACCGCCAGAAAATACAACAAAAATAAAATCACAAAAAAGAATAAGTGCCTGGCATTAGGTTGGTTGGTTTATTTATTAGGAAAGTACTTTCACCTCGAGGTGATTCCTCAGTGAGTGGGGGAGAGGGTGGAAGAAACCGGAGTACCCGGCAAAAAAACCCAGACGCCCAACCCTGCGGACAGGTGTCACATGCAGTGTCCCACGACAAGATCTGAACCCGAGTTTCTCACTTTAGAGGTGACAAGCGAGTGTCTTAACCACTATACTACCACTGTGACTAGCAGGTCAAAGTTTAAATGGCAAGGCGTGGCCAGTCGTTGAAATAACAAAAACATAACTACAACGACGTCCCACCGACAGTCATGAGCGACGATGGAGTTGTCCCCACCCCACAACACACACCTCCCTCTCTCCCCCGCCAGTGCCAGACAGTGCAGCAACTGCAGCCGGCGCAGTCCGCTGCCAGCCTCACCACGCTGATAAATCCGCGGCCTGACAATGCACCGTGAGAACGGAAACGCTAAAGAGTCGGCGCCACGTCTAGCGGCGGCGCTAGTGTTGCCGGAAGTCCACAGCCCCGCAGCCTCACAACACTCTGTAAGCGCACGTTACGCATGCGTCGACATCTATAAATAGCTGTTTTCTCTTCCCACCTCCCCCCAACACCACATCCCCTACCCAACCGCATCCCGTGCTTGATGTGATGTCGAAAGGTGGTGTAAGTTGTCAAAGCATTGCAACCGAAACTATTACGGAAAGAAGAAGTACGAAAGACGAAACAGAAGACGGGAAGATTAAAAAAGAAAAACAAGGAAACAAGCTGTAAAATAGTGCAGCCAGGCGTGAAGAAATTTGACAGTTTGCTGTGATGTTCACTACCTTAAAATAGTTTTGTTTGTCGGAGCGCGAGTCACATTCTGGTCTAAAAATAAAGCCTGACGGAATAACTTGTATCTTCCTCTGACTGTCCGGGTAGCAGAGAAGAAAAGGTCGAAGCCCCTTTCCCTCAACGAGGCTGATGAAGTTTGGGATGGCAGATTGACAAGATCAACGGTTAAGATTCCCATTTCAATCGAAAGCCAACCGAGGTTATTAAGGACAACTGGTGTGACTGACAGTAGCAGGTCGCTCTACAGGTGAGTGAGTACGAAGCGATCTAAGATGAGATCAGAGACATTCAGAATTCTCCGACATTTTTCCTCTCATTCTAAGAAAACAGCACAAAAATAATATTTTTGTAACTTGTTATAAAAATACACCGATGAACCCTCGTCCTCGCACTATTTATAGTAACTGAACGCAAAACTCGTTCCGCTGTTTGAGATGTCACCGGAAATTTAGCTAATTTTATGCCAGACCGAAATAGTCATTCTGCTAAAAAAAAAGTTCTCTATCATCTTTCCAAATATCACAAAATAAGAGAAATACTTAAATTTGGTGATTCGCTGCTTGCTGGTTTAGTTTTTGTTTTGCTTTTTTCTACTGTCCGCCACGAGCTGTTTCAAAATCAGTCGACAAACAGATAAACATGGTTTCTTGAAACCTACTTCTTACTAGAGGGTAGGTGGTAGTGTGTGAAAGTTTTTGTGCATCGAGATCTGGGTTTTATTCCCCCCGAGTATCTAGGACAACTTCGTCTTCTGTATCCAGCGACGCCACACTCTGACCTCAATATTCTCACTTTTTCTTTCTTGCTCCCAAGTTTGTAAAGTTTCTGCCTTCCTGCAGTTCTTTCTTAGACCAAGGGGGCGCTACGAGTTCGCAAACTGCCTCTTTTGACCTAATTTCACGTTGCTTTCCCATCCTCGTCCCCCCGACAGCCTCCTACCCCGGGGTCTTCCCTCGGCTAAAAAGTCAAAACCATGCTGCTCATCTTTTCCGCTAACTTTTCTTCCCCCCTCTCACACTCTCCCCTTCCCCCCTTCTCCCGTCAATCTCGTGCACTAGGTCCGTTCTTCCGTGCTCTCCATCTCCCCATCTACCCTCAAGCTTCATCCCTCCCTTCTACCCCACCCACCCCACCCTACCAACCTTTTCAACCTGCGTAACCTCAGCCCTCAAAATTCGCCTCTCTTCTTTCGCTTCAGCGCGTTAGGGGAGAGAAACGCTGACACAAAAGCAGCAATGATGAAGCGGAGTTATTTATCAGTTGTCAGCTCCGGCCCCGAAGGGAGCGCGCGCTCCCCCTCCGAGCCCATTGCTCCCGGCCTCCCCCCTTTGCCTACACTCTCCTCCCTCACCCTCCCACTAAGCCAGACGCTTTCTCTTTTCGCGTGGTTGTTCAGCCAGAAAAAAAGGTTCTTCCTGTTCCCCCTCCAGCACCATCATCAAGACTCTATGCAGCCTCGTCTCACCTGGCGTAAGGCCCTTTGCTGGTCTTTGCCAGGTGAGAATGCCGAGGGCTATATACTTTGCTGGTGAAAAGTCTCCGAGTGCAGCTAAACGCTACGCGGTCCTTTCCCGTGTTTCACCGCCGATACTAAAAGTCTCACGAGACTCGCCGAGGTTGTAAAAATGAACCTAAGACTAGAGGCAGAAAGTAAAGAGACTGGTTGCAGACAGTCGCTCCTCCATTTAATTGACTAATCTTGTTGCTTCTTTGTCGTCTGCCACATCTATTCCCCTCCCCACGTCCTCGTCCCGTAGTTTTCTTTTGACGGCTTCACAGAAACGGTCCACAGTGTCCGAGACTCGCCATCTTAATTTCTAGCGAAATGCAGGTTGGTATCATACTTCACAAATGTTATGTTACAGACCGGGTTTTCTCTCCTGTTGTTATTGTTGTTTGTTTCAACCCCAGTCTCATCCTTTTCAGCCCCTGAGACTCCAGAAATCCACTTGCTGTCTCCGCAGTGTGTGACCCAACGGCGACCTTTACCAGACAGACGACGACGATATCTGGCCAAGCCCTCGTCTTGCCTCCCCTCATTTTCTCCCTTCCCCTTTCTTTACCTAAACCACAGTCGCCGGCCCGTTCTAGGGTTCAAGACACAATGAGAAGAGGCCTTCCACAGCCCCCGGTCCCCGTGTCTTTAATTACAATGATTTACGAACTCCCCACCGACCGACCCGCAGCCTCTTCTTCCTGTGCCCTAGATCCTGCTGCGACTCACCCGGTTCCCCTTCAACCCACCCAAAACTCTTCTCCACCCCGAATCCATCCGCGAAAGCGCGCTATCGGTCACTAGCGACACCTTGCAGGCCTTTTACCTACGACTTCAAAATCAAACGAAGTAAACAACAGTTGTTGTTGTTGTTGCTGTGTGTGAATTTTAATAAATTTTTTCATTAATTATTTTTCGAACAAATGTTAGAAGAGGAGGAGAGCACGGAGCCATAAACTATCGTGACACCCTGTCGCGCAAAATAGCCTGATAATACCCGGACCGGCCATCCTAGTCCACCCGGGGGGGAAAAGAAAAGCTGGGGAGAGGCAGGAGGGTGCGTTCCGTGGGGTGGGGGGAGAGACCGGGGTTTGAAGGAGCAGACATTTTTTGATAAGCATCAAACTCCATAATTCTTTGATCTTTCCTCCGGCAGCTGAAACAGCTAGAATAAGGAAAGAAAAAAAAGGAGAGGAGGGAGGAATTTGGTGTTAGGGGTGGTAGGAGTTGGGTAGCGGGGTAACAAACGACCCGGCAAGCACCATTTCACAGCATGGGGCGCCCACAATATTCGTTATCAGAACGACGGGTGGACTCTCTCGCACCCACACTGACACACGCGCCCCCGTCCGGCCCCTGCGACTTTCCCCGGGTAACAACACCCCATTAAACAGCAGGTGGACCACTAGGCCCCGTTGGTCGATTACCAAACTTTTGTTTCTTCTCAGAGGTTGGTGGGCTTTTCCCTCCACGACACCCGTGGTAATTCGACAAAAATCGACAACAAAACGCGAAGTTTTCACGTCGATGAGGTTCTTCAGCATCGCACGTGCGAGGGACATGGTTGTGTCGACCAACTCAAGAATGAGTATGATGCTATTTCCAGAAGATTCCAGCAAGGCAAAGCCGTTTGTAAGAGAATTTCCAAAAACCCAGCAGCATCCCTTATTATGTCACGTCGCTGTGCGGAACGAGAGACGATTTACTCCCATCAATCCCACTCAAGTTCTTCGTGCTATAACCTCCCAAGTACCCCACTTTCGTTCCTCAATCCGCCCCCCACTACCATGTACACGGCCGTCCATTATCCATTATCCCCGTCGCCATCGCGAGAACACGTCGACTGAACAACGCCACCGGAGCTGTCCTGTCGTCAGACCTTGTTTTGTCTGAACCGGAAATAAACGCCGCCAACCCCACCACCACCACCTCCACCCTAATCCTCGCCAGCATCTCTTCTTCTCTCCTCCGGCTGCCTCCCCCAGCCTACTCCGTCTCCACACCCGAAACATCAGCCGCACACACATGCACGTGTACTGCATACTCCATGATGACGCCCAGCGACCTTACGACCCTCGTGTGAAGCCTCGTCATGGCGCGTGAACCTGTCTTGACCGTGGTAATCAAAAGCATTAGCATCTGTACGTGTTCTCTCTCCTTCGTCCCAGAACTAAACCAGTCCCTTAAAAATCACCATCTGCTGCCCCATCAGGAAAGACAGTGCCACACCAGTATTGAGTCTCCAAAAATTCTAACCATCAACATCACCAGCACGAAGCGGTTCTTCAAATTTTCGCCGTCCAGTGTCAGTTTTTAGTGCAAAACTTCATTTCCAGACAGGTTGAGACTTTACAGACAGGTGTCACGGTACCGTCGACAACAGCAACGGCAAACAGCACCTGTGCCGCTCGTCATCGGCGCCTGAGGGCGCGGGGCCAGGTGCGAGCATCACCTCTTATCATCAGGGGTCGAACCCCGAGCCTCCTCCTCCACCACCACCACACCTCGCCAACAGGTGACTCCTCACGAGCACTAGCGGCAAGACAAAAGAGACTGGATCGCTGAAACAAAGCCCGGGATCCCTCCCCACCACCACCACAACCCAAGTAATGGTGGGTTAAGGGTCTGTGTGGGAAAGGTTGGGGCGTACCGAGATTCCCGCAAAGCTATCAAGATTAACATGATACCAAAAAAAAAAAAAACTTTGAGAATGGTAAAGTGGGTTCGGTGGCGTGCTTGAGGTCTTCTCTTGCCTGGCATCTTGGGAATATGCGAAAAACAATGCTATCAGGTGCTCCAATTATTTCTGTCCTTCGTGTCGGTGGCGAAAATCCGTCCTGAGCATCTTGGGATGGGAGTGAAGGATAAAGAGTAAAGGAAGACAGAAGTTTTATTCTCGTTGCCACACATTGTGTGAGAGAAGATTTCCCAGGAATATATTCCACGAACAACTCAAGGAAACACCTCTTTCAGACTATAACCACAGAAGTCACAAGATGGAAGGCGGGCGGTTAAGGAAAAGAACCTGATGCCGATGCCAGTATAACTGGCTGTGTCACTTCTGGTCTCAGTCTCTGCAGCAAGGGCCTGCCAGTGAGAGGGTGGAATGTTCCCTCTTGGCTCCCCTTCCCCTCAATCCCCTGATCCGACATTCAGTGGTCCCTGTCGGACATGTCGGTTCGCGTTGGGTGTGTTGCAGAGCGCAAGCTCTCGCAGTCCTGTCACCTGGCAATATTAATCAAGGTGAAGTTCACACTGCACGCGCAGCAGACTACTTGACCTGGAACGACCTTCACACAGCCGCCAGGCCGACATCAGCACCACTTACTGTGACTACCTGCCATTGCTGCTTCTACCTGCAAACAACTACACCTGCTTCTTGATACTTTCCCCCCTATTCTTTGCTTGCTTTTCCAGATCGGTTTCTTTCAAATGTTTATTTAAATCCAACTCTGACCAAAGTAAACAATTTCAAAACTTTTATTCTTTCTTTCAGAGTTAGTCATTCGTTTTCCTTTCAAAACTACCGTTCAATTTCATTGAAGAGAAATTTAATCCTCCCGTGGAGCAAACCACACCACGCCAGTGAATCCAGTTCTGGGCGTCCTTCAGTTGGGTTCATGTCTCTCTGGGTCTCCCAACCCTGCTCTTCCCTCCAATCCAATTCAATAATAAAAACAGTAGTTAACATTATTTGTAGGACTGGGTAGGACAGACCAGCATTCTCCGTGTGTGTGTGTGTGCGCGTGCGCAAACTCTTAGGTATAAGTGCCACCCGATCTTTTTTTTCCCTTGTACCGTATGGCTTCCCTCTTCTTCCTGCTGCCTTGTCAATTCTTCTGACAGGGAGTCACAGATTTATCTCCGTAATTCTCATTTCCATGGCAACCCTTTTGTAATTTATGGGTAGGTGCCACCTCTCAACGGCTAGCCTACCCCTTTCCCGGTCTTCTCCTTGTCACTTCCCTTGCGGATGATGACGTATGAGAAACAGATGGGGGCTCGGAGGCTGGTGCTGCCTCCGGAAGCGGGGGAGGAAGAAGTGGACGTAAGGTGAGAACAAATGAGGGGAAGGGGACTGAAACACCGTCTGTTGCTATTTATAGTATCATCGTTTCTCAAGCCAGGCGTGTGAGTGTACGTGTATGTGTGCGTGCGTACCCACCTTAGGCATCACTATAGTTTCAAATCTTTCACTACTAGAATGCAGTATCAGAAACATTAGTTATGGAACTGACTCTGGACAGGTTCTTGAACATTTAGCCAAAAAGCAAGAAGCAGAGGACTCAAGGGAGGGCAGGATAGGATAGCGACTGAGGTTATTTATAAGACATGTTAATAAAGTGGGGAAACAAAATTGGAATTTTTAATCCTCGGGAATGGTCGGATAAAAAAAGCTTAGGGTTATTGCCTTTGCAAAATATTGGGATGATGGTGAATAGGTAGGGACGAGTTAAAAACGAGATATTTGCGCAATCCAAAGCATGAGCGCGATGCATTCTGGGTCTTATCAAGTTTTACCAGTAAGCGACGAATTATCGTGATCTGCAGCCTGGCGAGTTGCCTCCCCCCCCCCTTTTATTTTTTTGGTCCCCTTGCCAGCAATACTCCTAACTCACTCTCTTCCCACTCTCCCCAACGATTTGATCTTGAGAAGGCTTTCACTCTGAAGACTTTAACCAACTACGGCATTTCTCTATTCTGCCAATCACATCCACTCTTTTTTTTTATCCTAACCCTAAATCTCTCGCTTAGTACAGGTTTTCTCCCAGAATCCCCCGCGAAACAAGTTTCCAAGTCACACCTGGCTCCCCCCACCTCCAAACCACAAAAAGGTCATCCCACTTCGACAGGTGCAGCTGCGACACAACGGTTGCCAACGTTTGCAGCCGGCGGCAGCAGCAAAGCCATCTCTTTGATTTCGGTCTAATTTTCTGCACCAGGGGAGACTAATTTACTCTCTCGCGTGAAGGGGCCGCTACCCATAGGCCCTTAAGAGAATTGCTCGGTAGCTCCCCCTGGCGGCAAGAGTAAGAAGGTGGAGGGGGCGCTGCGTACAAACCGAATGTTTTGATGCAAGAACGATGTGAGAGAAAAACAAAAGGTAGATGAAGAGTTGGTGGCGGTTGTGGGTGAGTAGGGTGGTGGTGGTGGTGGTGTAAAGACGCCAGAAGTTCATTGGCCGTGACGATGAATATTTGTTGAAAAAAAATTGTATTCTGTAATAAGATAATGAAATAATAAAGTGACCGCCAAGTTCATCAAATCCTCAAGCAATGAGCTGCTGACCACGTCAACGGAAATTTCTTGCCAGGTGCGTCGTGACTAAACGAGGCCAGATGACAACAGTTGTTTCGATAAGCCTCGAATAATCCTCGAAAAATTTAAAGAAAGGATGGAATGGTGTAGAACTCAAACATCGAGTGTCGAACTCTGAGTTTCAAACTCATTCTCTCTTCATCTTCGATCAGGTTTACGAAATGCAGACAAGTGCAAGATGGAGAGTGTGAGAAGGTGGGGTGGGGTGGGGTGTAGAGAACGGGGCCTTGGGCGTGTTACAGACAGCGCTGGTATCGTACCTGAGGAGAGGGTAGATGTTGGAGGAGGAGGAGGAGGACTGGGGAAGGTGAGGCAGCCTCCGGAGCGGGGGTCCTGGCATGCTAAGGCGCACGACCCTGGAAAGATTAACCAGGTGTGGCAGACGCTGCGTGCATCTCTCTCTCACTCACACACACAGTCAAGTGCCGTGTGCACCTTCTTTTTCTGCCTCTTCCTTCTCTCTCACCCCCAACCGAGCCGGCAGTGGAGGACGAGGGCAAGGAAAGCCGCGTGAGATGAGGTGCAATGAAAATTAAGATTAATGTGAGGAGAACCAGCAGGCGTAGATAAAAAGACAAAACTAGAGAGGGAGAGGTGTGTGGGGTGAGTGGGTAGTAGGGATAAGGATGTAGGTGCAGTGACCTAAGGCGGGTAAGTTTGTGAAGAGGAAGTTAAGTTGCCAGCCACCGAGTTTAATTTGGGTGTTTTACTCGGAGTAAGCGGCAGATCGTGTTGATGAAGCGATTGCAAGTGCGTTACGGAGAGAGAGAGAAAGCGAGTGCAAAGAGAAAGGACAAGCAATTACCGAGAGATAACCCAAAGTGTTAAGTAAACAGCAGTAAATAAGCAGCTCGTGTCCTGCATATCCATCAACAACAACAACACATCACGTACGCGCAGTTTGTTTAAACATTTTTCGAATCACACACACACAAACACAGAGCATCATCCCCCCCCCCCAAAAAAAAACAAAAAACAAAAAAACAACACAACAACAAAAAACTTCGGTTTATTTTCCACAAAATATTTTCCACCTTCTCTATCCC
>SRHC01001097.1:32501-132728 GCA_004794325.1 Pomacea maculata
AAGCCTTTAAACATCGTGCACTCATAGTCTCCACATGTTTCCTGACGAGCGGCGCTACTGCAACGCGCCCCATCGACTTGGCGCCACGTGACCCTGATCACCCAATCACTGCTGCCGGGTAGGCGCGCGGTGCTGCTTCTGCCAGCGACGTTCTCAGGTCGTGCTCACGACCTGGAGGTAAGGTTACCATGGAGGTAGGGGTACTGGCCGATGCTCTGACTACCACAAGTGTGTGAGCTTCAGCATACTCGTATTTTTTTTTTTTTTTGGTCTCCTCTAAGTTGTTGAGTCTTTTAAAATTTAGTTTTCGGCGACCTTTGACAGACAAGAATTGCTAATTATTTTTTTAATAAATATAAACAACGCCTCTAATATGCATTCCCTTACAACCACTCACGTGATGCTTCCCAAACCACTAATGTACACGTGAGAGAGACAGAAAAAAAGGGATGAAAGAGGAGGAGAAACGTAGGATTTAATGTTTGCAGGCGTTATTCTTTTCTCTCCTTAAGTCTTCCCATTTCAGAGATGCTCTCCCTTGCACTAATTAGGCGCTCGCGTCGGTGCTGTATGCCGCGCATACTTGCCCATGACCCTTGCGCGTTTTACTTTATGATACCTGGCAGGCCAGAAGAAGGGACCAGCATGCCAGGCTGGCAAACTTGTGGCACTCGGTGCGTGTGCTCTTGTACAGAAGCAAAGTGAGAAAGAGGGAGAGAGTGAGTTTGCTTCCCATCTGAAAGTTTTCTCTCCTTCTTCTCGCTCCTTTCTTTCAACAGTATGGAAGAAAATAAACTATGAATATGCTCTCCCAAAAACAAAGGAAAGCAATCACGAAAAAGATGAGGTAAAGGATGGAAGAAATGAAGAGTTAAGAAGAGGGCTGTTCTTATGAGGGAAATTTTCTTATTCCCCGCTTTCTTTTTCTCTCTCTTGAATGCGCGTTCAATTGCAAAAAATTATACACGTGCCCTTCAAACAAACGAAAACGTTCAAGGAAATGAAGGACGAAAACAGTGTTCTTGTGAGAAAATCTCGGAGCTTTAGCACGATAATGGCGGTCAAAAGGACATTCGCATCTGAATGCTCTCGGCAAACGCTCGGTCTAAACCAAAAACGCTTGACACTTAATCGGATCGCTTCCCAGGTACACTGCAGTTGCTCGTCTGAAAGAAGGAAAAGTAGTCTTCCCTATCCATTTCCACTTTTTACCTTCGCCTTACCGTTTGGAATTCGCGAAGGTAAAAAGGTCTAATTTTAGAACCAGTGACCTACCTGCCAGCAATGAACACACGGCGAAAGGGAATTAAATGAAGAGTGCTTTTGCATCATCAATATTAATCATCCAAAAGCATTATCTATAATAATAATAAAGTTTGTAGTACGCTTTTTCTGACACCATATCGTGAGTTTACTATAGGATGAAGAAAACACGGACAAGAGTAGAAGGATAACACTGACAAACAAGAATAAAGTGATTCGTGAAGACAGAAATTGAAGAGGTAAGCAGAAGAATTTCTTGGCTTATGAAAAGGTATTTCCGAAAGATGTGAAGTTTTGAAGATAGAATTAAAAAATTTAAATGCAATCACGTTTCGAAGGGACAGAAGCAAAGAATTCCAAAAGGTAAGGCGGGTCCGAACAGTCTCAGGGGCAGGTAATACTTTAGCGCCTCGGACAGGTGTGCTGAGGGCAAAGCCATGAAGACGTTGGGTGACCCACGATGGCTAGTACCTTCCTCCACAATTTCTGCTGAATCTCCACGAGTTAACTGCACTTAGTCCCACACTAAGGGAGTTAACTACATGTTGAATGCAGAACAGTTTGCCATTCAAAATTCTTTGGTAATTATAAGAAATTCCAGTTAGCTTTTAAAAATGTGGATGATGAGCGCTCACGCAAGGCACACACACACGCGCATGCGCAGCCCTAAGGCAAGCGAGGCACAGCTTTCAACTTGGCTTCCTTAATGAGGCCTCGTCTCCACCCAGTTGTGGTCCCATAAATATGGCGGCTGTCATGCTCCACATCTCGGCAGCTGTTGGGTTCCGCACAGGGGGGCCATACTTTTTCATTATCCTCCACTTCTGCGGCGGCCCAGACTCGGCCTGGGAAGGGGCTTGGAGCACAGAAACCCACAGCCTCTAGTGTACATCACGGTGACGGCGACTTCCACTAGAGTCACTTCCCTTGATGGTTCCAATCTGCACCGCAGGGACGACTCCCTACCCTCCACCCCAAACCAACTCACATACACACCCCTCCCGTCACCTTTCACCTGGCGTGCGTACGAAGTACGAGCAGAATAGCTAGTGCCGATTAGAACACAGTGTTACACGAAAATCGCGAGGGCTGAACCCACCCGAGGTTCCTTCCATCTGGATGGCAAGTAAAAATCGATCCGGCGAAGACAGTTCAAATCAAACGACAGGACCGACCAATCGGGGAAAAGTTGTGATTTGTGAAGCTCTTATTCAAATGGGATCTCTTGTTCAAGTTTCGGTTTTAAACAACCCCTAAAGCTTGCAAAAAAAAAAAACCAACCAAACTTAGCGACCACCTTACCTACTTCTATCCCCTACACCTAACCACATACCCACACGCAAGGAATGACTGTTGAGATTAATTCCTTACCTGCTCCCTTCCTGAGTTTCCAGTCCCCCTACCCTCCAACTAAAAAAACCTACCTCACGACGAGGGCCAACGATAAATTTAAGTCCACCCACTCCCCTCGCTGAGACGGGATGTGAGTAAATCAGGGTGTAAGGACGGCTCTTGTCTCGCGGTGTCTCCTCCGGTTGGCAACCCGAGCCCCTAGGGTCCCTCGACGCACAGCTGTACTTCCTCTCGTCAACTGGAGGGGCCCCTAACTCCAGCTCTGCCCCAGACCTGACGGAATGGCGTAAGGGCCTGGTGCAACGTTTTAATTAACTGTCTTATCTACGGCAGTCCTACGATGGTGCGATGGGCTAAGCTGCCAGCGATAAACGGTAACTAACTAGAATTTTGTGTGTGTGTTAAAAAAAAATGTTCCTCCTCTCACCACCCTCCATGATGCTCCCCGGTCACCCTCGTCGTTGTGTAATCGGAGGATGCGTCAAAACGTGTGTGTACGCGCGCACGCGCAGCTTGGTCCAGTCACGTGACGACTCGCGAGATCTCAAGCCTCTAAAGAGAAAAGTCAGATGTCACACTCTCATCTTCTGTCCAAGTGTTTCTTCTACTCAACCACTATTTGCTATTCCTGGATAAACCGATGCATACTGACTTGCAGCGCCTCCTGTCGGTCGTCTAAAGGGAGCTAAGCTGCTTCACCCGCCTTGCTTACAGGATAAGTTCCTACTCCTTGGATGCCAGTTCTTTCAACGGTTCACTAGCTATGCTACATTGTAGCAGAAAAAAAATAAAAGAACGAATGATTGAAAGAAGGAATGAAAGACGCATTTATCTTGTATTCCTCGCGCAGTTCGGTAAGAGGTTATCAAGGAGTGATCAGAATTGTTTCCTAAACCTTCCTTCTCACTGCACAGCAGTGTGTTTCGGGAATCAGCAGCCGGTCGCTGGTAATCAGGGTAAAAACTCACCACCACCCGTCTTGGAGCGTCAGACGATGATATGAGAACAGAGTGGCAAAGGAGAAAGAAAAAAAGGGGGAGGGGTCAGAAAAGTAACAGTGGATAGAAGGATGAGGAAAACCAAGAAAGCCATGAAGAAAGAAGACTAAGAGGACGGTGGGGCAAACCAGGAAAGCCAGGAAGAATCAGAAGACTCAGAGGACGGTGGGGAAGAATGGACAAATCCAGGAATAATGGACAAAAGAAGAACGTCACACTCGTGAACTGTGAATCCGAACACAAACGTCACTAACCGTGAGAAGACTTGAGGCAAAAGAACACCAGACAGGTGAGCAGTAAGTGAAATGGAAACAAAAATGTCATGGAAAGTTAGAAGATGAGTGAAACGTGTGGCAGGACACGTGATGAGAACGGCGAAACAAAACAAAAACCTCCACGAATCGTCAGTCGACGCAAAGATAATGCGAGGAGAATAAAAACGACTCGGGGTGTCAGATGAGTTCAAGACGGTGCTACAACAGCAACAGACGTAAGCTGACCTCAACCACAACGACCACGAAGGGACTGCACTCCGATGGAGTCACGTGACTTGGTTCAGCAGGCGTCACCCGAGTACATGGAAAATACAAAAATCCACAACAAAGCATTAACAAAACGGATGCACGCTTCCAGACTACCGTTATGTGCACCTTTCTCCACCCCAATATCCGCCAATTTGCGTCTGCAAAAACAAGAAGCCCGTACCCAGTGCCCTCCCTTGCCTCCTTTTATAAGGCTTTGACTCGCAGCAGCCCTGTTCATTACGGTCTACTTGTTCCATCCTCCGCGGCGGCGGGGCGACTCTTCTTTGATCCACACCTGCCAACGTCGGGGTGCGGTAAACGTACCCATCCATGGCAGAAGGCAAACGTGCACCCCCTTCTCCCCAGAGAAAAAAAACTCCCCCGACATCTTACCGCTAGTCTGATCCAACATCCATCGATAGTAGTTTTCAGAGAAGGGGGTGGGTACTTTTAAAATACCGACAATCATATCTCCAATCAACAGTGAATGTCAATGACGAGCTCTTCGAGCAGATGAACAGGTAAACAAGAAACAGGTAAACAATGAACGAATGTTTGCTTAAAGCCTTAACAATAAAATAATAATAATAATAAAGGTCGAAGGCGTTTTCATTGTCGGTCCTCTTCATCCACTGTTTCGACAGATCATCACCACAACAAAACAATTAAAATAATAATAAATGATGTTGGGTACAAATGACGACACGATATATGCGACTGCTTACCTCGGGTGTGTCCCAGCAGAGACCCTGACTCTGTCAGGATGTCGATCTGCGCTGGTGGGTGGCTCTCGGGTGCAATGCAGGGTATGGTAGCGAAGCCTCCTTCGGGCGCAGATATTTCCAGGTTGTCACTCGGGTGGAACTTCCGCAAAACTGTGATCACAGACCAGAATCTCCTTAAGACATGAAGGTGGGAAAGACGTACCAGTGGGTAAAAATTCAAACTAGTATGGGTAAAACTTGCGCGTGCACTATTTCGTGTTCTATGCAATACTTACGGGTGGGACCGTGAGACCCTTTAATCGAGTTTTTCTACTCTTCTGCAACAACCCAAAGACTACATGTGTGTGTATGCGATCTTATGGGAATAAAATAAAAAATATTTAAAGCATAGACAATGCTGATGCTATATATAAAATTACACGTATGTTCTCTTGCGAATCGGGTGTGTGAAAGGGATGGATGTAGGTGTATGTATCATTGACATATTACATATGCACACATTACAGTCTTTGACAACTATAACTCTTTTTAAAACTCGAGCAGAAAAGTCCTTTTCCGCTTTTTTCTTCTGTTTTTAACAGCTTTCTCTCGCAAACCTAGAATATTCGTAAGCGCAGTCGCATGTCACGTGAGCAGCCCTGTCACGTGACCCGGCGGGTCTCTCTCGCTCGCCCGCATGTTCAACACGGTAACATTGTTTTCGCGGCGTGTTCGGCATGGCGCGAGCCCCTGTTCGCGGGCAGGCTGATACATCTATTGTTTTCTTTCCCCTCTACCCTCCCCCTCCCCTTCCCAGCCTTTCTAATCCTTCTCTTCCAGCTGCACCCTTCCTGCCTGCCTCCCTCCACCTGTCCCTTTTTCTTTTCTCCTCACGAACCCACCCTTCCTTTTTTCTCTGTCCCTCTGACCTTTTCCCCCTCGCAAAAAAATACAGCGCTCCCTCAACGATACCCGATGGCGATTCTAGCAGCGAAGCAAAAGCCCCTGCTTGAGACCCGAGACACGAGGGAGTCTTGTTCCTGGGTGCACGTGCGAAATGTTTCCGATTAAAGCGGCCTCGATGCTTTTAGTATTGGCGGTGACCTATGTGAAGCATCCCTGATCTAGGCAAACAACTTCCTTGAGCAAACAACTTGGCCGCGCTTGCCGCAGTCGAGGGCGCTTGCAAGCGACTCGGGGCATCGTACCGTACGGAGCGCGTGTGTGCTCGCTGATCGTCTCCAGCAGCCGCCAGACTGAGAGATGGGAGGGAGAGGACCTCGCGCACTGCACGCGCTACATGGCACGATCTCCCTCCCCACCCACACCCGTTCGTGATGTCCCGAGCTATGACGTCAGAACGAAAGAGTCTAGCGACTATACCCTGCTGTCAGGATCGGCCCGTCCACGTATTTGGAACGTAAAGCAACCTCTCTAACCACTTTCAAGGGGACTAATTTAGTTTAGAATTAACCCTTCCAGCGGATGTCAACCAGCATCTCTCATTTAGAAAACAAAAAAGGAACTATCACTATGTAAACAATACAAACAAAAACAACCCCAACCCCAAAACATTGCCCTCTCATCTAGACAAATCGTCCTCTGGAGTTCCCACAAGCTCATTAAGATGGCGTACTAATTATCTGGCCTAGTCAACAATGAAGTAGGTGACATGTCAGATTCATAAGCTAAAAAAAAAAAAATGCCAGTGAGTACTTTTTTCCCAAAATAATTTTATTGTGCATTTTTCCTTAAGAACAACTTCAGAAAAAAAGGAAAAAAACCGGTGTTCGTGGATTGCTCGAGCGCTTAGCACCCTCGAAGTCAGAAGTTTCGCTTCCAGTTTCCTCCCAGTCCCACCTTCACCCCACCGCAACACCCGCGCAGCCCCTTTCTTCCGCCATGTTGTCGCCGCATTGTTCTTCAGCAGGCTCGCCCCCCAACTACAGGTGTTACCAACGCCGCCTCCCCGCACCAAGACACGGCAGACCGTTAAATAAATACCTTATCCCTCGGACTAGACTCGCCCAATCACTTCCACATTGCCAGACATGTCAGAGTGATTCCCCTTTCCCACCTCCTCCCCTTTCGAGTCCGCCTATGTCCGCCAGGTGGCTCTTGTTGCAGCGTTCTCTGTTACTCCCCCTCCCCACCCGAACTCAGCTCACCCCACTTCTACCATCCACTCTCTCCTAAAGGCGCCTTGCCGCCAGGTTCATCGCCGAAGCTGAGGTGAAGTTCATCGTCCGGCGATAACACGGTACGAGAAAGAAAAGAACAGCAAGATCATTTTGCAATTCCATGGGTAGGTGCATGTGGGACAAGAAATGAAGAGGTTGTTGGGGTGGGAGAGGGAGGAGGTAAAAAATGTCGTTACGTGACTATGTGGTCGGAATGAATGAGGTGTATGAAGCTTTTCTTTTGTGAGATGAGGGTTTTCATCTCCTCTGCTTTACCTCTCACCTTCCCCACTCCCATTACCCTTCACGGAGTCATGCTACCCCACTCTATACCAGGGTCAGCTAAGGTGAAGTACGCTGTATAACACGGGTATCGAGCCGTCTAGTGTGGGAGCCTTCGTGCTCCACTCACCTGGTCTAGACAAGATGGCCGGTCGGCTGACCACGGTGACGTTCTGTGACGTGGCGAGGCAGCGATACTCGCCCTCGATCCCGACATCCAGCGCACCATGGGCGGACAGCGGGAAGTGGAGGTCGTGGTTGTCCTGCAGCTGAATGTCTCGATGCTCCCGGAAGTCGAGCGGCTTCCGGTTTAACAGCCACTGTACATGCGCAGTCGCGGGCTCCACCCGACATCGGAGAGTCACGGGTTGATGATGCCAGATGATAGCTGAGTCTGGTTCCTCCACAAATCTCGGGGTCACACCTGTCAACATAACACCACGTACATTAAAACACGCCGTTTACCCGTTTTCCTGACAAGTATAAGCAACGAGTATAAGCCATGCGTTTCATACCCGCTTTTCTCTGATTTGAGGGCTGGAGAAAACAAATTTGAAAAATAGTCTTAAAGAGAGAGTGTGTGTCTGTCCGAAAGGTTGTGTCACGGAAAAATTTTAACTTTTCCCAAGCTCTAGGGTGAAAATATAAAACAACAAAAAAGACAAGAACTCCGTTAATATTCAGCGGTTTTCTCATCCCCATAATAAAAACACTTCTTTTCCAGAAAGGTTAACGATAAATAGCTTTCCTGGAACACCCAACATTAATCTTCCTATTTGGAAATAAAGTCTGACACGCACCTAAACACAAGTCTCAGCCAAACAGGAACAAGCACAGAAAGGAAATTGTCGCGAGAGCGGAAGTCATGGTAACCCTCCGGTACAGTTCAACCCTTGATAGAAGCACAGAATGTGTGGCTTTCAGGCGTTCCAGTTTCCATGTCAACGGCTACGCAGAACGGAGGGGAAGGGGAAGGAAGAGGAATCCTCCCCAACCCACGTTCTCCTCACGTATCGATAACCTAACGCCCTCGCCAAGGGTTCGCTTCTCAAGCTGGAGTTCCGGTGGCGCTGCTTTTCAAGTTAACGAGCCCCTCGGCCAGACTGTCCCTAACAGCTGAATGTTTGTCATCATTTGGGGGGATGCTATCGCCATGCCATGGACCTGGAAATGTTTATCGCCGGACCCGCCATGGAATTATCCATACATCAGTTACACGTTTTATGTCCTTCTCACCACGACCACCTACATTTTTTTCAACCGGATACAAACCGTCAAATATCGACAATGTTTAGCAAGTTTGTCCAAGAAGGTCATGTCAAAATTTTTTTAAATGCGTATATATTTCGCAAAATTATCTGATTAATGCTATCAAGATTTCATACGCCTAATCCTTACATAAACATGGTCGACAAACAACACTTCCATTATTTCTCATTTATTTTTAAGGATAGACTAGAGGTGTGAGCGATGGTGTTCAAACCCCAAAAGCAAGAAAAGAAGCCATCAATTGTAAATGTTAATTTTTAATGTAAAAGAGATAGAAAACTCCCGCAACTGTCTTAGAGTTACAAGTTTGTTGATGGTTCCGAGGGCTTTATGTAAGATGTTGTCTTTCTGGCACCCAAAGCTCTTCCCATCTCACAGACAGCTTATTTTTCACACAGATCGAGAAGATGAAAACTGCGAGCAGACGTTTGTTTATCAATATGCGTCTGTAAGCTTGATGTTGAGGAGCCTGCGATAGCTTTGTGTTTCCCATCTACCCCCCTGTCTTCCCAGCAAGCTCCGAGGCCCGAGTATAAGCAGCTCGCAGCTCGCTCCGCCATTATCCTCTCCCCCTCCTTCCTTTCTCGCACTAAGAGGCGTTTAATTTACTGGGGAGATGGAGACTGCGGGTGTTGAATTCCCTCCATCGTGTCTTTGTTTAATGTTCGTCCTCTCTCAATCCTTTAAAACACAAACACGCACGAAATGTTTAGCACAACACTAAAGGCCCTTCTTAGCCAGAAAAACGAGGGCGAATGTCTGATCAAGTGAGGCTGAGTTTTTATAGAACACTCGTGTAAAAAGTTCTCAACTCGTTTAAACGTTCGTGTATTCGTTGGGGGATTATTATGTCGCTTCTCTCTTCCCTGCATGCGATTCGGGGGAAAAATATATATACTCAAGCTTAATATTTGCCAGAAGAAAATCAGTTAGCATCATGAATGCAATTCATGTTTTAACTGTAATTATTTCTATAAATTAAATTAACTATTATAGGGGGCATAGGTATATCACACAAAGCAAACCAGTCCTGTAAACAAATGCCACATGCAGAGAAAGAACAGAGTGCCTGGGACGAGAGTTGAACCCAGGACAGCCAACCTTCAAGAAAGGAGGAAGGGATAGAAAGAAAAGAGGAGGATATGAAAGGAAGGTGATGTGGAGTGATGATGAGGATAAAGCGATGCACTTAACGAAAATCACGGAAACCGCAGACCACAGAAAAAACAAAACAAAATAGAGGGTGGCCATGGGGAGGGGGAGCCTCCACGCCATACACGAGGCCCTGTGTGCGTGAAGACGACGTGATGGAGGAAGGAAGGTGGGTGCACGTGCTGGCAGGAAGGGTGGGGTGGCTGGCTGGAGGTAGGAGGCGGCCTGGCAAAAACCTGAATGCGGTCTTTATTTACATCTAAGCTGCTCTGTTTGTTGAAAATTGTGTTTATAGATCGAGTGACAGGCCCGGCGCTTTAAATCTTCTCAACATATCAGACCCCGTCCCTCGCCAGCCCTCGGCAGAAACTGATCTTCCCCCCCACTCCCATAGGGGGGTGCTGCTACCAGTTTTCTCTTCATTCTCTCAGGGTTTTTTTTTTTCCTTTTCGTCTCCTACATCCATTCCTAGAGGGTGCTCTCTCTCTTTCTCCTTCACTCGCTCGCTGATAGGGGGCGCCCGTAGCGTCAGCGGAAGAGGAAATGACGATGTGTATTCGCCTTCATAAAACAGTCACTGCTCTCGCCTCAACTCTGGCCGCCAAGCGGGGGACCTACGAGCTTATCGCCCGGCGTCCCCTTCTCCCTCTGCTCGAAAAGATTAGCTTACAGCTAATTAACCATCTGGCTCCGTAACAACCGGAAGATGCCTGGCCAAAGGCTACCAACACTACATCATTACCATCTATTAGAAGTATCTTCTGTGGCCTCTTTAAACTCCTCCGCTCCCTTGAACCACCTCCCATCAAATCCCTCTACACAACTCAGCATTCCCTCGTCGAGATTCTTAGGTATGTATCTCTCTGTAAAACCTTCAAACGTTTCTACCGTCCACTTCCTCGTCACGAAAAAACGAGGGAGACTAGTTTGTAAAGTTATTTTTCTGAGCTCGACATGAAAGAAGCGAACGCGAAGACATCCTCCTGCGAGAGGCAAAGAGTTCTCTCCCCGCGTTGTAACCCTTAACACGTATTTTATATCACAAATTCCTTCCCTTGACTTTGCCGTAGTCACTTCCTCCCCAGTTCCCACTTGCAGGCCGCTTATCATATTTCTTATCCTTCTTTCAGTCAACGCTGGTCTCAGAAATTATTTTTATTCTCTCCCACCATCATCTGTTTCTTATCCTTGCTGCCATTTTCTGTCCAGTCTCATCATTTATACATAACGAGTCAATCTGAACACTTAAATCACACTCTGTGGTTTCAAAATAATTCCACTGCTTGAAACTAAAATGAAGATTACCTGGAAGTCGCATAATGCACAAGTGTGTGTGCTTCTTGGGTTGAGAGTAAAGGGTTGAGGGAAGAAAAGGGATGAGGGAGCCAGGTTTGGTGAACTGAGGAGTAGTCAAAGGTCGATAATAATTAAGTCCAACAATATGTCCAAGCCCTGAACCCCTTAATCCACCAAATCAGACGTTTACCTAGTCGGTAAGAGAAAGGGTAGGATAGTGCAACTGGGGTAGGAGGGGTTACAGGCCAACAAAAACGTAAGCGCAATAGGTGTCCATCCATCTATCCAATGTCCCCTCCCGAGCTGGGAGGAATCTCTAAAAGTCAGGTCGCGTGTGACAAAACGCTGAAATTTGCCAGAAGTCACACGCATGCTAAAGAATGGTTGTCATCTGAGGCAAAGATTTACGACATCCTCCACCTAGCTCACCTTGCTGTGTGTAAGGCGAGTGGTTTACAAAGAGGAAGGAAAAAAAAAGCCAGCCAGAAATCATCAGTCATATGACGTGTACATAATGGTTTTCACCAGGTAAGCGGGGCTCACCTTTTCTCACCTGGGCAACACCTTCCACCTCTCCCACCCCCACCCCATCGACGCATCGTCTGTCAAGTTGTCCTGACGGTGCGGAGGTGTCACGTAGTTAGGTGACGATCAGGCGACACTAGACAGTGGATTCCCCAACTTCCGCCGTTCCTACGCCAACCCAGCATCCCCATTCTCTCACACACATTCTGCCTCTCCCCCCATCAAAGCAGTTGTCAGCTAAAACCCCAAATCCTCCAACATCAAACGCCTTTTCAAGCTCGGTGTGTGGGTGACAAGAAATACCATTTGATTTCTTTCTTTATCACAGTATGTCTTTCTTTAACTTAATCAAATCCATTTCTCGGCAAAAATTACCATGACGACGGCAACGACAATGACGACGACGACGATGATAACGAATGTCGTGGATTTTTTTATTTAAAAAAGAAAAATAAAATTTACTCAAACAAGGCAACTAGTACAGCCTATATATATATTTTTTTAAACTATGTAAAACTAAAATATACACTAAGAGATATAAATCATATTTACAAAACTATTAAAGCTATATATACTTAACAACATAGGAACTATTCGAGGTTTGAACTATTTACACTCACTAAACAAAATGTGTTTGTAGGGTTTTTCTTTATCCTTGCTGTCTAATACTACTGAAACAGTCGAAGAGGATCAAGAAATGCCTACGAGCTATTTTTAAAGTTGATATGTAATTCCTTCTTGCCATAATAACTTCACCGAGGTTTCAATATTGAGTATATAAAATACAACTCTCATGCCTCTCTGCGGTCGTTATAATTTGAACGTAGGAATGCGTGTGGGTCACACACTCGGGACCGTGTTATTATCATCAAGCTTCTTGTGCAACGATGATGATTTTTGCAACTGAAACGTGTATCCACCCATCGCACAGATAATATTTCCTCTCATGCACATTTATGTACAAACCAGATTTCCCCTTATTCACACTTCTGTAATAGAATTTCCTTTTATGTTTCTTTTGTAAAGTTTCCTCTCGTGTACACTTCTGTGACATAAGCGTTCCTCTTGTTCACACTCCAGCAGTGAACACAAAAGTCCTCTTACTCATACAGTGGGAAACATCAAGCTTCGTCTAATGCACACTTATGTAACATAAAATTGCTCTTACACACACTTCGTTATGGAGGAGCATAAAGTTTCCTGTGCACACTTTTGCATGCAGCTCGTGTGCTTTCGTCGTCAACATCGCTCTCGTAAAAAACAAACAAAAAAACATCCTTGCAAAAGGAGGGTGCAGACAGAGAAAGAGAAAAAAAAATCATCTCAAACTTTGAAAGGAAAGTTCCAGAAAATTCTTTAAACTTCTTTCACAACGTGTCGGTTGAAGAAAAGAAAAAGGTTTAGCATCTTCTGTGGAGCTCGGTGTGAACAAGCTGCTCGCGGCCTGCCGTCTGGTCTAGCTCTAAAAATATGAAATGATGACTACTTGACGATGCGGAGGATGGCAAAGTGAGGCAGATGAAAATCGCATCATACCATCGCCTGGATGAGGATTACTGCCCCTCCTGGATACCCATCCGCACCCTCTTCCTCACCCCACGGGATAGGTGGGGGCTGAGATAATGAGGTTCGCATACTGCCACAGGGTTCCCTCTCTTGTCAGTTAGCAATCTTCTCCTCCCATGTCAGTTTACATTCTCTCTCCCCCCAACTCTAATTCAATCGACTTGGTACTGCTTTCATTTGAGCAACATGGCAACACATTATTAATCTCCAGTCACCTGCCCTGCGACTGGTCCGCAATGCGTCATGTGGCTGTGATGACCTCTGACCTATTGTTGTTGGGAGGGGAAAAAACTTTCTCTGATGGCCGATTTCGCTCTGACCAACGAGACACCAAGAGGTAGTAGTAAACAAAGCTGTTGCTGGACCGTAGCTCTGCACCGGAGAGACAAATTTGGGGACCTTCAGACCTCCACTGGGTGCGGACAGAAAATGAGAGATAATGCGGGTATCTGTTGTAATTTCGGGTACCACATTGTGTGCCCAACCTACCCTCCATTGACGTGACTTTGAAGAAAAAAAAAAAAAAGAAAAAAATGCGCTATGTTCGGATCAGATCCTTTTTTTTTAATTTTTGCCAGGACCTTAGAGGTCTCAGCCAGGGTGGCTTCCATTGGAACTTTCCTGCATGCCGAAGGGGTTTGGCAAAGACCATGCTGTCACTACCGCCAGATGTAAAATCTCATCCTGTCCACATACTAAACGCGATGCGCTCGTCAACGAGTTTTGGGAGGAAAAAAATTCTCCCCGTTTCTATCAGAGCAAAAAACCTGTATCTTCTTCCTGTAAAAAAAAAAAAAAAACTATTAAAAGAAATAACGTACATCCCGCCCCATCTCCTTGCAGCCTCCGACGAGTGGCTGACCCCTGACCCTTTTGGCGGGACCCCCGATGACCCGAGGCGTTGGCATCAAAGGCAGACGACTTAACTCGCGAAAGGTTATCCGAACGAAAATTTGAAGAGGGGCAGCCACCCCAGATTTTGGGATGGAGGAAGAAGTATGCAACATGGATCTGAACAAGTGAGTCACGTGTGTGTGTATTCGCTACAAAAATATAGTTCGTGCATACCCGTATCTACACTGCTTTCAGCAGTTTAAAAGTCGTGTATACCTGTAACCATACTTCATTTTAACAACCATCCTACAGTGGGAACACCACCGACATCTCACCTGTACGCACTCTACGAAAGCTAAACAAACGAGCTCTGCGTTCAGTAAGGTCTCGTTCCTTGTGTCACCGGCTCGGGTGATGGAGAACTCCTTTCAAAAGCGGTTAAACTTTTTTTTTCATCGCTTCGATTGAAACATCGGGCGCCAATCCTATGAGACCGGTTGTAAGGGAACGAGAGTTGTTCTCACTTGTGCCAACTGGATTCTGCAACTCACAGAAACCCGAGAACCTTTGTTCACAATTGAGCGCCCCTTCTAGTCTCTGACGGTGCACTGCGGCTTTAGAAGGAAGAGGGGGAAGTTGCCTCCCCTTTTGTCGACGATGAAATGAAAATTTGCTCAACATGAATGCAGATTAAACATTCGAAAATTTCACAGCCAACAAGACCACGCAGACCTCGCCGGGGGGATCATACAAAGACGTTTTACCAGCTCGCGAGTCTTCGAAAAGTAGTTTGAGGTCAGGTCACCTGACCCCTTCGCTCCCCACCCACCCCTATCGAGCCTTCTCACCTGCCTATCGCAGGAACACACCCTTCCACGCGCCCCCTCAGACGCGTTTCCTTTTACCGAAACGCAAACATTCCAACCACCAGTCGTTCTAAGAGAGAGAGAAGACATACACAGCCTCGTGGTACAGGAGATGAGACTGAGGATTAGTACCCGAGGACATTGCACCTAATCGTGCACAGAAATCTCAAATTTGTGTCTGCTTACATGTTTCGCTGACTCGGTTTCGAACCTCGCGACTGGAAGACACTTGCTAAGCTCTCGGTCGAATTTTTCAGTTTCTTGAACATAAGGCGGTCCTGTGGCGCAACAGTTAGCGGCAATTCAGTTAAGACTCGAAGTCCTGGGTTCAGATCTCACCTTAGACACTTTTTTGGTGCATTTAAATACATTACTTTGCTACCCATTGATATTCTGGAAGGAAATATACCGACAAGTTCGAAATTTTTAAGAAAGAGATCTCATCAACTGTTAAAAACTGAAGCGATAGAATAATTAGTTAACATATTTCACAATTCCGTCGATCAAAAAAATTTTATCCGATGGTTAAGAAAGAAAACTTCAAAACGGTGACCAGAGAAGATTTGTTAACTCTGTAAACGCGTGCGACAGGCGGGGAGAAAAAAATATCTGATATGCGGGAGGCGAGGTTTGAACCCAGGACATCACAAGCCAGCGTGCTAGAGATAGCACCCCACGGGGAAACCACAACCACTGCTACCCCGCTAGAATTAAATCGTAATCATTCCGACTTCCTCACTTTCCTCGCAAAGCCACTTGGCCCTGTCGGAGCGTGCAAAGCGAGTGACACCCGAGACTGCGACCTGTCGGCTGTGACCAGCTTTACGGGTGGAGGCGTGCAGCTCTTGCTGGCTGGACGAGTCGACGCGTCGCCCGAAACCCGACTCCTCCGCGGGTCACGAGTTAAAAAAAAAAAACAACTACCTGCCGAGAGACACCTACGCGATTAACTCTCCTGTTTGATGACGCGTTACCGTTTTTTGTTTGTTGTTGTTTTTTTTTGTGTGTGCCAGGAAAGTCCCGAATTCAATATTTAGAGGATTTGATTGGAGATGTCTGTTCCTTTATACTGTGCGTACCCTCAGTATGAAGTTATTATTGTTGTTTGTTGTGCAAGTTTCCTACCTGGCCCAAAAGCACTCATCCTTAACTTTCATTGGACAGGGGTAATCACCAGCTTTACGTGTCCTAGCCCCCTGCTGTCGGCTCCCCACCCCCTGTCGCCTGTCGTCCTAACACCCTGGCCTGGGCCGATCAATCCTTGCAGAGGCGGGGTGCGACAGCATTACACAAAGCCCTCGGGTAACCCGACCGCACTTCACACAGACCTTCTTGCTTGCGGAAATAAGCCATGGCTAAAGGCCTAATAAAACATGTGTGCGGGAGTTGGGGTGGTGGTTGTGGTAGTGGAGGTAGTTGGGGGACACGAGGTGGGGTGTGGCGCTAGGGGAGGTGTCGGGGGTGAAAATTAATTTTTGTACATTCATACAGCTTGTGATGCCAAAAGTCAACATCGAAGACCGAGGCGCTCGACGAGTGCAGTTAACTTCTTAATAACCAAATAACAGCTTGTTATGCAGCTTCAGGTAATTGGGAGCAACCGTCTCCAAGGACGGCATCTACCATCCCGTGTCCGCATCAGGATGATAACAGCAACAGCGGCAATGGCTAGACTAGATAGGATCTGGCATAGCCATCAGATAAGGATCATTAAAAGCATAATCTGTACAAATCCATGGTAGTGCCAATTCTGATGTACAGATGTGACACCTGGACAATACTCGTCGTAACGGAAAGGAGAATCCAGGTATTCAAGAACATGAGCCTGAGGAGGCTGCTTCGGATCTCATGCAGAGAACACAGAACCAACGACTTTGTACAGTTTGAGAAGAAGTCCTCTTTGAAAAGAAGCCCACAATCTACCCCGCTTTGGCCCAAAGCTCGTCGCAAGAATGAAGAATAAATATCTGACACAAGATTTCCAGTCTGTCAGAAATTCAGGAAAAACTGCATTATTTTCAGTCCACTGCAATTAATTTAACTAAATCCTTTGCTGCTGAAAGAATCAACAAGTCTTTCAATTTCCTCACCCATCCACCTCACGGCTTAGTGGGTTGGTTGTACGAAGTTTATTTTCAATACGCCTACAGGTGTGTTTACACGTTAATAAAATAGAAGATGCGAACGATTCATGAAACCGGTTCCAAGTTTCCTTCTCTCGACTTTAAGCTGGTTGTAGTCCACGTGTTACTGAAACGATTCACAACTATAGTAGAGGAGGGCGGAGAGAACTAAACGGACACAGGAAGGTGGCATTTAGGGCCAGAGGAGGAGGAGGAACAAATAATGAGCGTTAGGCCGGGTTGGGGAGGAGGGATTTTGCCAAAAAGTTGGTAGATAGGAGTGTAAGCTTATAAGTAGAGGTATGGCGACACCAATACCCGACAGAAAAGCTAAAACTTCATGCGATGGATAAACGCATGACGGATGAAGGATAAATAAAAAATACTGATGTATGTTACCAAGTTTCACACAGCCAAAGCCTGTGTGTGTGTGCGCGCGCGCGTTTGTTTGTGCGTGTGTGGGAGGTAGCGGTGGTGGTGGTCATGCATGCAGGAGGCGGGAGTGTCTGGGGGACACCTGAAGACGTTTGCTAGTTCGCCGGATGAAGACAATAGCGGTTTGCTATCACGTGACGTGGCTGGCCGCCTTGTCACTTTGCCCGCTGACAATCTGCGCGTCAGCTTCCTATGACAAATGGCATGTCACCGAGCTGACGTCCCCGTAGGACACACTACACTCAAGCCAGGCTGTTCTCGTGACTGTGGCACTGAAGTATATTCCCAGTAAATGATGATAATCTAGCAACAACAACAACAACAACAATTCTGTCTCTATAAACAATTGGCATACTAATAATATTGATACTATTTTTCAACATTCTAGAAATTTACTTGGATTCCTTCGAGGGTTAATTTATTATTATTTTTTTTTTTTGGCAAATAAGAGCTTGTTTACGACATAGAATTATTCTTCAGTCTGCTGGCCTCCAAACACACTTAACTGAATATCTTCTTGAAATGAATACGGAAATAAAAATATTCTGCAGCTGACAATGATGTGCTAAGATTATGACACCATTAAACAGAACCATGTCATTTCATAACAAAATGTTGCATTGGTGTGACAGGACTCTCAATGGATGGTTGGTCAATCGCAGAACTGTTTAACATGCCTCATCCTTAAAAACTGCAATAAACGGTGCATTGTTATATTATTTCAAACGTGTTTGTTAATTCTCAATTCGATATTCCTGGTAGGTCGCCCGAGACCACAAACATTAAATGTTTCATTTTACTGCACCCGTCAACCTGCCTTTCAAAAGGCGCTGGTCTCGGAATAAGTGGCTGGGAGGACAGGAGGAACAGTGCAAATATTCCTGATGTCAAGTATCGCAAATATTATGTGCAACATTTTATGCTATCTCTCGTGTTTATGGTCCATAACCCGTCCACAGGCTGAGGCGAGAATCTTTTTCTGACTTTTTCCGGTTGAATATTGCAAAGAAGCAAGAATGGTTTGGGAAGTGCGTACACGGTGACAGTTATGTAGTCTGGATGACAACGACAGCACCAAACGTTACCAACACTACATCGTCGACAACCATCATTAGCATCATCTGTTTTGAAACGATAATTGTGACTTGTCAAGCTTCTTGCAGGTGTGAAAAGTTCGTTTGCTTGTCTCGAACTGCTGCCATCCCACCCAGATTATTTTAAGAAAAATGCTATCGACCTCTTATATCTTTCCCAACCACTTGTGTTTTTTCCCCTCTCTTGAAATAGAAAAATATTCTCATAGTATGACACGCACCCTCCCCTTGACGTGTCTAAAAATATATTCGGTCATCCTGCAGGAACTTGTCAGACTAAAATAACTGTTGCGTCTACACACTGCCCTCGACAAGTAATCAAAATTATTATGCCAAGGGCTGAATGAGATATTTCGGACTCAAAATACCAAAAGGAAACAAAATATTTTGTAAGGTCGTTTCTATAACTATTTTACTTTCGTTTTAAACAGTGATATCACTTGACCAGCTGGCATAAATGTGAATACAGTTAACTTGCTTGATGGGTTAAACTTTGTGCTTAGAATAAGAATAAAATTTAGATTACTTTATATTCCAAAGAAACCCATTATTTTAAATGCAATGCTGTGTTTATTTAAGCTTTTAATAACTGATTATTCCCGCCATATTGCTTCACAAAAATTGTTTTAATCAAACACTCATGTGACAATATCTGCAATTCTTTTAACACAGGTCTGTTTTTAGTTCAAAGCAATCTTTTGCATTTCGTATTACACAACATTTAAACAGTCCGTTTATCTATATCTAAAGTTTAGCGGAGACAAACGAAGAAAAACAAAGAGCAAGTTTTATTGCACGAATGGTGGAAGGCAAGATAAACTCTTACACGATAAAGATGTGAATGGAGGCTTTGGGACCAAGAAAGAAGTTGGACTTCATGGTTTAAGATGTGATCCAGCCCTCTGAGTATCCACCTACACTTAACAATTACACATCAAGACTTGCTACCCCTGTTGGCAATTGCGGGAGGCCGCAAGTTCCCAGGTCTATCCTTAGGGTAACGCCACCTCTACTTCATGCACACGGCCCCAAAGATTTCCGTTGGCCTCCAGTCTGCATCCAGCGACAGCAACACAGGCCGGCGATTATGCACCGCGCGGACGGCGGAGAAAATAAAACCAACATAAGATAGGAAAAAGAGGAACTGACTGGCTGGCTTGTTTTCTCATGTCTGCAGGGCGAAAATTAACAGCCACACCATCGCCTCCGTTCTCATTGTCATCTCCACTCGTAACTTTCTCCTTTTTATTTTTTTTACGACCACACCTGACAGAAAGGGCAGACAATTTTCATAGCTGTATCTTTTAAAACGTTGGCGCTTTCGCCCGTCCATATTCAACAGTCCCACGGGTGCAAATGCGCCTCCGCATTGAGGCGTGATCGGGGTGGTGGGGTGATGTCGGGGGACACCCCGCGACAGTCCCATTACCCCCCTTTCCCTTATTTTTCAAACCAGCTTTATTTCTTTCTCTGTCCTTCCGTCTTCTTTCATTCTCTGTCGTCTCTTTATACTTTTTTTTTTCAAAGGCCAATCTTGATGAAAGCCGGGTAGCACAATTCAGGACTGGCAGGACAGCCTAAGGGACCCGCCACACAAAGCCAGTAACAGGCAAGAAGTGAGTCTCCCGCCCGGCAGAGGCACCCGACTACAAGTCGGAGCTACTCCTCGTGCACAAAAAAGCAAAAGAACCCTTTGGGGTCTAGTCAGGTTCTCGCTCCTAGGAGAAGCCAAATCCCTGCCTACTTAGCCCCCTTTCTTCCTTTCTTGGGGTACAAAAGTCCTGAACATCATTTAGTAACATCAACAGCGTAGTTTTTTACTTTACCTACACCGTGGAGACATACCGGGTGGGAAAAATGGCGCGAACAAAGGCTGTGGCTTTACAACGCCTACAACGATTCTGTAAGAAAAGGATTTAAAGGAAAAAAACAACAGAAAACACGTATTTTGTTTAGGAAATTCGGTTAAATTTTTTCAGGGTATTTGGTTTAGGTAAAAAAAAAAAAATATTACAACTACCACTTAAAACGTTTGAAGCTAGTATGAAGATTTGCATTATTCCATTTTATTCTTTCGGTTTGTGTAAAATACTAAAATATGTCTAAAATGTTTGTGATAAAACGACTGGTTTACCGGTATGAATGTTAATGCGAACTAACCTCGGTTTGACATGTTCTTAAAGATCGACAGCAAAAAACTGTCAACATCTTTTGCCAACTGAATGCAAAATAAAAACCGGAATAACAAGGTGGCCATTGGCTGCATGACAGTTGAAAATTGAGTTTGAGCGAAGATTTGACTTCATTCTTTCTCACACTCTTCCACCCAACCTATACAGAAAAAAACTTTCCTTTCCCCCCAAAAGAAACCCCAACCTTCCTCACAACCTCCCATCCTTACAACCTCCGAAGTTCCTGCTTATCCTCCCCTGTACCAGTGCCGTGAATCACGTCATGCCAATTGTTCTGAGCTTCTGTTTTCATTTCTGTGGGACGGGCCTGTCACGACCGCTGACACCATTCGGGAATCACGGCTTATTTCCCGGGTTATTTCCCCTTCCTACGAGTTACCTCCCATCGAAGGAGCTTGGCAGGTGACATGGCTTTCCTGTTTTGAGGTTTCAAGGGGATAAATGAACTGCAGGTGGGGGAGCATGAGGTCTCCATTGTTTTAGGCGGCCGGGCATAATTTAAAATGTCTGTATCAACTGGCAGCTTTAGTTTCTCTCTCCCTTTCCCTCTCGCACACGCACACACACATATACACACACAATGTAGACTGTACACGCATTAAATCATTGATTCAGACTAGGATTAATAACCAATGTTTCAGTTGGTAATGATGCCTGACATGCGAGCCTTCATTTAGCTAACTGAAACCACTTTCCCCATCAAACAATTCCCCTCAACATTCCTTCTTTCCCTAGAAGTAGGGAACTCGCTCACGTGCAGGTTGATACACAAGGGCCGCCTTCGAGAACTTTTCAAACAATTGCTATATAGTTCCTGCCCTGTTGTCCTTGGCCCATCGTGGTGACAAGCAGGGGAAAACAACATTGCTTTATTTAAAAATATTTTGACAGCCTCTAGAGAGTGTTGTGCCAGGAGGCACCATGAAGGGAAGAGAAAAGCTTCATGCCAGCGGATCCACCGTTTCACTAGGTGATAAACAAGGAAGATGAGGGGAAGGTGTATGAGTTTATCAGTCACATGCCACACCCATGAATAAAGTCAACAAAATAAGCAAAACCTAGCATGGCAAGTAGCACAACAATGGGTTACTACCTTCAAATACTAAAAGTGTAACTTGTTCAGTGTTGAATATACATATATCTGCTCAGTAGTTACAAAGATGTGAAACTCTGGAGTAAATTAGTGTTAGCATGTTAAATGTTCCTTTAGTTAGTTCAACATTAACATGTTAAATGTTTCTTTGCTGACAGGCTAAACTACCATTATTGTAAGATAATGCTAACTTGGTTTTAGAGTTCACCCACAACATTTAATGTAGAAAGAAAGAAAGAGTCTGCAACTGTTTATTTAAAAATGTTTATATCCAGGATTTGTTCTTAGTTAACCCTACATCAACCTCTCTCACACATACACACATACATAACATCTTTTAAAAATATACACCTCTGAAATTCTTTTCATTTCATAACAGGATAATCAATGATGAAATGCTTCTGTTTATATCTCACATTGTCAACATTGCATGTCCGCATAGAATCCAAGCACTTCTCTCAGATGT
Source organism: Pomacea maculata (assembly GCA_004794325.1). Classification (NCBI taxonomy): domain Eukaryota; kingdom Metazoa; phylum Mollusca; class Gastropoda; order Architaenioglossa; family Ampullariidae; genus Pomacea; species Pomacea maculata. The sequence goes on from SRHC01001097.1 coordinate 54,717, forward strand.
ACAGTTTTTTTTTGTTTTTCATTCAATGAAGCCTTTCTTTTGAACACATACACAATCCTAGACATCTGCTTGCCTACATACTACAGGACAAGGAGGACTTCCATGTTGAAATGGTAAGAAAATTAAATTTTAGCGATACATGGTGTGTGTTCATTAAGACTTGACTTACCTGCATGGGCGTGATGAGGCCCTGTCAAAGTGCAAAGAGTCAGCAGTAAGAGAACCGTGTCAGCGAGAGACTGGCCGCCTGCAGGTCTGGAACCCTGCATGGTCTTCACTCGGGAAATACTCATTGATCCAGAGTCCCTCGGGCGCGCATAGTAGCATCCACCGCTGTCCCTTCATTCAGTCTGTCGTTCTGCCTGATCTGAAGCACGCAAACACACACACACAAACACACACAGATGTTAAAATGCAATGTCAACGGGCGAAATAAAATACATTAATATCAAATGCCCACTAAAGAAATATCACAACTTCATAAAATGCCGACATAAAGCAAACTGCTACGCCATCTGGTGGCAGAAACCCCTAAAAATGGCGCATGCCTTTCATGATTCATATGTACCTTATTGTTTAAGCACTAAAACCAGACAGCAAGTTATTTCCATAAATAAAGTGGGTTTTTTTTTCTTCTCCCTCCTTTCTTTTCATGTGCTTAACTTAGAGCAGGCACGCATCGTGGTCTTCTTTCTCAGTAGTACTAGAAAAGTATGCAGGCGGGACTCGCATATTTCGCACAGTAACTTATGATGAAAACAGCTGACTGTGACATAATGATTTAGTTAATACACATGCCAGTCCTGGGAGCAAGCAGAACACAAAAGGCTTTTGTATGGTAATATATCAATATTTGTGTTAAAACAAAAAAAAAGGGTCTAGCCTCTGTGGCTGGCCTCATTTAGTTTTGAAAATTAAACATATAGAGAAACAAACATTAAGTGTTGATACTGGTCATTATATAGGTCTTTCAATGCTGAACACAAAACAGTGCAAAGTGGACCTTGTTGTCTACACTGTGAATTACAAAAGCAATCCCTGTCCATTATACTTTTTCTTTTACACTAAAGTAAGCTAAACACCAAGGTTCATCACATGCACACCCACAGAAATCAGAATACAGGACAGTACTATTGAGCAATGACAGGACAGAGTTCCAAGAGAGAGTTCCAAGTTCCAGGACAGACCAAGCTACTGAGAACAAAGTTGATGATAAAAAGATTTCACAAAAAATTCCTATACTTCCTTTTAAACAGCTGTTGAAAGTATATTAAACTGTAATTACTCTGTTAATGGGGCCAATATGATGCAACAATGGGTACCCAACTCCTATTCTAAACTTTTAACTTAGACCAAATCCTTTGGAAGCCAAGCAAACCTTGACATTTGTATCGTCCATCAAACCCTTATTTCTTTTTAAAAAATAAACCCAAAGAAGCAAACAAACCATCTTATTCAAATTATGCTCGCTGTGCTATGCAGAACGGAGAGATTGCTCGGCTGCAAAGCCAGTGTTGTCTAACCCTGTTCCGGGCTACAACACGAAACTTCCTGACAATGCTCTACAGAATATAACAGCACTTCATAGGTCAGCTAAAAGAACACAAACACGAGCCTTGTAATAGACCTGTCTCTACCTCATTCTCCTGCGCGCCGTCAGTGTAGTTTTTTTTTCTCCCTTCCTCCTTTCACCGTACCCGTAACGACGCCGCGGCTGCCCCTGAATGTGTACAGGGTGTCGGATTGTGATTCCAGCAACAGAATAATGGCGCAAAGCAAACAAACATGCGTGGAGCACTCCTTCCTTTCAAAAAAAAATCTGTTGTTCTATCTCACTTTTAAGTTATACACCGAGCAGTTACTAAGTGGGAGGTGAGACGAGGGTAAGTAAATAAACAAAACGTCATGGCATTTTATTTTTCCCTCACCTACAAACACGGCCCGAAAAAAATACTATTAACATTTTCACTCTTAACTCCTTGCTTGTAAAAAACAAAAATACGATTGGCTCATAAGCTGAAGATGAATGGTCCTTCTACTTTTTGTTACTTTGCCTGTGTGCGCGCTCGTGCAATGCTGATAATAGGTCCGAGTCGAAGACCGAGTGTTTAACGAGATGCTAAATTCTTTCTACATTACTACAAAGAAGGAAAGGCAGGTGTTCTGCTCCTTGTTTTACAGCTTCGTTGATCGAAATCAGTAGTTTAACAGCATCTCCTGGGCATTCAACAACAATAAAACAATATATATTTTAAAAGGGCAATAAATATATTTAGCTGTCTTTTACATCCTTTTAACATCCAAGTCATCTACGACAGACAAAAGAACAAATTACACACAGCCTAATCAAAGCAACAAAAACTGTTACAACTTTCACTAGTCTGAGTTAATTGTCAGACCAGAATAGTCCAACCATTTCAGCATCTTTCTCTTCCTCAAGAGCACCGACCAACGACTTGTTTTAATGGCAAGCACCAAAGGACCGTAACTGCCATGTGACTGTAACGAGCGCATTATCTGCCCCTAGATAACTTTCCTTGGCTCCGTTAGACGCCAGAGCCGGCGACTGCCATATCATTGTAGGGTTTGGAAAACACAAGCAACAAATACTAGCATTTAGTGTGTTTTAACAAACAAACGTCTGACTTTCTCCACATAACCTATCTAGCCTTCCTTCATCGCTCCCTCTAAGCTAGATCGTTTCACTGACAATTTTTCTTTAATGAAGAAGCTGCTTTCAATGACTGATAATCAAAGTGCTCGGCATTCAGATGAAAACGTTCGTATCCCATAGCTTCCCTCGTAAGATAGGGCTCTAAATTTATTTACTTTTTTTTTTTTTTTTGCCAGCATCCATCCAGAGGGGAGGAGGATGATCTAAGGAAGGAGATGGGTGGGGAATCCGTTCTGCGGCGAATGATGGGATTGGTGAAAGATGAGCAGCCCAGACAGTATATTTAACTGACAAACTGAAATAAACTATTTTTTAAATTCATTCAACAAATATTTCACTTTTCCTTGGAAAGTACATTTAACTAAAAAAAAAAAAGTCGGGATTTTTTGTTGCTCCCATAAAAGAAGGGTTTACGTACGTGTGGGACTGAAGCAGTGAGAGAGGGAAAGAGGAGAAAAAAAAGAGGGTGGGCAAAAGCAGCTGGCGGTGTAAAAGATGTGTTCTCTCTCATCTCAGTTTAGCAAACTCGGGGAGAAATTACACATCGCCTCCCGGCTAAACACACTAACACGTGCATCTCGCGCGCTCGCAAGACGCGCCTCTTATGACGCACGCCAGCCTTGCCGCAGCAATATTCCAACCCTCGACCAGCGTGGGTTTACCTTCTAGAAGCTTGATGACGGCAACAGAGGCGATGACAAGGCTACGCCATCTGTCTGGTGTGCCCCGCCTCGCGAGGGTCGTTTTCGGCGCGTAAACTCGGCAGTTTACCAAATTTCACCTTCCGATGCACGCGAGAGAGAGAGAAAGGAGGAGGGGAGCGCGCGAGGGTAACTTCGTTCGTATTGCGACTTTCCTCCCCACCCCAACCGTGTTGCACGACACATACTCTCGATTCTACCCCATTAAAAAAAATTTGTGATCAACATCTAACCCCAACATGTACCTCGCTAACACAAAGCTTAACACACTTGATATTAAGCAGCGACCTCTTGTAACAAGCAGAAAAACACATTCTCACTCTCTCAAAGGAAATAAACACACACGATCTCTCTCTCTCACAAACATAACATTTAAAAAAATCTCTCTCGCACAAACACACAAACACATCCTAAACAAACCAAAAAATAAACCAAACAGACGCCTATTTATGTAAAACGGAAACGAGTATGATAAAGAAAAAAGATAATCCAAAGGAAAAAATAAGAATAATCATTGTTTAAGCCCTTTCTCAGCAATAAACAACATCAACAAACATTCGCAAAGGCAAGGAAACCGCTGCGGCCGTTTGTTCGGCTATCCCGAGCATTTTCCCTTCTTCCACCCGTGTTCTTCAGGTGCGTGCGATGAGTTGCGGGCCTTGGCCGCTGATTGATGAAAGGAGCGAGGTTGGGGAAGAAGATCCGATGCTTTGTTCTCCTCTTTCGGGATCTCGTATGAAAAGTGTAAACATAGGTATCTCCTACATCCAGTTAGCCTTGTTCGTCTTATAAGATAATAACTTATTGGATCTTTTATGTATGGAAAGAAAATATGAAAGATTTTTGACATATTTGGAAGTAATTTCTCTTCACGATTTTTTTAAGATGGATTCTACAAAACTTTAGAGAAATCTGACATAGTAGTCATAGAAATCTTACCTCTCTCTTTGTACACATGTCATGTATGCGAGTGAAAGAGAAAACAAAGAAAAAGATAAACATTGCTTTATGGTATTGTTCTTACTATTCTGACATCACTACACCTTTAATTAGCTTTTTCAAACTTCTGATAAGAAAAGAATTGTCAACAATGGAATGAAAACTAGGACATTAAAGTGTACGGAGCACAAGCTAGATGTTGAATAATACAATTTAAATCTTAACATAGGGAAGCTGATAGATATCATGCAAAACATAATTATGATCTGATGTTGCACAGTAGTTTCAACACAAGACTTTGAATGAGTGAGAGTACAGTCTTCCCACAGCTGGAAAATAGTGCCGATACATTTATAACAAAAACAATGGAAGTGAATATGATTGAGAATTTTCTGTGCTTTTTCCCTTCACTCTGCTTTCACACATACACACACATACATTTTCCTTTCATTCTCGTGCCTAAGAAAATGGTGAAAACATTGAGTCTAGCCAACTTAATCCAAGTCAAAACATTTTTTAATCTTTATTTTTCCTACATATTTTTACTCCAGCACCACTGGGAATTTTGAGCATAGCAAAATCTTTCTATAGATTTCTACTGTCATGGTGTAAAGTGCTTTTTGATACACACATCATGTTTATCCACACAATGTTAAATGTCAAAGGCGGCCCTCTCAGTGCTTTCACATAAACGGGTTGCAGGCATTACAGGGTGTGTCCGAGCTCTCACCTCATGAAGGCTTACCCGAAAACTTATTCAAGTAATAAAATGTATCCCATTCCTGCAGCTGTTATTGTACAAGACATTAAGAAACCATTACCAGTGTTTTTGACCTGATCTTTAAAGTACGCTTCTGCCAGGCCTTGCAGGCTGAGCAGGCATCATATATCACTCAGTGCTCAGGGTTAGTGAAAATGACAAGAACATACAAGATACAAAAAAACCCACTTCATATCTTCTACATGAGCTTGGCGGTGCTTTCCTCCAAAAAAAAAAAGAGTGGGGGGGGGCAAGCAGAAAGGAGTACAAGACTTTTAGCTGTTAAAACGCTGATGGAAATTTAACTGCACCAGATCCTTTCTTCAGAAAATGCAAAACATGTACAAAGTAATCTTCAAAGATTTGAAGTTAAACAACAACAAAAAAAAATAGTGAAGGAAAAAGGTACTCAAAACTGTTTCAAAATTCAAAACAGTCATGAACAGACTAAGTGAAGAGGTGAGTTTGGTGAGTTTGCTAAAAAAAGTCTGGTAGAAAGATGATAAGTAAGATATGAGTTGCAAGGAGAACTAGAGTTAAAATGAGGTTCTATGACATGATGGTTTGCACATGGATTGTATGTCGGTGCAAATGTGGTGTTCAATGAAATCATTGCTGCTGAAATCCTACCTTGAAATCCTTATTGTGAAAAATGTGTGAAAAAGTGCATGAAAGAGAGAAATTATTAACACTGTCCTCTGACCAATGGACACTGGAACTAATAGACTATGAAAGGAGTGGCAATGAACACACACTACACTAATACAGAAAATCTTAAATACAGACAATTCCCCTTCCTTACCAGTACAGTTTCTTATTCCAGTATAGAAGAAAATCGCTTCCACAAGACTATCTCATGCACACACCAAGCATGTACACACATGCACACATCTCACAGAATCCCTCACCTGTGCTGGTAAATATAAACTAGGGGAGTATAAGGGCTGAAGCTTTTAGCAAGGTATGGCCAGGACACAACAGGCACTGACCCTAATGCATGGGTGTCATTTCCTAAGCTGAAGGGAAACATGGGGTGATGGTGTGTCAAGCTGGACCATTTTTTTCTCAGATATATGGGCGCGCGCTTACACACACAAAGAGCAAAAGATTGATGTAAGAGAAAGCAGTACCACACAAATAAACGACTTGGCAACATTTCGCTAATTCTTTTTCAGGTATTTTTGTTTTTGTCAATTTTCTAATGCACATTTTCACACCATACTAAAACAAAGGAACTCTCTGTTACCTTCCAGAATGTCTTCATCTAAATCTGCCTGTGAGACAATAAAGATGCTGCCTTGTACCTGCGTGTCTAAGTAGACGTGGATATTTTCTATTGTGTTGCAAAAATCTGTCCTATAGAGAAGCAAAAGAAAGAATAAAAAGATGGTGTTAAAGGAAAGAAGAGGTTGCTCCTCCCAATGAACATTAGACGAGGTCAGACACACAGCTAGTGTTGATGGCACGAGATCGCACGTGAGCAGCGTTCGGCGAGAATTGACGCTATCGCTACTGCGCCACTGATGCTATCGCGGAACGCACTGACAGTGACACCAAAGCCAACACAATCTGCTGTGCTATCTGGAAAAAAAAGAAGAGAGGATAGGGGGAAGAGAATAAAAGCATCAGACCAGTGTTCAGTGTTGGGCCTGTTTTATCATATGCATTGCTGGCATGAGGCTTCTTCCGTGTTTTGTTCGGGTGCAAAGGGAGGTCACCCACTGTCGGTGGCATAGTAAAAGAATGAAAGGAGCTGCCTGATGCAGACAATGGCAGGGATTAGCTTATTGCCAACCTGACACTGGCTAAGCACGCTCTCTTAACATAAAAATGCTGAATAAATGGTTCTCTTCTTTTCCCCTTTGGGAAAGAAGTAATTTAACTCCCCTTCACAAATACTGCAAATATGAAAAAGTCACTGAGAAGTAAACAGATACTGTTACAAGGGGATGCTCGAGATTTCTTTCCCTCCTTCGCTTTCGAGGAATTTATAAAATAGCCAGTAACGAATTGTATGGCACCACAGCAAAGCCTACGAGAGGGGATCATTTCCTGATAATTCAAAGACTGTTTACTTATTTTTAGTGTCCATCCTTGAAGTTGTTTGTTTTTGTTTTTGTTTTGTGGGGGGAGGCACAAAGTCAGTGGTCTGCTGTAGTCTCTATGGGCCAGCAGCTGTTTACAAACATACCTCTTTAACTCCATCAGCCTCACTGACCTTTGATTAATTTTTTTTTCCAACCCCCTTCACGTTTGCCGAAGATATCTAGCAATGATGTAGTACCTGCAGGAGATGAAAGACATTCTACACAACAGACGTGCAAGGGAATCGAGACTCGGGCTGTGCTGTTAAAATGTAGGATAACATGATTTTTGAGTAAGATATATATGAAGGGTCATGACATAGCAGAGGCCAACATCCGGGGTACTTGCTTCCTTGTCTTTCTTATCAGAAACTCTAGAAGCTTCATGAAACTAAATTTAGAACTTCTTCGTCTGCGTTGGCTGAAATTTAATTCAAAGGTACTAGTGTAGTAATACATAAATACACAAAAATAGACAGAGTATAGATTTAAAATGATTTAATACGCGAATATTTTAAATCATCTTTCGCCTTTGGTAATCCATCTTTTTCAGATATGCTTTGTGTCGTGGCAAAAGGTAATGAGACCTAATACTCTTCCGGCCTGCTTATATCGTCGTCCTCTGTGTCACGTGGTACAAGATTTCTTCTTTAGATGGCGTGAAGTAATGGAGAAAACCGTTCACACGTTTCTCTCTACATCAGATAGAATTTACTCCATTTTCTAATTTGTGTGCCGACTTATAAGCTAGTCCCTTGGGGATGAGGCTTATTAATGTTGAAGGACCTCACCAGTCCAGACCAGTAATATCCCACCTTAATGAAAAGAAGAGGAATGAAAGAATCAAAATGCATGTTACTTAAACTCGCTTAACCCTCAAACCACGCTGAAGAATTTTGTTTCTCCTCCCATCTCCTGCAAAAGATCCTGATGGAATCTTCTGCGAGGGCATGGAGGGATATCTGGTTTCTCCATCGAGTGTTTTTTTTTTTCTTCGCGAAGATGTGCGCCTTTTATCAGGTAAACTCAACACCTAATTACAGGAGAAAGTCACTCCGGTGCTGGAGAGCCCGAAGCAGGCGAGAAGGGCGTGTGACGTCACCGAAAGCACCGTTCACTTGATTGTTTGCCCTCGCCAATCGCGTTCAGGGCTCGTGCGCGCGTTATCAAGGGGTAGGATGGAGGGCCGCCGAAACCATCACAGTCACCCGAAGCTTACGGGCCAACTTCATCAAGGCATCCTCGCCGCTTCATTAGGAGCCCAGGTTTGTTGTAAAACTGCACGCTTCGCCATGGCAACGGTGTTCCCCTGACAACCCTGCCTGTACTCCTTCAACACTGGGTCAAAAAGCCAAACGAGTGATGACGTTGCAAGGAACAAGGGGATGCAACTGGCTCCTACAGCATTTTGCAAGCAACCGAATAAAACTATTTCCTAAAGCATTTAGGAAATGACAATAAAACACAACTAGTTTTTAATGTATTTTGTTAATAACGGAATACTCGCAGGTCGTCTAGTCCATGAGATCGTTTCTTTGAAATATTACTCAAAGGGTGTATGAATGGCATTCTAGACTTGTATACAGCTTCATGAGCGACTATCAACATTTACTGCAACGAGTGTCACGTGCCGATGTTTATTACACCGTGCAGCCACGTCACAGGCAGCTGTACAGCTGTCGGACATGAGCCGCTGTCAGAATCGGTGCCATCAAGAACTCATGTTTACACTGTGTGCGCTCATGTCACAAAACATTGTACAGCTGTCAGACATGAACTGTCAACATCTGCTGCGCCAAGACATCGTGTGCTTACACAGTAGATGCATTTCAGGCTGGTTCAGTCAACCACCAACTCGATGACCACCTCGATCGTTTGTGCGCACGCCAAAGGGTTCCCCCCATTTCTCGAGTTCTGAACCCTTCGTCTGTTATCGCTCCATGCTACCTGTACCGGTTCATCGGTGCCAGTTCACCAGTCAGGCGTTAAAAAAAATACCTGGCTGGCAGGTAATTATATCAAAGACAACTTCTAGGGCAGGGAGGGTGGGGGACATACTACACTCACAAACTTAAACACACACCTTTCCCCGCGACTGTCATAGGGTTTCACGTACAATTGTTTATTGCTGGAAAGGAGGGAATCCATCCACGATTGGGTGGGTACCTATAGGAATCTACTCGGTCCAGCATTTTCTTGCAGCCTGTGTGACCCTTTAAGACTTTTTCCTCTCAACGGCTATTGTGCAGTCGACACCGTGTTACTCCATTCAGCTCATACCCCTCCAATCATCTCCGCTCCATTTCCAAAAGAGGACGTAGGCGATTCTGAGGTGAGGGGAAACGAGTGCATGGATATTCCTCCCTGACCTACCACCCCAACTCACCCCAAACCCACTTTGCCCCGATATCTGGAACACCTTCACAACTTAGGATAGGGAAAGAAGGAGTATTATTTTCTGTGGCTTTTATCTTAAATATTGTCTCCAACATCGACGACCCAGAAAAAAAAATCAAAGAAAGAAACTGCAGGAAGACTCAAAACATTTTTTTAGCCCCTATACCTGAACATTCCTGTTTACTGACTTTCAAGCACGTGGTATGCGCATCTCGATTGATAGTTTTCAAGTATTTGCTTTTATAATCGCCTATCTCCGATTTCTGAACACTGAACACCAATTTCTCTTTCCGTTTCAAGCAGCCTGTGACCTGAGTTGTGTTCGTTCTGTGTTCTGTGCCGACACCTGTACAAGCGGCCTGTGATGAGACGGGGTGGGTGGGTGCGGTAGGGAGATCAGGTATACATTCTGTACTGTTAAATTTCACTTCGACAACAGGCAGGCGGGTTTCAAACTTTGGCAGTTTTACACCGTGCAGCTAGGATTTCCCTTTGTTGAGATTTTCAGTGCTCCGGAAGCTCTCTAAACAGGAGTGAGAAAAGAGCGAGCGAGTCCCACCCGCTCCAGACGAACGAACCCTTGTAGAAGCACTGCAATCGTCGGCGTGCTCAGTCCGGAGAGCAAGCAAACATGTAAGCAAATGAAAAAGATGGAAAACACCGATGTGTGTGTAAAATGGCCCGGAGAGTGTGGAGGTTGATGGAAGAGGGGGTGGGTGGGAAACGCGAACTGTTCGCCTCGTGCAACAAAACCTCCGGCGCCTCCCCGCGAAATGATTCTCGTAACACTAGATAAGACAAACGAGAGAGAGAGGGAGGTTGAATGGTGCTCCACCCGCTGCCAGTGTCTGTCCCCCCCATTGTATGTTGAATGTTTTCCTGGCGTGCTTTGGACAACGGCGGAAATGCTACTCCCCTTCCCTCCTCCCGCCGCTCTGCTCCCCCATCCCCAGCCAAAAAAAAAAAAAAACTTCAAACAGGACGGCTCATCGTTCTTTCTCGGTCCCCTTCATCCCGGTTCCCTCCCGTAGCGTGCACCTCGTAGCCTAATTTTAACAGCCGCGTTGGGACTACTCCCCCCTACCACCTAGTCCCCTTAACGTCTACTTTTAGCAGACGGCGCTGCGCTTCCCCCCAAGCACATCCCACTAGTCGAACAGGTCAACACACTCAGGTGAGACAAATTAGTTTTGCAGCTAAAACCGTGCGAGCGAAGGAAAGAGAGAAGGGGAAGAACACTTTCTCTCTCTCTCCCCGCGAACGTTCAGAAATCCTTTGTACGGATATTCACGGGGAGAGGGGTGTGTGTGAGAAAAGACCCGCCACCCCAGTTCGACCTGTTTCACTCCTCCTCCTCTCCCCCAGACAAAGGTCCGTGCACTCAGCGACGCCTCATCCACCAGCGATTACCGCCCCTTCACTGGATTACACGTCTGGCCACTGGTCACCGTGACCTACCTGTGACCCCTTGTAACTGATACCCATGGATCCCGTCTGCATACAGATTACGAGATTTATTTTTTAAACTTTGCTAAAATATTCTACACTTTTTATTCTTATTGTGTTACTTCAAAGTAATGCGATCACGAGGCTTATTTGGAAAACAGATTCAAGCTCTAGTCAACCAATATTTCCTAACAAAACATTTACGCGCCAACATAAAAATCAAACAAGCACAAACAATTATTATTTACAGAAAAAATTTAGTTGTGTACCTGATTGGTCATCTGTAGATCAGTGGAAGGTATGCGTGAACAGGTAAACTCCATACAGCAACGAGCAAGCTTTGTTCCCCAAAACACTCGAGAGGACTCGGTTACAAAGAACAAAATAAAAACAACATCCGAGGGTTTTCGATGTGCGAGTTTCACCGTAGCCACTCCTTTTCCCTACAGTAGGATGCTGCGGTCAGACAGACAGACACCAGTACACACCACAAAGCATGAACAGCTTCCACGCTGCATCCACGCCACCACGACGGTGGTAGTTAGCGCTTGTCACTATGGAAACAACAGCCTGACTGCGAGCGAGAGCGTACCGTCGTCCTCTTGTGACAATTCAAGCAAACACTCAAAATTTGGTCACATGGTCAGCATGACAGCACCAACAAACGATCCAAACTGCCGGTTGCCTGCAAACATTATCTTCTTCGCACTCCTCAACGGCGATAACGCAGTCGACGAACGATGAATCCACCACTACAAAAAAAAAAGGCGATGTTTACCTCAAGCTTATAAACCAACCGGCCGTCGAGGTGTAAACAAAAAAAGGTTTGGGCATGAGGGAGTAGCGATGTCGCCACCCTGGGTGTGAAACCATAAAGTTCGCGAGGCAGCACCTCGGGTACTCGGGTAGTCAATGAAGTTGTCACTCATGCGACTCTCACAACCCTGTCGGTGCAGTGGAGGAGGTTGGGGGGAATCCAGATGACGGCGACACGCTTTGTAGGCCACGAACAGGAAACAACTCAGGTAGGTTAGCTTCTCTCTTCTCTCTCCCCTATGAAGCTTGTTAGCGGTAAGGTAGTAGTCCCACAAACTGCCTGTTTCGCTCCGTTGACTGGGTTCTCGGGTCCTTTCCCTCGATCCGAGAAAGGGACGGAGTTGAGAGGAGAACAAGGTGCAAAACAGCCGAGTGAGGTCGAGGAGGTGAAAAGAGAATGGAGTCTGACCTGAAGAAGAGGAAGAGGACCACAGTACACGCTAAACCACATCAGCACAAAGACGAGAGTCGTCCGTCGAGTCCAGCAGTAACCAGGGTCGCTAACCCTTAGACACCATCTTCCCCTCGTCAGCGTGTGTGTATGGGCGCGCGCGCGCCCCTTTCACAAAGTCCTGGCGTATCCGGTGAAGAAGGTCCCGAGGCTTGCAGCAAACAAGGGGCCTTGCGAAGAGAGCCCACGCCTTGCTGTTTGCCGGTGTGTGTGTGTGAATGTAAGTCAGGCAAGGCAGCCTCCAAGTTGAAGATCTCAGGTTCCGTGGGCGCAACACAGTGTGTCTAGTACTCGGCAGCGCGAACACAGATATCCTCGCCCCTGTGTTGCTGTCACTACACTTTTCTCATCCTCCCGGGGCCGATGGGCGTCTGATAATCCTGCCCTCGCCGCTTGCCTTCCTCATACGAAGGAGGGATGAAGGCACGCGGTGCCCACCAATGGCAGCCCACCTAAGCCCATTCATCACGGGCTGGGCGCGCGCTGGAAGGAGGGGTCTAGCCGCCAACAGCTACTCCTCTTACTCCTTTTTTCTCCTTTTCCAAGACGGCGCGTTAGAGAGAGAGAAAGGGCTGTTCGAAAGCCCTCCCTCTGCACGCCGAAGTCAATCTATGAAGATGGACACGAAGAATGTTTACTGGCAAAAAAAAACAACATCGCCAACCGCCCCATCCTCCCTCGACATACAAACACTGCACCCCCACCCCCTTCCCAACCCATCGCTTCCTCTCCAATGGTCTCGCATCGTTGAAGGTGGGGGGAATGAAGAAGGAAGGGGATTGAGAAGGTGGGGTGAAGAAGCGCGTTTGGTGAAGTTTGGCGCAGATATCTTCTGACAGTAAAGGTTTCCTAAGCAGACGCCGCAATTCCTCGAGTTGCTGTAGCGCTGTTATATGTACCCGTCGTCTCGCTGACGCCTCTCGTAACCAAGGCACCCCCCACCCCAACCTCCCCACCCGCAGCCGTCTACACCTTCAATTTCTCGAGTGTTCAGTTGTGCGAGTCTGAAGTAGAAAAAGGCGCCGCGGCTTGAACAGCGTCGTCAACATCGCCGCTACTACCACAACAACAACAGCGATAACAACCAAGTTCTGAGGGCGGGAAAGCGGCGAAGACGATAACATGGTCTTGTCGTATCTCTACATCCACTTCAACCAGCCGCCACGGATGACAATGACAACAACTAACCGATTGTGGCGTTTTGGTCTAACTGCTTGAAACATAGCGAACCTACCTCTAACGGTCTAACCCCCTTTCATCGGTTCTTTACTTTAGTGTCGAACGTTCGCGAGCATCCACCAACGTCTCGCACACACAGGCACGCGCCTTCGTTTCTCGTTTTTCAGACTGTAAAACTTGTGATACCGTGAGAGTGTGATGTCACGCGCAGGAGGTCGACCTGTCACGCTGGTCGACCAAGAGGCTTCTCAACCGGACAGTGTCAAGCATATAGCAGGTTCATGCATGGGGAGATAATAAAGATGAAAAAAAAGAAAAAAATGTCGCAATGACAACTAATACTTTCAACAAAACTTCTATGGAAGCAGTTTCATAAGCGGCGCAGACTCACAAGGAAAAAGGGGGTCGGAGCCAAGTGGGGATTGTCAATGTCGAAGGAGAAAGCAATAAAGGCATTACTATGGCACAGCAAATGCTTCTGTAAAAAAAAAGTTACATGATGAGAAAGAACAAAGATTCCAACACGGGACACCGGATCACGTGACTGGGTTGGTGAAAAGAACCGCTGGGCAGCGATGAGAGAGAGAGAGTGAGAGGAGGGAACGGAAGGGGAAAAGAAGAAAAGAAAGTATGCGAAACATAATGTGATGTTTCCATTTTAGAGACAAGTCATTCTTAAACAAGGAACACTATACTACAAGGACTTATTAATAACAACACCAGAGCCAAATATCACGGTCACAGTGCAAGATAACAACAACAGTAATAGGTAACAATGTTATGAAAAGGTTACAGTATGCGATATGAAGATAAAAAAAATGTAATGAGAAAAGTAACTGTGCAACATGAAGGTGTTCAACAGGGTGGACCAATTCTCATGGTTATGAATTGTCATCCCCAGCTAAAAACTGAAAGCACTCTGATGGCAGACAATGTTGTTACATTTATAAATATTCTTCTCGCGGTCCTGTTTAAGCAGGCTACACCATGTTGAATACAATTATTTTAAAAAGATGACAGACATTCAAAAATGTTTCCCGAAATAAGACTTATTCGAAATATGCGTCAGGGTCCAGACCCTCTATCATGTGTGTTCATGTCCAGTCATTGAATTCACCGACCTGTCCGACCATTTATTCACAAGACACTTCATGACGAAAGAAGATATAACCAATATCTATTGTAACCGGTAACCCGTACTCGTTACAATCGCTACAATCCTCGTCATGGCCGGCCATCAATAAACAACAGTCTCGTCAACAATCCTCCAGTTACTGAGACAGAAAATTTCGGGATCCCTCCAACTTTTGTTTGTCTGCTAACCATACCGACAATTACACTCCGTCCTCCCACTACCAACAAACCCTGACAAACAAGGCAGACACCTACACCAAAACCTACGACTGCACATACCCGTAATGCACCCGAGTGGAGGTGGCGACCAGTTAAACATCGCATGTGTCAGCTGGTGAGGGAGAGGTGGGCCAAAATAAGAAAAAAAATTCTCTCGTCGTCTCAAGAACATTCCTGCAAAATATCCCTCGGGAGATGAAGTACCTTCATCCTCTGCGATCATCATTAACTCCCATAACTACTTACTAAATCAGCAGTCCCAGCAGCCGCAGAACTCCAGACCGACAAGCACAAACTGCCTCATTTTCTCCCTCCCTTCCTCCATCTCTCTCTCTTCCCTCCTTTTTTTTCTCCCACCGCTGATGTCGCTCGCTCGCTCCGCTTCTGCTAAATTTCAAAAGTTCCAAAACCAAGGAACTATCAGTCAGCAGTTTGGCTCCAGAGTTTAGAGCGCTATCAAGAAATCCTTCTTCCAGTTCACATCTTCTAACACGCATGAAAGCTCGTTTCGCGAGTGGCGGGGGTTGCTCGGTGGGGTGAGGGTCGGGGAGCGGGTGGAGAACGCGCAGGCCATAAATTCCCAATGAATAACAAATACACGAAAAAGGAACAACAATCCAGACTTTTATTTACTGCCCTTTATCGCCACAGCCAATATTTTACCAACATATTTATCTTCAAAAGCCCACTGACGAGGACCGTAACCGAGGGTTCTTGGCTGTATCTTTCAACGCCGTAACAACTGCTCCGGATGATGTTTCAAAAGGGTTTTATTTGCTAATCTTGAGGTTATGAAAGTTTCATAAAATGTTTCGTTAACAGGCTGCAGGTCCTGTGTTGCCTCACAACTCCTTGCATCTGCATTGCAACAGAAGGGAGGGATTCTTCTCCAGACGAAGACCTTGTACCGGGGGTTTCTTGCTGAATCAATCACGTGATCCAGGTCCAGCATTGGCATAAAAAGTCCGGTTTCCTTGGAGCATGCACTGTACCACCATTGATGAAAGTGTAGGCACAGATTAATTTTTTTCGACTCTGCTTGTTTTTTTTTTTATGCATTTCTTTAGAAACTGATTTACTCTGAGGATAAGAAAAGCAGCGAAAACAAGTGAAAGCTCAAACTTTTTTTGCAAGAATTGGACAAAAGGAGAGTAAAAAATGTGTGTTGCAGCAACAGGCATTGATTCCCCCCAAAAAATGGACACAGAGCCTTAAAAGTGTAAACATTATTACATTTAAGAAAGATATACGATAATAAATACTCCAAAGCTGTCACACAATAAGTACTTTTTTCCTATGAATTAATTCTTGTAAATACACCAAAATGTCCAGTAATGTTTTGCCAACGGCCTTCGGTTAAACAACACCGTGATGTGATATATAAAACACAAATAAATAATGCTATTAGCATTCAACAGCAAATGATTGTTGTTTAAAACCAGTTATTTATGAAAAGCCCTTATAATCATAATTAATGTATGCTGAGCTAATAAGCAATTCAAAATGTCAGCAGAAATATCTCCCCTGAACATGGATAAAATACAGTTGGCATCCAAGACATGTCAGTAACTTTTTTATATTAAATTTTAGAGTTTTTAAACATCAAACTGACAACAGGTGGCTGGTCATCTGCAATATCCCAATCAAATGTGCTTCTCTTTCTATGAACAAGTATAATATAGGAAGGGTAAACCTACACTTCTTGTCGCTTCCAGTTGTGCTGATTACTATTGAATGGCATGGAAGGGAAGAATACGTGTCTTTACTTTTACTAAACCGTAGTCTGGGTCAGACTAGTATAACTTTTTATTTGAATTAGTCTAGTGTAAGTCTCCGACTATGTTATAACCTTTACTTTGGGTAAATAAAGTAAAGCATAGTTTGAGTTAATCTAGTGTAAACCTTTGTACTGATTCGAATAAGTAGTTGTAACTTGGAGAACTCTGATTTAAACCAGAGTTTTGGGTTAAACTTTAGTTTGAGTAAGTCTAGAATAAACTGTCACTTTAGAGTGTAGTATTCAATTTTTTTTAATCAGTCTGATTCCAAATGTTTGCTAAGAGAAATGAAAATAAATGGAATGAACGAAAAGATAACGACAAAGGAATGACTGATAAAAAACAGAAAACAACAAACCAATACAACAGCAGAAAAGAAATTTAAAAAAAAAGAATTAAAAAAAAGGACACGACGAATGATAGAATGAAAGAAAAAGGACACTGAACAAATTACAGAACAAAACGGCAAAGAAGAAAAAAAAAAAAGAGGAAAATTTCCACAAACAGCAGGACAGAAACATTCCCTCCTCCTGGTCGGAACATGGTCTGCATCTTCTTTCTCCTCCCGCCGCCCGGTGAACTCGGCATCTCACAGCATCGCACAGCAGACTGGATCTTTCCCCCTGCCTTGTCAAAATAAAACTACCAAACCCGCTCACTGTTGAAAAACATATGGAGGGATGAGCCCTTACTGGCGGCGGCAGCTGCCGGCACTGGCAAGAAACACATCCTGTTGGGCTCAACACACGGCGCATGCGCCGACCTCGCTTCCGTCGCCTCCTCTTCCATCTTCTTCCGCCATCTTCCTTTTTTTTTTATTTCTCCCTTCTCTGCACATTCCTTCTATCCAAACGACTAATTAATGACTTAATTAGTTAATTAAAATTCTTTGCCATTCATTTTTTTCGCCTGTTTTTTTCCTAAGAACGATAATTTTCCCTTCCAAACATTATGGGTGTAGTCACTTACATGATGATAATACCTAAAATCTGAGTAATTAAACACCACCTGAACTGTTGGAGCAATTAGCAGAGATATGCACAGTTAGAGGTTAAGCCCTAGGTGTCCTACTAAAACATGAATAGAAAACAGCAAGATTGAATATTGCATGGGTTAGATGTTAGTTATAACCGAAAATGACATCACAGATATGTTGCTGTTTTTTTTAACCGTGCACAGATGGCAGGAACGATTTTTGAAAGATAGCATCTCGCAAAAAAAAAAAAAAGCTGAAGACATCAGATTAAGGATTTGTTATCTTGTAACACGGGAAGTGGATAGCCGAGTGGTTAGAGACCGTGTTGATACCCGTGTAACCCGCCCCACTCTACCCAGCTGTCCGGAATGGGTACCTGACTCCAATGAGTACCTGACTCCAAACATGGTTGGGGAATGTGAGGCAGGGAGGGACAGGAGATGGGCACAGCCCTCACGTTAAGCTGTCCCCGGGTGGATCTCTAACACTTCATTCCCTAACGACATGACAAAGGTCAGGGGACGACCTTCACCTTTACCATAAACAAAACTCTGGAAAAGTTCGAGCATACTTCCAGATTTCATCATCATCATTATTATTATTTCGAATTATTATTGCGAATAACTAAAATGTTAGATAACAGACTTATACGAATATTTGAACAGAACGAAAGAATAGGTAGTAAGAGAGACTTCAGGGTGAAAAAAAAAAAAACCAAACAAACTAAAGCTCCAACGGGGAAAAAAATGACAGGAATTGAAATTCACAATCTATCCATAATATCATCTAACCTATTCTACGATGCTTTATGATTGCCTCAGTTCACCCATGAATGAGCTCCCACCATAAAAAAATAAAAATAACAAGCCATCACTTGACTGAAGCACGAGGCTTCCTTCTTCCCGCGAAAATATGCAAATATTCCGACATGTTTTATCGGCCAAACAAAATGGCGGCCTTTCATCGGGTCATAGAAATCAAAAGTAATAAAAGTATTTTTTTTTCAGTTTCTAAGCGATGTGGCATCATGGAATCAAACAGGATGGGAGGCGAAAGGATGAAGTGTCGAGGCATTCTGTAAGGAAAGATCCAGGTAATTCTAAACAGCATCGTGGAATCTTATATATATATCATATATCAAATGCTTGACTTCCGCTTTCTTTGTATCAAAACCATTCGTTTGTTTGGTTTGGTTTGTTTTGTTTGTTTGTTTGTTTTTTTGTGTTTTTTGTTTTTTTACCTCACAGCTTGATAACACTTAATGCAGGAAAGCAAGAAGCACCAACTATTATTCACAGCACGATTGGCTGGAATAAAAAAAAAAATCACAGGTAACAGTCGTGTCGACCTTTCAAACTCCTCCATTAGCACCCAGAAAATAACAATACAAAAATTAAACAACTACCAAACTAGACACCCAGCAGCCAGAAAGCGTCTGTACATCAGTCAGACCAAAGAGGTCCTGTCATGAGCACACAACAAAGACCAGACATAAACAAGGAGGCCAAGAGATTTGTGCATCCGCCTGGCTTTCATCTCCTGATGTCAGGTATGACAAACGTGTGAGGGGGATGAAGCAGAGAAGAATGAAGAGAGAGTGAGAGAGAGAGAGTAAGCGAAAGAGAAAAAAAGGAGACTTGGTATGAAAACTATAATTATACACCGAAGAAATGAATGAAAATAAAAATGTTAGGGAAGTTCCTAAGCCGTTAAAGTCGCACATTGTCAATTATAATTATTTGTATGGTATTTTGTAAAAGCTTAACATATATATATATATCCGATAAATACACATTTCTTGTTCATAAGGTTATTTACGAAAGTTGTGGAAAAATAACTTTTCTGTCCACCAAGTTAAGAAAAGGATTCCTAATTTTTCAGGGAAAGTTAATTATCTTGACCCTGGGTGCAATTTCGGTCTTCATGCGACCTTTCGTCACTCCATGTTAATTAATTCCTCAGAATTAATCAGTAAATCATCAGTGCCCAGTGAATAAAGGAATACAAATTTTACTGGTTCTTTATTTTGATGTCACGTGGGTTTCCTTTCTAGAAGGATGTTGTATACACCGAAATCTCTTCGGAAATGATCATATGAGTCATTGTTATGTTTGATACTGTTGGTGACTGGTACTTTTTACATGGTACATGTTTACAGTTTTACACTTCTGAAATTTACGGTTTTACACTATGAATATTTAAAATTTGACAAGAAAGGTTTTAGGGTTTTCGACATCTTCTCAAACAGCTTTGGACGACTTAAAAAAACAATTTCACACTTATGATATTGTCATTGAGTGTAACACCTTCTCCAACTTCTCCTATCCTCCCCACACTCCCCCTACCCCATCCCTCCTACCCCAGCTCGCCTGACGAGCAAGTTCAGTCAATTTTGCGCGCCCCTGNTGAGTGAAGGCCCCTTGAAGAGAGCTCTTTAGTGTCATGTTTCAGTGAGGACGCGCGAGGCAGCAGGCAACAAATGGACCTACGCTTGTACCAGTGCCAGCCTCGAAAGGGCTGCTGGATGTTCCTCGTCTCTGCGAGACAGATAAAACACAATTTATGAGCACCGTTTTTCCACACTCCGCTCCTCCTGCCCTCAACACTGCCTCGCACTTCCCTCCCCTGCCTTCTGCAACCAACCACCCCCACCCCAACCTGCCTCCTACCTACCCTGGCTCTCTCTCTCCCCACCCACCCCTCACACCCCGTTTCCTCCTTCCGTTTTGAACTTCTTCCTCCTCATCATCAACAGCGTCCAACTGGTGCTCGCCAAACATGTCGCTTCCTTTTCCAACACTTTCAGTCTTACATTAACCCACAAACCTGTACGAAATCCCCGCTACACTTCCATCTTGCATCCCCATCTTCTTCACCCTCCACCCTTATTTATCCCTCCCCCACACCCAAACCACATCCCCCATCTACTCGCCAGGCACCTTTCATGTCAAGCATGTGTCGGTGTCTACGACTTCTCAATATGGATGTGGTTGAGAACTCATGTAACCTCCCTAAAACCTCCTCAGGTGACCTCAACTAATCCCTCGCCAAGCAGCGGTCGCAGTGAAACTTTTATTTCAGAGTTTCAACAACTATCTTAATTCCCAGATGCCTAATGATGTTGACCAATCACAAAATCTGGAAAACGTGTGCACCATAAAGCTGACAAAATGTCGCCCAACCCACCACACACCCTCCACCCCGACATAAAAATCATCATATTCATTAATTATCATTACAGTCATCACATTCGTCGTAAATGCGCTCATTAATTGTCGGCAGCGAGGAACGCAGACATCCTCGTCTGTCGTCAGTTGACGCACTTGTCTTGATGAAGCTTGGTGAAGCCTCCAATCAGAAACTAAAATTAGCAAAAGTATGTATCTGTTCACCCGTAGAAATACAGGAATATGTCAGGAAAGAAAGAAAGAAATCCCACTGTTAATCGCATCTCGCGTTTCCAAAGTTCACAAAGGGCCGCCGTTAGGGATGTTAAGAGGAATCCCAAAAGGTATTTAACCACACAAACAAACCAGCTTCTGTAAAGCTAGATACACATGTACGGGAAACAGAGAACGAAAACAGCTTTTCAAACCTCCGCGGTTTTTGCTGGCAGTATCAGAGGCTAGCACCGCCTCCCCGTTCACCTTACACCACACTTCCCCTCTACCCCCCATCGCTCTATATCCTCCGACCCATCCTCCTCCCACCTCCGACACTCTCCCGTTCTTAACTCTTCCTCCTTACCCCTCTCCTTCCACCCCAGCAACGTGTTTTCTCCCAACGGTTTCCTCCGTTCGCAGTTTTTCTCGTCGGGTACATCGTCCCACTGGCTGGCTGGTCTCGGAAGCACACTGTCTGTGATGGAGTCGAAGACCACAAGTTACCATTAATCAAGAAGAGCGCTATTTCCTGCTGCCGCTGAAGAGCAGGGAGGGAGTGTGGGGAGGGGGAGTGTAAAGGAACGGTTGGAGGAGGGAGGACGGTGCTTCGGTCCATGCGAAGATGTCAGGACGAAAGGAGGGGGAGGGTAACGGGAACGGGAGGAAAGATGGCGCTGGTAGCACGTGCAACGCGGGACATGGCGTGGCTTCTCGTCAGCTGACTCACTGAGCTATTGCTGCCATGTTTCGGAATGTCGTGATATGTAAAATCTCTTTAAAAGGATTGATAGTTTAGCGGGGTTCCTTCCTTCACTTATTTTTTTCCTCCGATTCGTCCTTACTACATCATCCTTATCGCCGTTGTCATCTACTTCTTCTCCTCAACGATTATCATATTCTTCTTTATTTTAATTTTCTCTCATAACTGCAGACAAATGAACTACTAATGCAAATGTCAATACAAGATGGGGAAAGGACACAATAGGGCATTTGTCACATTTATTTGCAACACTCTCGTCAATTTTACTTATGTAGATGTCCCGGATTCGATTGAAATATATAATGACATCTTCACATATATACCATGACAACTAGCGGACTGAGAACTCTTCAAACAACAGTAGTCAACTTTAGTCAGGAACCCTATCCTTCCTATTTCCCCTTCCTAAGTATATTTTTAAATAATCGTGACAATTTATGATGACATATCAGATGTTTCACGGCAAATATTCACCGCAGAAACAAAGACCCTCTTTTGCTCCCAATGCGGTGAAAAACTGTATCCCTTCCAAACAGAAAAATCCAGAGCACAAACAGCATATGTCTGGAGGGAAAATAATGAACATGATGTGGATAACCCACGGCAATCCCTCAGATAAAACACCACTTGTAGGAAGGTTCTCGAATGACATGGTATGGTGAAAAGCATCAAATAAATCAGCCATTCAGGGGCTTTAACTCACCGAGAAGAACAGGCGAGGAAGGAAGAAAAAAAGAACAAAAANCGCTTAGTGTGCTTTTTATTTATAACGGTGCAACTCTGTTGCAGATGGAGAACTAAAGGTTTCTTTCATCTTCTTTCAGGGTCCTCCTTAACCAGAGAGTTATTGTCGAATATGTGACGATAGTTGTCAAGATGTCCAGGTCAAGTACCAACTTATACAACTTTGTCATAATCACAAATTCTTTCGAATATTTTCTTCCCAGGTTTTTGTCTCTTTCGTAAGTTTAAGGAAAGTTGAGTTTCAAAGGTTTGTACTTCGCGAACGGTACAAAACTTTATTTCGCTCATATCTCGGGAATTGTACAGAGAATCAAATTAATTTACTCGTTACAAAACAATTTACCAGGGGTTAAGCGATTAACTTCCGTATCATCTAGTTCATCTAAAGAAAATTTGACCAGACCAACCGTTGGTTTTTCAGCCCCCAGAGTTACTTGCCCATGTCCTGACATCACAGGGGTTCAAGGTGGACATGAAAACATATTTTTCACGTGAATTCCGTTTATTCCATTCATCCTCTTTATAAGACTTTTCTTCTCCCTTTCTTGTCCTTCTCTGATTTAAGATGTAAGTTTGTTTCATTTATATCATGAGGATTTAATTTTGTTGGTTAACTTGATACCTCCAGGGTTCCATTCTCATTACTGGCATATATTTTTTTTTTAAAATCTGGATTCTTTTAGGTTCAGTTACATGTTATATTCATTTCTTCCTGTGTGTGCACTTATACATGCACGAATGTTTTCAGCGTCCGGTTCTAACTGCAACGGACATTTAGTCTAGCCATGCTACCTAACGGGACAGACATTATTTTTGATCATTACCTTTTACTGCCGCGGAGTGAAATCTGGAACTGATCAAAGTTTCACGTCTCGGGCAGGCAGAGAAATTCGTCCGCCAGTTTTCTTTTCCCTACTTGCGCAATATCTCATCGCGCGGAGCCTGCGGTGACAGACGAGAAGGGAAGCGAGTGCAGAAAATCTTCTTAATTAACAGGAAAGAAGTTCATAAAAAAGCCACTCTCGTCCGCCGTCTTGGGTTGCAAGCAGAACTTTATCAACCTTATCCTCTTTATCGAGACTAAGTTTTCGTGACAGATTTGAAAAACATATACGGGGTAAGAAGTTCTCCCTGGCGTACTCCTCTAACCCTCCTCCCTCATCAACCAGGGGAAATTTTTAAAAAGGTGAAGAGGGGGAGGAGATGAGGGAAGAGTGAAAGGGAAAGGTGGAGGGAGGAAAGAGGTTTGGGGGGGCGAACCAGGCCGACGATCAAAGATAGTTAAAAGGTTCTTTTGATAACACTCCGAGCTCAACATCAGGTTATGCAATATGATCAAAACATACTCCAGTGATGTCTGACCTATCTCCTTTCGCCGTTGATGTGAAAACAAGCTGCTTTGGGGAAGTGGTAAGCAGGCAAGGGACCCTTGCCGCGCGTGAGTTAGGTACCCTGGAGGTATTTCATCCACACACCACCATCCCCACCCACCCTTCCTCACAAACTCGCTTACGTGCGAGAGGGATGTAACTTGAGAAGCAGATTGAGTTCTGGGTCTGCTCGCGACCGGTTTCCAGCCGTCGGTGAGCCTGGAAGGCGTCGGCACATCCAGCACGCTTTTCTTAGAATTTTATACCCATGGTTTGTTTGCTGTCGCCGATGTACGTACATATCCACCCTGGGTAAGTATTGAACGTGCAATAGCCGATGACTTAGAAGGTACAGAAATAAGAGACAGGGCAAATGACAGAAAATCACGTGATCACCACTGGGTAGAGGGCGGCGCAGTGGCTAAGGCATGTCATCCGACAATGAAGACTCAGATGTGCAATGTGTAAGCCTGCTTGTGTATTATATCTTATGTCTAAATATATTTATTTTCACACAAGTATAATTTTAAATATACAAATTAATACGACATTAATGCAGGCGTAGTGTAAGTACTGATGTATGTGTGTGTGAGCGCGCGCGCATCTGGTCTCGAATGCAAATTTAACTTCAACAAACGAGAGCTTTCGCGGCAGTTATCTCAAGAATATTAAAGGGAAGAAATGCAAAACAAAACAAAGCTAGCACACAGCCACACTCCATCTTTTTTTCTATAACCCTCCTTCGCCGACCTTCATTTTTAAATTATTATTTATTTTCTATTTTTTTGTTGTTGCTGTTTTCCGCGTATCGTCAAAACCATCTTTTTGCCAAAATCCAGACTCGCTGTGAGCGTTGTTATGGTAACAAATGTCAGACATCTTGCAGCTACTCTCTTTTTTTCAAACAGCTTTTCTTCCATCTTCGGTGCCGGCAAACTGCAATGTAAACAAAGCGATTCCCCAGCAATCAAAGCTGACCCCTGTGCACTCAGGAGGTGTTTTACAGCTCTCCGCCATCCTCTCAGGCGCGAGACAGCAGGGAACTGGAGTATTTGCGGGAAAATACTACATTCTGGTCAATGCTTAAAAAGCTACAAACCGAATTCGTTTTAAATTTGATGTACGTGAGAAGGGGAGGTAGCTGGTAGTTCAACAGCTTTTTTTCTGTTGTGGGTGGAGAGAAAGAAACCTCGTCCACGCAGGCTTGGAAGCTTTGTTGACATAATATTCTGATATCAGGTTTCAGAAATGCAGCTGCAACAAATGGTAATGTGCAGGAAATTAAGGCGGAGCATTCATGGGGCGTGAAATCTCAGGGCATTCAGAGGACAATGAAGTTGGAAAGTGCAGCCTACTTAGCAATTGTTTACAAAGACCGAGTTATTGTCCAAAGAACAGGAATGCTACTCATCAACATATTAGAAAGCTTGCTTTGGTGTCCAATGACAGTTGACATTATTGTCCAACACAT
This sequence comes from Pomacea maculata, assembly GCA_004794325.1. Lineage (NCBI taxonomy): Eukaryota > Metazoa > Mollusca > Gastropoda > Architaenioglossa > Ampullariidae > Pomacea > Pomacea maculata. Next base: position 79,999 of record SRHC01001097.1, read on the forward strand.
TACAAAGGTTGCATTACTGCCCAACACATTATAAAAATTGAATTGTTGTCCAACATTCCAAAGATTGAATTATTATCCAACACATTACAAAGATTGAATTGTTGTCCAACACATTTCAAAGACTAGGTTCTATCCAGTCCTTAGCAAGACAGGGTTCTGTCCAACACATCCGAAACATTCAGTTACTACCCAACACACTGACAATATTGTGTTCCTGTCCAACACATCAGACAGCTGGTGTTGTGCAATACATTAGAACGATTGCATTACTGAACAATACATTACAGCCTCAGATTCCCTGCAGTAAATGTTTCGACTGTCGGCCCACTTGTCTGGTGTTAAGCAAACAAGCAGCAAAAAGGAAACCCTCGTTTTTCCCCTGATGTGTATTCCTCTAGTACTTACACAGCTTGTATTTAAAAAAAAAATCCTATCTTTTCCCCACCTGGGCTCTTTATACTAGCTTATCAAGCTTAGTTCTCACTTCAAACGAGGGGATATGAGTCCTCCATATGAGAAAACACTGCATTCTAGTGAACATGATTCGTTCACACACGCCAAAAAAACAATGAATGAAAGAATAATAAAATAACAAACGAAACGAAGTGGTTTCAATATCTAATTACTTTCAAGGAAGAGAAAGCAAAATCGGTCGAATGTTTTTTTTCACATACGGTTCTTATGGAACCTGCTAGGTATGGAAATATGATATACAATCTTCATGCAGCCGAATCCAGAATCCTCGTTGTTACATTCTGTCTCTTTTTTATTTTTCTTCCTCTCCTCCCTCAATCTCCATCTTTTCCAACCCCACTGCTAATAGGATTCCCATGGCTCATTCTTCTATGAACTCTCTTCACGACATGCAATAGACAGTTGTGAAGGTTCATCTTTCGGCGATAGTGTTTCATGTTCTTTGAGTCTTCATCCAGCGGACAGCCATCCTCTTGAACTCACTCTGAGCTTGGGTCTCCACTCTCCTTGGTTCAGCTGCTGCTTGCACGCCTGATGCGGTTCCGCCTGCCCGCGGCCAACCCCTCCGATGGCTTTCTCATTTCCACTTTTCTGGCGCTCCGGTGAAGTGAATTTGGAGGCTCCGAGCCCCTTTCATGAAAAACTCATTTACTCCATTACTTATGCGAGCTTGAACATGTTTCATAACCATTCGCACCTTCCAGGCTGCACAGCACCGAAGTGACAAAGAAAGCCTTCTGGCAAGGCCTGAATTAGAAGCCGAATGTGCTTTGGTTAGAAGGATGCTTGGAGGCAGCAATGGAAGGTGTTTCCACCTGCACCCCCCTCCCGTTGCCTTGCTGCGACGCACGTGCGATGTGGTGTCGTGTAACACCTCACCCAGCCTTATCCGTCGAGCACATTTTAAGAAAGAGCGTGCATGCGAAAGATGGACTATCCTGTCCTCGTCTGCTTCGCATCCTCGAGTTTTGACAGAAGTCTTTTTCACAGAGCTATAAGCCTTGTCTGGCATCATCAAGCCACCTTCACCTTTACACCCTACCATCTCTCCCTCTCTCTGTTCCTCTCCTTTAAGTGAAAGACTACAAACAAAGTGTCTTTCCTTCCTTTCACAACAAAACAGCAAACAAAGAAAGCAGATTTACCTGCTGTATAACTTCTGAAATATTGCTTTGGAAATAGCATCTATTATCTTGCACGCTGGTTTGTTTTTGTTTTTTGTTGTGTTTTTGTTTGTTTGGTTGGTTTTTTTTTGTTTTTTGTTTTTTTTTTTGTATTTTCATGTACACTCTTTTCAAGTTAACAAAATTAAGGAAGAAAGTGAATGAGGATTTCAGTTTTCTAAACTAGCCTCGATTACCTCAGACTAAAAACTTAATAATAACACAATGCATTAATATAGCTGCTCAAATTCAACTTCTTCGTGCAACGGGATTTCATGACGAGGACAAACGGAATCTGCGATTGTGCACAAACCTTGTTTTTCACCTAAATTAACGAAGTTTCATCAACGTGGACAAAACACAGTATATGTCATTACTTACAATAACAGACTAAAAGGTCATAACATCACGGCAAAAGCATCGCGCGCATCGTTGACGACTCCACGAGCCATTCTAGTGGAGTGGCTTCTTTCCATTCGGAAGTCGGGGTCCGGGTAAATTTCAATGCGCTAAAAGACACTCATTGACTTCAAATGGAGCCGTGCTTTCGCCGCTCGGGTATTTTTTTTTTTCCCTCTTCTCCTTCATCTTCTTCTTTTTCTTCTCTGCCTCCTCCTGACGGCGTAACCAGTGCGTTGCGGCAGCTCAAGAAAAAGGGGGAAAAAACCCAGCAGATGCGCATTTGCTTATCTCCCTTTTCATCAAGGAAACACTTGTAAAAGGGAGGCAAATCTGACAGACTCACTTTCCGTTTGGAATGAGGAGACGCCGATAGACCTGTATCACAATAGCCGCGGCCTGCCGGTAAAAAACCGCTGCGGGAGGATCAAGGAAACGGGACACCGACAAGGTAGACACGTACGGTGCCGGATGCTAAAGAGGTGCTAACAAAAAAAAATCATTTAAAAAGACGATAAAAGAGTTTACACGGTAAAGTGGTGGTAGACAATCTCTCAGGTGAGCGCCGAGCTGAATAAACGTTGGGCAAAGGACCTGTTAATGGTTTTAATGAGACTTGATTTTGTTCTTTAGAAGGAAATCTCTACTTTATCTATCGTAAAATAATGAAAAAGAGTGAAGATAAAGGTCCACCCGTGAGGTGTTAAAACCCTCGCTCATCAAGAGACCATCTTCTCTCTTTCGCGTTGTTCCTTTCTCTAACCCTGTAATCAGGAACTAGATACCCACTTCACAGTCGGGTCACCTGTGTTGCATCACTCAGGGCATCAAACCGTATAATGAGCCGGCTTTCTTCCCTGAAGGGGAGATAATGCGGTGGTGCCGACTTTCCTTCCCTAGTTCCCCACCCTCTCTGTCCCTCTTTTAGGATACCACCTGAAATAACATTGTAGACACAACTAGCACTGTCTTATAGACTAATTTTGTTTTAAAGTTCGAGCCATCGGTAATAGTAATATATGAACCCAACGATAAAAGGGGGAGAAGTGAGGGTGTGGGTAGGTAGAGGGTAAGAAGCAATAATTGCAGCAGGCTGCGAAGGGAGTAAACAGACCATCATCGTCCCAGAATTCAAAAGCATTAATAGGCAACCCATAGCGCAAACGAAGATATATAGAACTAATAAAACAGGAGAAACGACGGAAGATTAAAATATTCGCGGAAGCTGCGAAGAAGATAATTAAAACCCCTGCACGAGCGAAAAGACTGGACGACACATAAAATTAAAAACAAAGAGAGAGCAATGACAAAGTCGGGGAAGGAGGGGACCCAGAATAACCGAAGGACTGAAGAAAGAACAAAAATGTGCACCTTTCCATCGCCAAGGTACACACACACACGCACACCACTTCCCGAAGATACACCAATCGTCGCAGGTGTTGCCAACAAGAACCAACAGAAAAGAACACGCACGTGGACCCGTTGCAGACAGGAACTCCTAATTTGTTTATTCGTCTGACTCATCGGGCCGAGCAAACATCTAATAATCCCTGCAGGCATGTGTTTTTCCTCCATATTTTCCAGCGCCGATAAAACACTCCGATTGCTGCTGCAGTCAGTCGTTCGCCATCTCTCCCGCCGGCGCCAGGCTCTCTGTGCAGATGACACGCAAAATAATGGAGGAAGGGGATGAGTTTGAGATATATATATATCCCACCGATGCTCAAGCATTTCAGGTACATTTTGGCCCAGTCCTGTAAGTTGTTAGTACACAGGCCTGATTTCACAACCCTTGTTTTCCTTCCCTACCCCAAGTTTCTTTCCGGTCGCATGCAACACTCTGATTTCAAAATATTCTTCTATTAACCTCTTCTCGTTCACTGGGCTATACATTGAGACCAACCTTCAGGACGAACAGCTGCAATGAACAGCGACTTTTATGTGTGAACGGGTGTAAAAGAACTAGCTACAGAGGTCAAAGTTTAAACCTGCATTTGTATTGCTCCAACACCATGCAACCATGTAAAATATTAAGGAAACATTAAATTCTTTTTACCTGTCAAAATGCTATTTTATTTGCAGTCTAACAAGAAAAAAAGCTAAACAAATACAGAAAGAAAAACAAACTACTAGACAAACAAATGAACATGAAAATAAGTATTTAAAATGTGTTTACCGACTTTTGAGCGGTACACCAGACCAAACCAAACCTCTTCTATGTTCTAAGCCTGAGGGTGAGAATTTCTGAGATGTTATACGGATGTGAAAACCTGTTAATCTGCTCTTTTCTACAGTTAAATAATAAATTCTAAGAGGAAAAAAAGAGAGAAAAGTTATGAAAGGGAAGAAAGAAAACATCCAGTGTAAAGGTCACCGAATGAATGAATGAATCTATCAAAAACTCAAAGAACTCACAGGGTAGGCCTATCCAGAAAACGCCATCCAGAGTTTGATTAAGTGTTGAGGGGAACATTAGCGGCGCTCATGTCTCAAACCTGGGAAAAAAAATGTAGGGGCGGATAAGATTGGGGCACTGGGCATTAGGGACTGCAGATGGGAATTCAAGTCGGTCTTTGAGCGATAACTGGTTCTGGAAAGTGGTCGTCATGACCAACAGACTTGTTTCTTAAACTGTATCTTGGGAAATGAGTACGTGAGTGTGTGCGTGGGTGCTACACATGTCGACTTGTTCCTGTTTGTCTCAGAAATGAATGAATGTATGCATCATCGCATATCTAGCTCAGTTAAAACATTGTACAGGCACTAATCAAGACTGAAGAATGTTTACTCTTGTGTTTGCTTACCTGTTCTCCCTCATATCATGTGCCTACCCGGAACAAACCTAATACCATTTTGTCGCCGTCTCCTGAGTCAATACCCTGTACGGGTGCTCATGCCCCAAGCCGTCTCTCCAGAATTAAAGAAAGCGAAAGCTACAGCGGCGGTAAAATCCACCAATCAGAGCTTTCGGCACAACGGCACATCCCGCCGACCAGCCAATGAAACCTCGCGAGACGAGAGGCATGCAGCGACGTGCCAGTGGATCAGCGAGCCTGTCCAAATCTGTTTGGCACACAGGCCAGACAAAACGCTGCTCGTGCTGCCCTGTTTGACCTGGGCAAATTCACAAATAATTGCAATCCCCAAAACGCCTCGCGCGGTCCTCCGTGGAAATTGTCTCTTGTCGACAACCTGTGCAACATCTTCAAATAGACTGCGCCAGTTTCTTCAACACCCTTCCCCCCAACTATCAGCATCACCAGCACAACCACCACCAGCATCACCAACCCCGTTAATCCCCTTTTCTCCGCTTTCACCCACTTTCTCTATCTTCACTCGATCAACCCTCGACTTTGTCTGTCCTCTTCCCCACTCCCTCTTTCCACCATTTTTTTAATTTTCAGTTTGTGTCTTGAAGTGGCAGAAAAAAAAGAACCCGTGCCAGCTGCTGTAATTCATTCTGCAAGAAAATCTTCCCAGAGCCAAGTTTTACTAGATAGACTACAACCTCTTATCAACTGCCCGTCGTCCAACAAATGAGGGCCGTCAGGTTTCATGAACGTTATGCCGTTACAGTATGTCTACGCTAGTTCCTCCACAACTTGTATAAGCTGAATTAAATCATTCCTCAAAATTAAAAAAAAGTGCTTTAAACCCGGTCTTGAACAACTTTAATGAAATGTGTAAATTTTAGATTGTAAATGTCGGAAAATCGCGAAATATTTTTCGTTTACAAAGACACGTCTTAATAATAATAATCTCATAGCACACAGCCTGCTTTAAAGAAGGCGCAAGACAGTTACACAAACATAAAACAAAACCATACACACAGACAAATATTAACTCAAGATGGACATTTTTCTGACTCAGAACTTTATTCACATATCGAAGCTTCCATGCAATGGCAAGGCTGCATTCACCGCAAATGTTCAGGGCCTATTCGTATCTAACCTTCCATCGTCTTCCTTTATCATTACTGGTCAGTGCAGAGAGTGCACCCTACGATACTAAGTATTGCACGTGCGCACATTTAATTAAATTAAAAATCAACAACTTGACAATACCTCTTTTCTTTCAAAAGCACAAAAACCGTCTGACTGACAAGTCGTTGTCCATGACACAACATCTCAGCCCATTATTCCTTGAACTCCGACCTCTGATCTCAATGCCTAATGAAGCAAGTCGATGTAGCAACACGTTTTCATTCAAATGCCAGGCGCCGTAACTCTTGTTTTGTGACAGGACAAACACTAAAGTCACCTTCATGTGGACTGTGGTCGTCGGCAAGTGAAAGGGGAAGAGAAAGAAGAAAAGGAGGAATAAAAAAAAAAAAGAAAGACGACCAAATATCATCTGAAAACATTTATTTCAGTTTAGGTGTTAAGGTGTTCAGGTGTTTAAGATGAAAAAAGTCTGACATTTACTGAAAGATATTTCAAAAGTTTAATGAGCGCAAAGATCTTCTGACAGGTCATTTCTACAAAAATCTTTGAATTGATTCATTTACACGCGTCAATAATTGCAAACTGTGTTTGTTGTGGATTTATTTTTTGTTTACATTGCTTAAACAGTATACAATGTTACATATCTCGCCTTTAAAGTATATAAACTATCAAACTTTTTTTTTCTTTTAAGAATACCACGATGTCTACAAATGCGTATGATCCCAGCTCTGCCACTGACTACTGCCTTGTAGACGAAAGCGCATCCATCTGCAATGCTGATGTCAGTGTTTTAGAACTTCTTTCAGTCCATATTTCTTGGACTTTTATCCGAAAAATGCTCGGGTACTAGATGGTATTCATGTACATTTTTGAGACCTACTTTCTACGGGCCTCATACAGTTTCTTTGAAGCTGGGGTGCAGTTCTGCGACTAAACCTGCATATTACCTGTGACATCCACCTTCACACACCCTTCCAAAAAAAAAAAAAAATGGTATGGAGAACACCTTGAACTCCACTTAGCTTATCGCTCTGCATTCGGGGTACATGTCTGAAAGAAAGCGTGCTCGTGAAAAAAGATCAATCAAAATCTGGTTCCCCTCCTGTAAACCTCCCCCCACAGACACACAAGTAGAATGGGGGATATGGCTAACTCTACAAAATCTGATTTGTTCTTCAGTGCACGCACTTGCCCGCCGGTGACCCTGGAGCAAGTGGATGAACGCGCCAAGCAGCGGAGGGAGGATCCCGACAGACGACCACTGCGGCTGTTTGCGCTGGTGTCGTGGTAATGGTTGGGCAAAGCGACGGCGTTTACCTTGCGTTTGCTTTCCCTTGTTGACTTTGTCTTCCGGACACCTTGCGGAAAGCGAAACACACACATGCGCGAGAATAACGAAAGAGACGAGAAAAGACGAGAGGGAAAAAAAAAAAAAACCCGCGATCATACATACAAGGGGACACGAGACTCGACAAACCTGACGCAGAGAAAGAGAGAGGGGGGTAGGAAAGGAAGAAGAGTGAAAGACAGTAAATAACAGGGGCCATTATCCTGTCAGGCGGAGGTCATCATCTGATGAGGCGATCTGAATGTCTTCAAGTCGTGACGACATGGCGCCGACCTCTGCAAACGTTGCCATTCAACGGCGATAATGCCCCACAAGGGTATCGCATGTACCCGCTTGCACGTTCACGCGGGCTTTCTACATTGGATCATGCAAATATGACAATTTTCAGTCAAACGGGGGAAACGGGTTAACTGTCCGAAAGGTAAGACTATCTAGGCTTAAACATCAAAGGAATAAGAAGAAAAAGAGAGAAGGAGAAGTTAAAAAAAGGGGGGAGGGTACGATGGGGAGGAGGGACAGGGCGTAACGCACTCTAGTTCCTGAAGTTCAACTCTTTTTTTAAGTCGAAACCTCAAACGATTGACATTAAAAGGATGATAATTTGTTTGAGAACTGTAAACATAAAAGGAATTATGAAGAGTCTCTCCCATCTCAAAAAATTCCTCTTTATTCCTTCTTTACAATTTGAATATATGTATGAAGTGAGAGTGTTGTACCAGAATAACGAGTAAATATTTGTGCACGACTAGTCATGCACAAGTGGGAATGTACTGTCAGAGTAATGAGTAATTATTTATACACAATCAGTGTGCTAAAGTGGGAGTGTATTGCCAGAATAACGAGTAATTATTTATACACAATCGGTCACGCTAAACTGAGTGTCATGCCAGAATAACGAGTAAATATTTGTGCACAACTAGTCATGCTTAAGTGGGGAGTATCATGCCTGAATAATGAGTAAATATTTGTGCATAATGAGGCCCGTGAAAGCGGAGTAGCATCGCAGCATGACGAGACTGACGAGGTTGCCGACCTCCCCCAGCAGCCGCCTCTGTCTTGTCTCACCCTCCTCACAGCCCCAGCTCGCTGAACACCCGTCACGGTCAGGGACCCCGAGCACAAGGAGGATAGCAGATTTACGGCTCACATACGGCTCGTTCACATACGGAAACAATTTATCGTTGAAAGTGAAATCTCGACAGTGTGTCAGAGCAGCGCCCTGTGTGCTTGTCTCCCCACCTACCCCACCTACCCCGACACAACTCTACCTTCCTTCTCACCCACCCCTGCTTCTATTTTTTCTTCTTACTTCACTTAATTTTTCAATTCATCCTCTAAGTAATTTCTCTCCTGGATGTCTTTCACCACTTTTGTTTATTTAGTTGTTTGTTTAGTGAGCGTGATAAACAGCATCCAGAAATAGAAACGTTCAGACAAACAAACAGATCACGGGGGAAAAAATCAGTCAATGCAGGACATAAATTATTAACCCCATAATGCAATTTTTTAAAGGTTAAAAGTTTTATGCTACTATCAAATAACATGTTTTCTATTAATAATCTTGCTATGTATACAGAGTAGGTCAAAATTATGTTAAAACAAATAAAATAAACAATCTATTCAAAAGACATTCATCATCTGTGCAAGATGTTTTACAGGACGGCCTCAATCTGTTCGTGATCATGTTCAACACAAAAAATAACCAACAGACACAGATGATACCACAGGGTTAATGTTAACATAATTTGACTAACCTTGTGTATGTGCACGTGCGAGAATGCGCGTGAACATGCACGTGCGTAACTCAGACAAACTTGCTCACAAGATCAATCTCTGTAAACGCCTTCTGCACTAAATAGAAGAAAGGGGAAGCAAGAAGACAGCGCACCATTTCTGCAGTTGTCTCCCCCTACCCCCGCCATCACCCTCCTCCTCCTCCCTCCCCTCGCACCCTGCTTCTCCCTCCAGGTTTTGCCCAGATGGCGGCTAGAGGGAGCCACCTCATTACTCGACACTATGTGCGGCATCCCGGCGCCCAACAGAACTGCCATCCCCGAGAACGGCGCCCTCCCCTTGCCAGCCCTTTCCACTCAGAAAAAGCACAAATTGTTGACAAACAAACATTCGCCGGCCGTAAAACAGAGCGAAGAATGCGGCGCTGCGACGAGGATTGGAGGCGCTGGGGCCGCGGTGCATTGTGGGTGCTGCGTCTTCACAGACACGACTCCTGCTTGTAAATATGTTCCCTGCTTGTGCCAGCGAGGCTTTGGCATCGAAAGCTGTATTTTGTCTGCAATAAATGTCTCCGATGAGCAGAATTCCCCCTTCTTCAGGAGTTAATTTCCCCTCCGATCATCTAAAGTAACCGTCAAGCGATACAAACCACTCAACTGGTCCCTTGCGTCCTTCTGGTCGTTCATGTACTGGGACTGTCAAACTACGAGAGAGAGAAGAAGAAAAGAAAAAAGATAAAAACCTCGCCGATACCTGTTCGCTTAATTACAAAAACGCTTGAAAAGCTGTCGACACTCGTTCAAGCTATTCAGCTCAACCGTCGTCGTGGCCTGCAGGCAACCTGGCCCCCGTCTTGTACCTCGCTCTTCAAAGTTTGCCCCCATCAAAAGATGCAGTGAATCAAAATAGCAGATACACCTGCACACATTTTTTTAACTTGCTTCAAAACAGAAGGCCGGAAGTCGAGCCTCGAACCTACACTCGTCACCCTTCTCTCCCCCAACCCACCCCAAAACTCAATTAATCCTCTCTGTTGCGCGACGGTTCTGAGACCGCGAGCAAAAGTTCTTTTACGCTCTGCGAGCAATAGTCGGGTGGGGATGGTGAGATGGGTGGGAGTGCGAGATAAAAGAAAAACAAAATGCAGAGAGATGTAGGAGGAACGGACGAAGAGAAATTACAAAAAAGGATGCACTAAGTGACCTTTGTAACTAAATAGATATTTCAAAAACATTGTTATAGTTTGAGAATTTTTTTTTAAATTTGTGTATTGGGTTCCTAAGGGACAGAACCCTTAGGAATCCAAATCCACCTCTCCATGAAATAATGAGCGAGAAGATGGAAATGTCAGGTCAGACAGGCCATCGTGGAGCTCAATAATAATATTTGACTTTACTCACGTTCAAAGAGATTTTTCAGAAGGACCATCGGACCGAAATACACAAATAAATAACCGCACGAAACTGCAGAATTTCAGAATAACGAATAGTTCTACCCAGGGGTGAGGGTGGATGAGGGTGGATGAGGGTGGGGACATCGGAAGAATTGCACTGAGAACATGCAATGTCGGTCCATGCCCTGTGCACATCCTCCCCACCACCACCCAGTGTATTTACTCCCGAAAAACATCATTTCCATTCAGCTCCATAGCAGGTAGGAAAAAGGTTGTAGGGTAAAGGTTAAAAAAGGGGTGGTGGGTGTGGTGGGGTTATTGGGGAAGGGGGTGGACGGAAAGGAAGGAAAGGCGAATGGTATCGAAATTTCAATGGGGGAAAAAAAAGTCGGTACAGAAGAAATTGTAAGGACAGATTGAGTGGGTTTCTAACTTCTTTCTCAATGAAAGCCGCTGGCTTTATAATAGTGGACCCCTCTCCTTTACACTAGAGAAAGGTAATACTAGATTTGTGGAGGGTGGGTGATTAGGGTAAGGAGGGAAAATGTCCTCCCTCCCAGCTCCCATTGAGCGATAAGAAGAAAAATAGTGGGAAAATGTCTTTGGAGGAAAGAGTTAGGACCCGTACTTCTTCCACCAAGCACACCCAGGGCAAAAAGAGGAATTAGGGGAGGAGAAAAAAGTATATATCATTCAGTATCAAAAGAGAAAATCGGCAGCTTGCTTTTCCCGTTCGCCCGTAGAGGGCGCTGGGTGAGTGGCTTGTTTGACTATTGTGTCACACTGCTGTCTCCTTTGTTCGCCTCGGCAGGGGGTTCATCCTTTTCTTCATCTGAAAGCGTTCCTTGTACCACGTGTCCTTTACCCCTTCCCACCCAAACTTGTCCTGCCTTACCGACATCTCACCCACCCAAACATCGTCGTCACCCTCGTCCTCTTGCATATCCGTCATCTAAGTTCTTTCTCAACTTATCTTCAATCCCAGTTACCATCGGTTGACGCAGAGTAAGAGATGGAGAGGGGAAGAACAACAAATAAGTAGGGGCAGGGAGCAATGTTTTATTGGGGGGGATGTGTGGATAGGTTGAAGGTGGACTGGCGAGAGAGAACAGAGAAAAAATGTATTAGCTTGTGCGATTGCAATCAACACAATCAGGATTGCAAGGTCCATCGTCTCATGATCAAGTGCGCTTCTCTGTCGATTAGACTTTTGGTTAGAGAGTCTGTGACCACATTTTCATCACGGGTAATCTTATTTCCTCTTCATCGCCCACCATTAGTTCCCTCAGTCCAAAATCCTCAGCAGGCGTGAACTCTTTCCTCTCAAAGCCACCAGATAGTCAAGCCATCCAGCCCTCGACTTCACCTCGAATCCACTACTACAAGGCCTGCCATTATCCTAAAAAACAACACTGCACTCAACAACACTAACTGCAGGTCTGGGGGTATTTTCCTTCCACCATGTTGACTCTGTCAGGTGACTCTAGGTCACCGTGATCTCAGGAGGGCAGGTTATAGCATCTGCTACACACCATCATATAGTTGACGATCTATGAAAAGATTCCCCCTCCCTCGGCAAAAGTCACACTTTGTGTATGTACGGGTGAGAGAGAGAGTAGGGTGTGGGGTAAACGAAAGAAGTTTTTTTTTTCCAACGGTAGGCTCCATGGTTATAATATCCCATAACAACATTCCTTCAGACAAGGAAATATGATACGCAATTTGAGCAAGGGCAAAATCTTCCACAGCCCAGTCCCATAGCATCTGAATACTTCCCATTAACCACGATGGCTCCTGCTTGTGTTGTAAAATCCACCCGGTGCCTTTGTTTCCTGACTCCTACCCCACAGCTCCCCGTGAGTGTGAGGGGTGAGCTGAACAAGGGTACGATCCACAATTTGCATGTGACCCTACTGAGGAGAACAGTCCTAATTAGACCCATACTCCATCCATTCAAAGTTCTTTCTCTTTCCTTCACACCCCTCACCCCGACTCCCTGTATCGTCTTTCATTTTTCACGCCAGCGACGACAAGAGTGACGACAATTAACGACAGTAACACCATAATTATTATCGGCTGCAGCGGAAGCGACTGAAAGTGTGCAAGTGCTGTCGAGTGCAAAACCCAAGATTTTCTTTCCCAAAAATAAGAAGAAAAAAAAAATCTCAGAAAATTTCAGCTTCGACCGAGACGAAGCTTTTACGAGTGGAAAGGCAATTCATCAACGAGTCGAGCGCCTCCTAGCGCCCAACTCCGCGCATGCGCACTCGCTCGCGTTCTCCACAGCCACGAGCGCCAACATATTTATAAGTCACAGCTTGCAGAAAGAGTTCGAAGCAAAGCTTGGGGCAAGACCCTGCATCTGTAGGACTTTCGTCTCCATTTTCCGCATGACTAGGTTGGAAAAAGTCACAATTAAAAAAATATTTATTCACATTTGACAAAAAAAACTTTTGTTAGGCATATAAAATCTTTTGCTCCTCGTCAATCTGTTTTCTATCATGTAAGGGACTGTCCTCCTATGACATATCCAAACATTTTTCTACCACGACCCTAATACGATCAGTATCTTCAGAGAAGATCTGGCATGAAAGCAACTCGTCCGTCCGTCCTTCCATCCCACCCCCCTTTTCTCCCACACCACCAAACATTAGATCAAACGTTCACGAGATGAAGCGACACCTACGTTTTTTTCCGCTCCTTTCCAAAAGGACAGAACGAGCAGCTCAGTGGGAAAAGCAAAGTCCCAACGCCCAAGGAGGTTTTAACCACAAGAAAAAAAAAGCGACACAGACGAAGGTTTGTCAACCTGCACGGAGGCAGTGAATGCAAGCAAAGACGTGTGGGATTTGGAAGGCACGATGAAAGAGTGAGAGAGGGAGAAAGAGAGAGGGAGAGAGAGAAAGATCAAAATGCCGGCAGCCGAGCCTAGCCGAGCTAGGAGGCAGTGAGGCGTGTCGAGGGGGCCGCACTAAATCCCACCCGAGCCGACTGCGGGCCGAGCGCGGCAGGACGCTTGCCCATGGCACACGCTTCATTAGCGTCGTTAGGGTAGCCGACCTCGCACCCGCTGGCGCCTGACTGCGGCTGCCGCGGGAACGCCGGCAGCTTTCTTTGGCATCAATCACGGGTAGCTTGGGTAGACAAGGTAGACAAGGAGGACGTGACAAATTTGTGTGTGTACGTGCGCGCGCTTGCCTGTGTGTGTTTGGGTGTGTGATGGGGTGGGTGGGGTGTAACTCTGTGTTGGACTGTGCCTGTGCTCATGTTTCTGACATGAAACGGCATTGTCACACTGTACTGTCTACAACCACCCCTACCTTACATTACACCCAAAATCAACTACTCTCCCAGCTTATATCTATAAAGCACTCGACAGTCATCGTGTCCAAAATGTGACTTCATCTAATTTTGGTTCAGAAACCCCTTCAGTGCTTGACTTAAAGGTGAATGATTGTCAGAAGTAGCTGAAAGTTTATTCTCTCTCTCTCACACACACACACAGAGCGAGAGCCGATGAAAAATAGAACGAGAGAAAGAAAAAATGCGACCGAGGAATGAAGGAAGATGGTAAGACCTTCTCGTCAGGTGATTCCGTCACGCTCGGGTACATTACCGCTACGATTCGCCGCATGTATTTATTATCTCTTCAACGAAAATGCCAAACAGCAGATAAACGACAACCCTATAATCTAGCCTTATAATCTGTGAACGCCACGGGAACGCCCAGGCTTTTCGAAACACAGGATCAAAACTACGGGAGGAGGAAATGGCCAAAAACAGTTTCTATAGTGTGACAGGTGGAAAGTGCAGACTAGCAGGCGTACTGATGAAACGCTGGATGCAAGTGGTTCAAGCCTTCCCCACCCTCCCCCAGCTACCCAACCTCATCAGCCTCAGATTTGATGACAAGACGGTGGTTTACTCCGCTAGAAGTTTTCACAAATAAACTTCGACGAGGGGCGTCCATCGATTTGATAGTTGATTTTTCCCGAAATAAAACTGTACTCATGTCAATCCTTACTTTCTTGTACTCATCAAGAGTCGCCATAGATAACCCTCGCCATATCTTTCCAAGGGTGAGTAGACTCTTAGGGGTACGACAGGTACTTGCCATAACACTTTAGTTGTTATTGGGGTGTTTAGAGATCACACTTTTCTCACGACACATACTACTTATTAAAATATAGCCCCAGATTCTTCCCGTGTCCGAGGTCTTCAGAATATCAACCTATCCATGTACAACCCTGACGTCTGCTTTTGTTGACCTCTTTCTGCGCTCGGTGATGTTTGGATGCGTGTATCTCAAAAACCTAAGAGGATGTTATTCACTCGAGAGTTTGGGAAATAGTATCTCAGCACTGGAGCTTTACCCACTCATTAGAAAAAAAAGTATACCTCCCTAGACTTTTACAAGGGGGATGAGGCAGGTGAGGTCGATGAAGACGTCCATTCTGAAGCACGGCGGTCACGCTCCAGCGACGCCCTCTACCTTCTGCTGCATGAGCTGAAAAACACAAGCCAGCCGAGACACAAGAGCATGAATTGGCGAGGGCCGTAATAATAGCTTTGCTGCTGCCACCTCTTCATTCCTCCACGCCTCTTCCTTCAATTGCGTCTCCAGTCAGGCGTCGCTCATGAGTCTGGTCGGGTGCGGTGGGTGTATTACGGGTGGGGACGCCTCCCCTCGCGCCGTTACGACGCTCAGAATGTGGAGGTTCAGGCAGATAATTCTTCAGTTGTGCCGCCTTTCAAAGTCGATACTGCATACCTCCCAAACTACGCCCATTTCTTTTTTCTTTCATTTTTTTTTTTTTTTGGAAATTGCTAGTTTGGCGAGAGACCAGGTGCCTGAATCACTTCGTTGCCTTAGTTGTTAAGGAGAGAAGAAGGAAAAAATAAAAGACAACATAAAAAGCTCAGAGAAGGATGTACCTCTGCAACAGGTAAGAGTTGGAGTGGCGGATATATTTCCATTTACAATGGACAAGAAAGACTGTGTGACTGCGTGGACAAGAATAAAGACAGTTTGTGAGGACGGGTGTGAGATCAATGCATCGAATGTTTAAAAAAAAAAAAAAAGTTGGGGGGAACACACTCTCGAGAGATTCAGAAGTAATGAGAAAAAGACCACCAGTCGCTTTTGCAGCATCTTCCACAACATTGATACTGAACGCCATTTGAGAATGGGTGCCGTCTGAGAATGGTTCGTTCTTTGTAAACTTCGTGACGGTCCAGGGAGAGATGTTCACGCCAGGTTAACTGTTCATCTGGAAATGGCTGCATACATGCTACACACATACCTGTGGGTTTTGTTTTTGTTTTTTTTTTCTTTCTTCGGCACATCATGAAATACCTGCTAGACTAGAGGCACACCGGTAGCACACCGATAATACACAAGTTCGGACACAAAGACACACGAACACACAGAAGGGAGAAGGAGGAAAACTATGGAGGTGGGGGAAGTGGCAGACGATCAGACAGAAGGAAGATGAGGTGAAAAGGGTGAAAAGTCGAATGAGGGGGCGCTGTCAGACGGCACTCCATTGTCGCCGGCCAACAATAGGTCATCACTGCTGACCACTAACCCCACAAACGAGGCCAACTGACTTCCGCTGTCAAGCTTTCACGGTTCGCTTCAGGTCTGACCGCCCTCTTTCAAACAGACACAGCGGCTGCCGTCCCTAGCCACAGGCTGATGCATCCTTTGTTGCCCAGCTAGCCGTTTCAGGTGGATTCTGGGATATTTCCCGAAGGTACTAGGGAGAGATAAAGGTCTCGCGACCATGTCATAAATCAGCACAACTACATTGGAAACAACTCAAAACACGCGCGATGCAAGCTTCGAAGCATGGCTGCTGACAACCTAACTAGACATGTGAGGAGTTGTATTTGGTGTCAATTCATCTGTCACGTGATATTTTTCCAAACATGATTTTCGAAAATAAACACAAAATGTGTTTTTGAGATGCAGGAGACAAGGACAGGGAGTGTGAGAGGAATCCTCCCTGCCCCGCCCTCGGTCGGAGAATCATCTAGTGACACAGAAGCATCCCCAGCTACTGACTTCCGATGGAGGCACACTGAGACCCCCGCACCTACCACTGTCACTGTCTGGGGCGTGGGTGAGGCTAACATGGTGTTAGGGTCAGAAGTCAAGGGTCGTCGTAGCTCGACTTTGGCAGAAGACAATAAATAACGCGACGAAAGCGAGGCTGGCAGGCCACGACAAGTGTCAAGAGATTGTCTCTCAGTGGAAAGATGCATTAATCTTGACAAGGAAACAAGATGCTTTCTCGACCGACGAGGTCCGAAAGTCACAGAAACAAAAGGGAAAACATTCTCTCTCACACACTGTTAATTTAACTAAGTAATTATAGAAACTGTTCTCATTCTTCATCCGCAGTCTAGCGAAACTCGTTCTTCCGCTTATTGCCCTCCTTTGTGACAGAATGGATTTCCCCCGAAGTTACCCCCTAGTTGTGGATCATATACCCCCCTCTATTCTGTCGTCTCCTTCGCCTCTCACCTGGAATGTTTTAGGGGGGAATGGGGGTAATGAGCTGGAACCGACTTTGATCAACATTTTTGTTTACAAACTTTCCACGTTGAAGTATTTTTTTTTTTTTTGAATGGTCCAGTTTTATTCTTTCTTTTGTGCAGTCTGTTTGAGTCTACCCATTACGAAGCTATTCACATCAAGGCTGCAGGAACTTCCTTCTACAGAGACTGAGAGTGACACCAACTTCCGGTAGTCTACAAAAGTCTTTTTTCAGTCACATGTCCTGAGTTTATTTCAGGGTGATGTCCACTGAACTCGTCAGTCCCTTAGATTTTTGTTGTTGACGAGGGCGCGTGGATGTGAGTCGAAAGCTCAGAGTACTGACACATTTTCCTTGAATGTCAAGGTTTATTCTTCCTTCTACACCGTCTCTCATTAGTTCTACATCAGTGCCTCTCCATGACCATGTTTTCAATAAACAATGGCGTACACGTGCATGTAAAACGCTGGTATATACGGGAAGATGCTGATTAAGCCTCGCTTTCGCGCCCAGACTATCTCCCTTGCATTAAGAATATTGTTGTGAGTAAGATTATTGTACTCAACATGTCTCTAACATTTCAAGTGCTAAATTAACCCTCCTAAATTTCCTTCTTTCAAGAAAAAAAAATGCTAACGTCCTCTCGATTTCCATGGACCTGTACCCCGGGTTGTCCACTTACAATGGACAAAAAGGGAGACAATTTCGTTCCTCTGAAAAGTGGGTGGTGGGGAAGGAGAAAGCCAAACACGAAATCTCAAGTCGACTTACTTACCTTGGGATCGTTTCCGGGTCTGGCTGGTTTCGCTTTCCCGCTAATCTTGTGGAGTCGTGCCGAGGCCTTCAAACCGAGGGTCAGAGGACGGGGTGGCCGTGGGTTTGTTTAAGGCTTGAAGCCCATCACACGAGGACCTCGCCGCCCTGGGCGCGGTTGTCGGAGTCGACTGGCACTACATTCATCCTCTCTGTTGACTCGGATGCACGGTACACACACGGCGGCCCGAATATTAAATTAGAACCGCGTTACCTGATCGTTCGTCGCCGCTAGCCCACTGTCCGCACCCTCCCACCCATTGCTCTCTCCGCTTCTTAACACGGAATCTTATTTGTTTAGTAAATTGATTATTTTGTACTACACTCCTCCTTCAAACTTGTCTCTCTTTCTTCTTCTCGAACTGCCAGAGGGCTGCCTGTCCTCGATTTTCATAACTCCACTCACTTTTCATTCAATCTCTAACACAGCAAGTATCTTTTTCTTTTCTAAGCAGACGACTTTTTAGAAATATGGCTACATTGGAACATTTTAATTTTTCTATATATAAACGTCTGTACCCGTCACAGCACGAGTGTTTCAGTGCATTTCGTCACCACAGACCACGGTTTTCGGATGTAATAGGATGTCTAAAATCATGTATATATGACAATCGTTAAATTCAAACAATGAACTTGACCCTAGGTAGGCTATAAATAGATCATGCCTTTTCATTATATCATTTAACATCTAACGTGCGTTAAGAAAATTTATTTATCAAGTTTCTGTGTGTGCTTTCCTAGCACACTGAGGTTCCGTTTACAGATTACTGATTTCATCTTCGGGTTTCACCTTTGACCCCCACGTCCTCCCCTCCCCTTGTCGTTGGAAATCACCTTGGAACGTTAGTTGGTGTTCCGAAGGTTTTTGTCTCGCACAACACAAGCCGTGGGACAATGCGCGAAGTTGAGCTGCCCATCGAAAAAAAAAACAACAACGAAGCAACAAGATTTATGTACCCGAAAGAACGGGGTCAAATGTCCCCTTGAATAGGTAGGGTGGCATCAGTCGCACAGGTGACATCCGTTCTCGCTTTTCCACCTCGAGGAGCGGGGCGCGCGTTAGACGTGGAGTCACGGTACCCGTCACTAAGTGTTTGTCTGTTTGTCTCCTCCACACCTTCGGGTGAGAGAGGTAGACAGTGGGGAGTGAGGTAGAACGGGCAACGCACTTCGATGACGTCATCAAGCTCGTGTGGCGAGGGTTATCTGGGAGACGAGCGAGAGTCGGGGAGACTGTTTAGATGACGTTGACGTTGGATAGCGAGCAGCTCTACCCTTGCACTCTGCTTGCGACTACTGGATGCAGAGTCTACAATCTATCAGCCAACAAGTTCACATCATCGACATCATCATCATTCTCATCATCATCATCGATATTTAGGAAGTTTGGGCCGGGGGGGGGGGATCACGCAGTACCTCCCCAACGCGCTTTTGAAACCTTACACGAAAAAGGAGATACATGTACATCATATCTTTTATAATCTAGATGTCTTTAAAATATGACATGAAATCGCGAATAAAGGGACTGAGATCGAGTCTTTATTGTTTCAACGGCAATGCTCCAGCAAGGGTGTGAGCATCTACACAACACATTAAAACTGCTGTAAACATAATCCAGGACATACAGGACAAAAGGGGAAGTAAATAAAACAGCAGAGAAAAGGTATTTTGTTTTTCTTACATCGTGATGATGAACACAATAATTTTCAAACATCGACTAGAAAGGTGCTTGCATACAGTTAGTATACACAATGCAGTGAGCGTGGATATAGCAAAATGTTTTAAAATGTCCTAATGGTTCAATTTCACAGTTTTGCTGTCAATAAATATCAACTAAATATGTTCACGAGACCGAGGCTGCGCCATGTTGTTGCGACTGGTCCGGTAGAAAACATTTTGTGACGTCTTGCTTATTCTGTGTACCGGTCGTCTTCAACCGCGCCTCCTCCAAAAAGTAAAAAAAAAAAAAAAACAGGCACAGAGTGTTATTACTTAAATATCACAATACACTTCACAAGCTACTGCAAAACATTCTCGTTGGGGGCCCCGATTCAAAAACAGCCAACTTGAATAACATAACTCCGCCATTAAAGCGTCCCCCCGCGGTTCCGGCCGACCTGCGAAATAATGACTTCTGGGGGTCTGCGCAGGGTGCAGCACTGTCACCGTATTTGTTTACTTTACAGCCTATTGGCAAAACTCAATTTACTCGTGCTATCTTAAACTAATTTCCAAATTTCCAGTCTGCTATCAAAGGAACTGCTTGAGTGTTGAGAATGAGCAGCGTGAACTTCAGTGGAATGTTTGCAGTTGATTTCAAACAAAAACAAACAAAAGTTCCATTTGAAAGAAAAAAAAAAAGTAGGGTGAGAGGAATGGGAACCTTTCCAAGTTAAAATTATCCGACAACACTGACTACATGAAGACGAAATAAGTTTTCAATCGACATGGCAAATAAATGTTGTAAGTGCACCTCGACTACACCTCCCCCAATCCCTTTCACTCCATTACTTCCTTGGTTCCTTCCTATAGCATTAAGTCAACTGTTAATGACAGGCACGTGTTTTCTCCAAATTACATAATTTGCACGTGCCTGATGCCAGTCTACAATGCTCTTTGAGTCCTGACTTCTGCCAGCATCACTAGCCTTTGATTTCCGCTTGCTTTGAGAATGCTAAGTAAACACTTTGCCAGATTCAAAAAAAACAAACATCTATTCATGAAAATAAACGTTATATACTTTAACTGAAAACACTACAAAGAAACGGAAGAGGCAGAATTCTCCTTTTCAAACTGGAACGATCCATTTCGTGAGAATAAATGAAGATATGTGTGTGTGTGAACGGAGTAATAACGAATGTAAGTGTGTGCGTGCGCGTGTTTACTCTTTATTCTCAATACCAAGAAAGTTCAAACACCACAAAAACGATCCCAAACAAGGCCTCATCATCCAACACCCCTACACCCCCGGCCGCTGCCCGCTGTTCTCTCCCCTGCCAAGTTGGATGCTGTCTCCTTTGAGCGCCAACAGGAAGGCGAGAGGGGGCGCCATTGTGAGGAAGCCTCGATGCGTGGTTGGAAGAAACGAGAGACACTCCAGGCGCTACCCGTAATCCGTGACTTTACACCTACCCGGCATAAACCTTTTATCCCGCTCCTCTAACCCGGGTACTTGGCACCTGCGCTCGCTACCCTGCCGTCTGCTTGCACCACGGGTCTGTGGCTGCTGCAAGGAGCAGCATGTTAGCACCGCATGCTTTTATAATGGGGCAGGCAGCACAATGGGCTGTGTCCTCAGATTATCTTCTTTTACATTTGCACGTGCACAAAGTTATTTTTAGTTGTTTTTTTTTAAAGTTTTTTTTTTTTTTGAGAAACAAGGACAAGATAAAGCTGCGACCGACACACACACGCACGGTGTCATTATAAAAAATGCATTATGCATTTTAAAAAACTTAAATACCCTAGCAGAAAAATAGACATAAAGAAATCAAAGCAAAACAAAAACCCAAAGACGAAGATCAAACACAACAAAACAACAAAAGCGTTAAAGGGTGTATGCATAAAAGTAGTTGGAGCTATTCTCACTTAGTTCCGTAAGAACTTTCAGTTGTACAGTAATAAACCCTTTCTGGTGCAGGAAAAAAAAAAAGGAAAGAAAATCATAAATATAACAACAGCATGATTGTCCCAGAGGTCACATGCATCAGAAAACAACAGAAGATGCGAGCTGATGTTTCTGGAATTAAACCTTCTTGAAACAACATTGGGCGTGTTGTCATTAGGTGAAGCATCCACACCTTCCAGATGTTATCCACCCCGACTTTGATAGCTGTATATTTATATGTGAGGGAGGGGTATAAAAGGTAAGGCACGAACGCTCCAGAAGGAGGGATAAAGGCTCAACGGGTCCAAACGTTCATGCAGCCTCGAAGTGGATCATGCCCGCCGGGTCTGGATCATGTTAAGACAACGCACGACAGAAGCTAGTTCATAACCGAATACATTGATAACGATACAAAGTGATGTATATCCTCTTTTTTTAAATTAAAACGCAGAAAAATCTGCTGCAGCAACAACAGTTGCTGAAGATGGCCCGCAAGCTTGACAAGGACAGTAAGTCAGGAGCGGAGGAAGTAGACGGAAAGGGTGGCGGCCCCTTGCCGATGACAGGCGTGACAGAGGACGCAGGCGGGAGCATGGCGCCTTGTCACCAGGTGGCGCTGGCACGCTTGTTGTTCACACCTTGAACAAACGCTCGACTCCCCCCGTGACCAAGAGAAATCCTGTGGGTTTGCCACTCGCGTCATCCTTTCCTCGCCCTTGCAATCCTCGTCTAAAGCTCGGCTCGCTTGTCCGTGTGCTGAATCTCTAACACGCTTTCGACGCTCACTACAAACCCTTGAGGGAAGGTTGGGGTTAAGGAGCGGATAGCCTCGTGCTTAGAACAACGAGCTCCGAAACCGAAGGCGCCCACACCTGCCGGTTCCATTCCCATGAAATGCAGCTACTGTTGAGTGTTAGGTGAATACTGACAGTGGAATCGCACAGAAAATGGAGACGGGCACCGCCCTAAAGCTGGCCACGAGATACGAGGGAATCTCCAACACTTCACTCCTCAATACGAAGGAGCAAATTCCCTGTAAACGAACCGTCAGCGACATTTCACCTTTTAGAACCAAGTGATCTGTGCTAATTAGGTTGCATAGCACTTAACACTCAAAGACTTGCACTTAGGACTAGGTCATGTCGGGTACACAAGATAAATGCTACCCAACTCCATCCTGTAAACTTTTACTTCGGGTATTTTGTCCTCGATGGTGTGAAGCTGCTTCGCCGGACAGTAAGGAACCGTCGGCGTAAATTTCTGCCACAAAGGTTTACAAGTGTAACAGGAGAAAAGCCACTATAAAAAAATAAATAAATAAAAAGTAGGACTGAAAAATAAAAAAATCCCCAGGAAAAATCCAAAAACTAATGTTGAAACAATTAAGCTGTAAATATTGACAATTTGTTTTACCCTGAAATAGTTTGGAATAACTTTAATTTTTACCGGAAAAACAAAATGCATATTTAAATTTAAATGTCGATGTAGATCTCTAACATCCAGGACACGGCAGAATATAGTTTTTTTTTTTTTTCGTTGGTCGATATTGTTTTTCACATCCTGTCTCTTCTCAAATGCCGACAGCAGGACAAATCGGTAAACACGATTAAGCGCCAGTGGTGATTACTCAGTTTATTTATTGTGACAGTGTTGTACACATTTCACTGTCGCCCATCTCTCCTGCTTACACCAAGGTAAAAAAGAACAAAAAAAAAAAAAGAAACACGAGAGAAAGAAAGAGAGACATAAAGTAATGGTCGGAGCGTTTCAGTACAGGGTTTCTTTACCTCCACCAGCGATGCGCCCAGAACAATCTACTGTCGTCCGTACATCAGTCACTCCCAGCCGACTCCCCCAAAGTCTTGTCACTTGAAAAAGACGCCGGAGGACTTATCTTCCCCTTGCAACCAACCCTCACCACCCTCCACCAACAACGTGGTCGTAAGCCTCGTCCTATTATGTATAATTAAACGCTTTGGTCCTTAATTAAACTGTCGCAGAGGCTGTTTACGACCCGAGGGCAAAGAGAAGAAGGACTTGCTCTCCAGTCTGCATTGTTGATGACCTTTTGAGACGTGCCAAGGCATGCGGCTCCGATATTTTTCAGGCCGACTCCCAAGTCTTGTCACTTGAAAAGACCTTACGAGGGGATGTCTCTACCCATTATTTTACTATCCACCCCTTTGTTCACGAGACACACGAAA
Organism: Pomacea maculata; assembly: GCA_004794325.1. NCBI lineage: Eukaryota > Metazoa > Mollusca > Gastropoda > Architaenioglossa > Ampullariidae > Pomacea > Pomacea maculata. The sequence continues at coordinate 103,620 of SRHC01001097.1, forward strand.
CAACGACGAACGTTTAGCCGCATTTTTTTTTTTTTTACAAAGCTGTATACCACAGTGGTGTTGAATGTCATGATACAGCTGCTTACGACGGAATAAATGCGTGGAATGATGCAAAAGAAAAATAAACAATGAACAAAAATAGAATTGAAGAAAGCGAAGATAAAACTTTGACCACCTTTCTCCTGCATGAACATTAGTTGTGATGGTGTATTTCAGTCGTTATTAATGTAAACAAAGAAGTAAAATCTTTTTTTTTTTCCTTCTTTACATTCATCCATGTATTGTTTGGTTCATTCTTTCCTTTATGGCTTCCTCCTTTCCATCTGTTCTACCCATCCTTCCTTCACTATTTCATGTTCACCGGAACAACCGATTTTTAACATTGTGACGTGACTGGCAACGTAATTACGTATCAGCGGCCTGGCAACGTAGTCACGTGACTATTATTTGGTTCATTCTTTCCTTTATTTCTTCCTTCTTTTGTTCTACCCTTCTTCCTTCACTATTTCGTATTCACCCGAACAGCCGACATGTACATTGCAACGTGACTGAGGACTGGCAACGTAGTCACGTGACTGAGGCAGACTGACAGATACAAATAAACATACAGCCACTCACCTCACAAGGAATCAATATTTTTCTTGGAAGTATTGCTGGCTGCTAAATGTCACTCAACCTGCAACAAATCACAAGCAAACTAATGTCAAATATTCATTCAGTGAATCTTTTCGTCAAACTTCCCTCTTTCACTACCTCTTCTCTTCCTTCCTTTCTTTTTCTCTTTCATTTGTTTTCTCATTCTTACTTCATTCCTTTATTCCTTGCATTCTTTCGTTCTTGCCGCATCTCATCACTTGGAGGGTATTAATAAAATGGAAGGGAAGTAAAGGGAAGGGTCATCACTTTCGACTAGTATTCATCCAGATCCGGAGAGACAGCATGTATGTAATATGTAAGTGATATAAGTAATATGTAAGTATGCATTACCAACCACAGGAAAGGTTTTACATGGCGTTAATATAACAACTTTTGTCACACTAAATCAAGCAGTCCATTATACTCATTACGGAGCCATAATTTCGAAGGGTCTTAAGAATCCTGACATACAAATTGTTCTTAGTCCTTAGTAATAACTTGGGGTAGGATGGTATCGGGGGATAAGGGAAGACATATGTACGCGAGAAGAAAGTAGGAAGAAGGGATAAATATATATAACTATGTAGGTGTAGATGCCGCCATCATCTGCAGGTCTGACTGAAAATAAAGAACCGCATCATTACTGGAGCTATCTGCGCGAGGAGCTGTTTAATTGGCTTTTACGAAGTCGATAGCGATTGGCTGAGATAGCTGCTAATTAACTGCACAAAGGGCATGGCCCCTTCTTCTAATCAGCGCTGCCAGGGAGAATAACTATCAGACAAAAGCGGGGAAATGGAGGGTGAGTGGGTAGAAGGTTAGAAGTTAGGTAAGCGAGAGAGAGAAAAGAAGAAATAAGGGTAGTAATGAAGAGGAGGAGAAGAGAGAGGAGTAGTAATGGGGGATGTGAAGGCGGGAGGAAAGAGGAGGAGAAGGAGGAACGTGTCAGATGAGAGGACTACGATGGGAGGAGCAGGAGAAATTTCAGGAGGAGGGTGCCAGCACGGCCGAAGCCTGACAAACTCTGGGATGCTTTATGGGCGACGGGCCCTCCAGAGGGGGAAGAGGAAGAAGAGGCGAGACCTTCCCGCCCGGCTCCCAGGCTCCAGCATGCGATAATCTGGGAAGGTTCATTATGATTAGGAAATATGTCTGGCCTTTCCTTGTATTCAACCCTGCCAACAACCCACACCCCATCACCGCTAACCACCACCTCCCCATCTTTCAACCGGAAGTAACGTCACGTGTCCGGCCGGCGGACTGGCTATCTTGTTGCCCTTAGTTACCTTCCTTACAACCCTCATGGCGAGGTCAGCATGGCAAGGGAGAGACCATCGGTTTCTCTTTTGACATCTTGCATCGCCTGCTCCTTCACTTCCACACGCTTATCCTTTATTAATTAAAATTAATTGACCTGTGACCCTTTCACTCTGGCAGTAAAAAGAACCATCTGTTCTTCCTCATCAGCAGCGGCAACCCCGTTAATGATCAATGCTTCCAAATAAAAATCCTCTATTGTGTAGTGTATATTTTAAAATATTTTGACTGTATAGTTATGGCTGGTATTTATTATTAGTATTACTATTAAGGTGATGGATCCACACAATCTGTTGTAGCACCAAGCGAGGGTTTCCGAGATGGCGGAAGTGGCAGCGACCTCTCGCGGGCAGCTAAGATGATGTACGGTTCCGGAGATGTAACTCGCCTCCAGTTAATTGCGGCTTTTCCGTGATTGGTGGGTGTGATGCGAAAGTTTGTCATCTATCACTTATGGCAAGACTGGGTGCATACGTACCCTGCTTACTTCTTTCTCTCTCTCCTCACCTCCCCACCCACTCCCCACCCCAACCACCCCTCACACCCGTTCCTCCCATCCAATGCCGTGTGAAGGAGCGTGTTCGGCTTTAATCTTTTCCTCTTCGTCATCGTTCTCATCTTTTAGGGATGGGTGCGCAGCACGGAGTTGATTTAGGTGCCGTGACACCTGCTTCCAATGACTAAGCCATCCTAAGTTCTCTGTCTTTACCCGGAGTAGTGCTTCAGTGAAAACCGACCTTCTGACAGACTTAGATGACAATAAATAAATAATTAAAACTTAGTTTGTAAACATTTTGTTGGCCTGTCCTCTTCGACTTTGAACACAACAACAGCAATATCGAAACAGAAATGAAACTACGGCGCTCGACAAAAGATTCGGAAAAAAAAACTTTTCTTGAAAAATAAGAAGTATGGATGCGTGCAACGGCAACAGAAAGAAGTTCCCTACACGGGAGTACCTGCTGGTGCCTGTGACATTTCGGCAATAGGTTAGATACCAAGTCCGACATGAAACCCGATGAAAAAATTGTAAAGAATGGAGGAAGAGGCGGCAGCAACCCCGTGTGTAGACACCGACTGGCACTGATACCGGCTCCTCCTTCAGAAGTTTGTCAGTGTAATGAATCCGCTTATCCACTACCTTGTACAGAAACGACAGCCGTTTTTATCGCAAGATACAAAAGCAATAAACAAAGACATTATCGCACGTGCAAACCTGACGCAAATGTTTTTTCCTGGCGTGTTAAATGGTCGAGCTGGAAACACACTCACACACAAACCTTGAGCATCTTCCCTTCCCCTCGAGAGCTTTGTGCTCGGCGAAGTCGGCTGCTTCCAGTTTCATGGCTTGATAAAAGGAATTGGCTGCAAGTATTTAAGGCGATTATCAAGACTTAAAGGGGCAATCTTTACGCTTAAATGGGGGTCTGTAAAACAAAGTGCTGAGCCCCTTAAAGAACAGGAAGGGCACTACCGTGTCTTTCCCAACTAATAAAAATAAATGCCCATAAAAAGTGAGGTAAGGCATGGTAAAGGAGACTCAATGAAAGAAAGAGAAGAAAAGTAAAAAAATAAAATAACGGCAGGATTAAAAAAAGGGATTTTGAGTGGAGTAAGTGACTTTGAGTTGTGGAGCCTTTTCGAGGTCCAATTCCAACACCTCAAGAAGTAAACCGTTGTTGAAATTCCGTTGTTTTTCTAATTGAAGACACAATTTTTAATCCCCTGTAATTAAAAATGCAAAACCAATCTTTAAAAAACAAATTTTCCCGTTAAGGGGTTGAAGAAGTGAGCGAGTGAAGACTACAGGCCGCGAGAAACGTTTCGGTCACTGTCAGCCGGGGTTCAAATCCATCCTTGTCCTTGTTAAGTCGACGTTTGCAATCTATCCTCCTGGGCAGGTGGCAGGAGGACTGAACTCAACAGCAGACGCTAACTTGTATTTCTGGGCTGCTTTGCTTCTTAATGAGGCGACGGTTTGTGACAGAATGCAAATAAACGGATCTGGTGTAACGGATCTGCATTCATTTCTCACAGAACGTAGTGACGCACTGAGCAATCATTATGTAGTCCTCTCACAGCGGCGTGACACAACGTGACTACTGTCTCAAAGGACGTAGTGACACTGTGAATACTACTCCTCACGTGACGTAGCGAAACATGGAGTAATGTTGTTACGTCCTCACAGAATGAAGTGTGTAGTGATACGGTGCTTCTTTCCCAGAAGGCGAAGTATAATATCTTCTCACATGCCTGATGATGATGATGATGATGATGATGATGATGATGACATAAGTGAGTGAATGAGCAAATAAAGAAACAAATCAGCAGAGAAACAAACACATCGGAAAATAACAAAAAGAATGGGCAAATAAACAAATCGATCAATAGCAAATAATTCTGCAAATTGAAAGATAAATTGGCAAAATAAATGAAGACCCCTAATTTTATACAAATAAATCGTCATATATTCAAATCATCAAATGAATCAATAAGGTTTCAATTTTCGAACACTCACACATAATAAATGCATGTTTGGGGACAAGGAAAACCCTGAGAACTAGATAGTAAAAAGTAAAGAATATAGCAATGAATTGTGATTAAGGTAACGGATGGAGAGAGGGGAGAAGAGAAAACGAAAGAAGTGAGAGTGGTGGAGGTGGTAAAAGGTGATTTGAGGTGCCTGGGTATTGCCACCCTGTCGGATATACGAGAAACTCAGGACAGTCAGCTTGCACCCAAACTCTTCGCCCTCTCCCTACCTCAGACTGTCAGGACGACCGGCAGGGAAAACGGAGAAGGGGCGTTGTAACCTGGCCCCCAAGGTCCCAGGTGAGAAAGACCACAGGTTTACAGAGACAGCAGCTCGGGTGAAACTGTACCCCGAACCGAGAAGCACACCGCATTGTCACCTGAACTGTTAACATCTACCGTAAGAAGGGAGGCAGTTGGGGGGGAGAGGGGGTTAAACAGTCGCACAGGTGTCGCCCTGTTCGCGTTTCCTCAAAAGGCGTTGATCTTCTGTAAGCCATGCAACAGCGGACAAGATTCTACTTTGGAACGCGATCAGCTGCAATTAAAGGTGCACCCGAGCTTTCTTTTAGAAGACAGGAATTTTCTTAAAAGCGCACCTCACACAGCAATTGTTTTCTTTTTAATAATGAGATTTAGTTCATTACGAGACACTAACTTCCCCAACCAGAAGTCAGCTCCCTCACTTGGACACGCCTCGTTAGCACAAGATGGAAATTCTTGCGATCGTTGTTGATTGCTGCCGTTAATGACGTCAGACTTGTTCGTGTATCACCTCTGCTACTCCCGGCTCCCCCCCAAAAAAAAAAAATAAACAAAAGAAAACATAAACATCAAAGATATTTTCTGTTCCCATGCTTTCATGTTTGATTCTTTTGTCGCTTTAAAGAGCCAAGGCCTTGGATAAACACCTGCATGCTAAACTTTGTTTTCACAAGCTTTCTCCTTTGCAGTGGAGGGCTGAGAGGGGGGCTCCTCGCTAGTCAAAAAATATTCTGAAGTTTTTCTTATTTTGATGAGTATTATCTTTGTAATTATTTTCTTATGTCAATGAGTATTATGTTTTGAATCTTTTCTTCTTTCCATGAGTTATGTTTTGAATTTGTTCTGCTAGGATGATTTCAATTCAGGAAGTTGTGTGAGCACTCCTTCTAACAAGTTACCCACTAATTTATTTTATTTTGTCATAATTGTCAAGTGTCCTTTTAACTCCATTAGGGCGATCATTAATCAGGTTTTTTTTAAAAAATAGAAAGTCTTTGGTTCTGGCAATAATCAAGTTTTTTTATCTCGTCACTTCTACCAAGTATTCAAGGATCCAAACATTTTTTCCAGACCTTTCTATATCTAAACCTGTGTCTTTAACAAGTTCGCGATTCCCTTTCCTTAAAGAATCTTTATTGTGGTTAAATTAAACACTTCACCAAAGTAAAGGAGTGTTGTGCATGATTTAAACACAATTTCAAAAAAAGTTCCGCCTGAGGACAGGACACTGCAACCTCAACAGCCACCTGAAGAGGATCTGAATAAAAGCTTCAGGCTTATGCCGGTGTGGAGAAACAAACCAAGCACCACAGCATTTTCTGCAAGCCTGTTCACTCTACAAGAACGACAAAAGAAATCTGACCCCACGTGCCAAACATCCCCACCCCATATGTCAATGGGGATCAACCTTCGACCTATACCGGACTTCGTGGCTCGTATGGGACTTCTAATGCGCAACCAGTCGAACGCGTGGAAAAAAAAAGTGATTGAAAAAAATAATTACAAATACAGCTTTTTCAAAAGTGGTAATACGAGAAAGAATAGTCTTATGCGGCAATATTTCTTATCGAATTTTGTAAATAAAAACGAAACAAAAAGGACTGCCTACATACATTTCACTGCGACCCCAGCACACATCGGCGTCCTATTGAAATATCCATCAAAAGACGAGCCTCGGAGTCTAAGAGGCAGCTAAATATGACTTTACCTCACAGCAAAAATCATGACACGTTGGAACATGTGTTTAAATGTCTATTATGGTTAATAAAACGGAGTCAGGACACAAGGAGAAGAGTGGCAAAGAAGGACTCCTCTGCAGGATGCCAGCAAAATCCAGTCCCTTGACTGACAGACTCACAAAAGCCAGCCCCTCAAAAATCACGACCCTTTTGGGGTTCGGAACCATGGGTGGTCCGGAGCCCGACTCTTTCCCCCAGAGTAACTTGAGCTTCGACTGCCCTCGACAAACACTGGGAAGCCTGCCTGATGACGCGCTTTTCGTGGGCTGTTATCTCACCTCTCACCTGGTAGCTACAGTGCCGTGTGCACCAGCCTCGGTTGGTACCTGTGCAACAGGTATCTGCGTCACCGAGAGTCCTGGCAGCGACCTCGCAGGTGATGGAGACTGGAAACAAAGTCTGGTTTCACCTTCTGAATGTCGGGCGACACAGAAACATCCACAGCTTTGTTGTTTTGTTTTGTTACTGTTACAAGACAAACAGGAAAACATGATGGTTCTTCTTACAAAGGTAAGGTAAAGGTCGTTTCCTGACCTTTTGTTTTTCTTAGGTCACCGGGGAGTAATGGAGTCTCGGAGCCAGTTTTATCTGAGGGTGGTGCCCATATCCTCTCCCTTGCTTCCTTATCTTCCCAAAACTTCTATGGCAGGTGTGGGGAGCTTTTTTACCTCCAAGGGCCATTTGGATATTTATAACATCATTCGCTGGTCATACAAAATTATCAACTGGAAAATTAACCTCTTATATTTGATCCTGTTGTAGTTTGACTAAAGTTTGTTAACACTTTTACAACAAATGTTCTTCAAGCCATCGAGGCACTGTCTGTCCTCTGAGTCTTCACAAGAAGGACCTCGGGCAGCCGACGAGAAGCATACCTGTCTGTCCTGTCATGTCCTCGTATGTGTTCTGTCTATCATCCGTAATGGACATTCCTTGTTTGTCCCACAGAATTTATGTTATTATTAGTTTCGAGTCCCACCTGTGGTTGTCTTGGCTGGCCCAGACCTAACAGTATGGCGGGAGACCCGCGGACTGGACGTTGATCACCTGTCCTTCATGAAGAAACTTTAAACAATTTTTAAACAAAACCCCATCTACATATTTCTTAGTGGTTACAAAAATAATTGAGACAAAAATAAATTAATTAAAAGTAGCAGATAAGATGTCGAAAGTGTCAGGTTTCCATTCACTAAATTAAAAAGGAAGAAAACAAGTTGTTGATAACACTCAGTGTACGAAAAGAATGTTTTGAGAATTTTCTTTCATAAAGAAAAGTAAAATTGCAGACAAGTTATAAAGAAATGATATAATTTTTTTTTCCACATTAGGTCGAAAAGTAACAACGAGGATTTTGCAAGCCCCACAGCAAAGTGGACCTTCAGAAAATATGTATATGTGTTAGCAATCATCTTCATCAACTATTCATAACGGGTACTGCATACGCACAGTACTGTTTATTGGCGATATCACTGTCAACATGCAAGACCACCACCCACTTCCCACCACCAGGGAAACACCCCAACCTTCCCCTCCCCCCCACAGGGTTTGGTCGGTGTGTTAACAATACCCTCACCCCCACCCGTACATACACTCAAGTTCGCTTACTAGAAGCACTACGGTAACCACTCGCCGCCATTTCTCGGGTGGGTTCTCACCCACTTTGCCCCCAACTTACACCTCCTTCTTTCTCTCCACCAGTCCTAACAGACAAGCGCTAGCGACAAGCCCTCTTACAAGCTCGCGACCTTGTCGGACACTCGTCAAATCGTCTGCTAACGACGCCATCTGGGGTATCGATGACGGGTAGAGATCCAGGGCTACCCGAGCCGGCCGCCTGCCTCCAGTGTTCTTACACCGTGCGACCTCGCGTGACCCTACCTGCACTCTAAGCTTGCGTCCTACCAGCCGACAGGTTAGGATGTTTGGATAGGATGGGGGAGTAGGAGGGTGGAGAAACAGTGTTCAGTTGCAGTTTGCTGACGCTTGCAGTAAAATGATCACTCCACCTTTTTTATATAAATAGAAGCAAGAAAAAATTTTTTTTGCAATAAGATTTTAAACAGCAAACTGCACAACCTATCCTGCATGACATAGCTGAGGATAGCAGGACAGTGTTAAAAGATAAAAGCCCGTTGATATGACTTTGTTGTTCCTGGGTGCAGTCTATCTATTGTATGAAAGAAGGTATGTATGAAGGTATGGGACTGCTCATCGTAGATGTCATCATACTTTCAATAATTTTTCCACGATTATCGGTATGACAGTACTCTGTGTCCTACAAGTTAACTGGACAAAATTTATTTCAAATAAGAGATGCTATTATCTTGGTGTTTTCCAAAGAGTATAACAAAGTGTTGTAAATAACTGTGGCGAATGAAAAAATATTTTAAAATGTTTGTTTTAATTTCAAAGATGGCGGTTGTCCTGTGGTCGTGGATTTCCGGGAACTAGGAGAAATCATGCCTGCACACAGACACACCGAAAACTCCACATTGTCATGTATTCTCAATGCCTACTTCCTACCTCCTCTTTGAATATGAACAGTGAACCCCAACAGGATTTGTCACACCTCTTGCGAACAAGAAGTTAAAGGTCTAGTGTAGGATGCTATTTTTTTTAAAATAACAAATTAAGTCATCAGGATTGTAGGTGGACACCTCCATGCTGTCAAGTGGAGAGCTGAGAGGTATATGTTAAATATACAAATAAACAAACATGAGGTTAGGAGTTGGATCTCTTTCTGAGCATTATCTCGAGAACGGGATGGACGATTAGGGGAAGCAAAAAAAAAAAAAATATGACAGTTAATTCACCCATATTTTGGAAGATAGTATACTTCACTAAAATCTACCCAGTCATCAGGAAACCTTTAAATCACGTGCCTGCGAGTCTAGCAAGGGAGTGAAATCACTTAGACATCGCGACCCCATCCACGCCGACACCAATTAGTGAAGTCAGTCTGTCAGGGTTTCTGAGTCAGCTCATCATGTCGTACGACAAGCCTTGACATCGCTGACCCCGCCTTGCCGCAGACCTTTGACCCCGAACGGAAATAGCTGCGATGAGACAAGCCCACCTATACGCAAATGAAGTGCACAAAGAGCACTCAGGCCAAGCCACACATAATTGCTAGTCAAGGTGGGATGGAGGGAAGAGGGACAAGATGCAGTGTGGCAAACATGTATCATCAACCTCGCAGTTGCTCTACGGGCTTTTCTGACTCTACACTAGACAACCACATATTAATGATTAAAAAGGTGAGTTGAGGAAAGGGGAGGTCCCTCTATACTTTCTTTTCACAAAGAACGTTGGGAAGAGCTGATGATTATAGTCATCTGGTATATGAGAATGGATCCTTCAAAAACTTAGGTATACTTTATGTCAAAATTTCAATGAAGTTTTCTAAATAAGTATAGTGGGTGTATTGGGGGGATGCAGGAAGAAAAGAAAAAAAAACAGCTACTGACTGAATAAAATTAAAAAATAGCAAAAGAAAATAATAAACAATACCCAATTAAACCTCCTTTCCGTCCCTCACCCATCTCTCCATTCCAACTCTTCTGCTCATCCATTGAGTGCGCCAGTTAAAATATTAGTAGTACCCTCCTCCCAACTCCCATCCTTCCCTCGACCTCGTCCAATAAATGCCCCCCATACCCCCACAACCCCAGTTTAGTTTTTTTTTTAGCCAGACCCTTAGTGGGGCGACTGGCGAAGTCCAAAGCCGCCAGGTTTACGACATGCCTTAAAGCGTAATTTGGCCTTTGACCCGCGCAGGAATTCGTGGGTGCATAATAACCCACAGATGCTGCATTAAAAAAAATGTAAGGAAACTAGGCGCCGAGCTGCCAGTGAGACATGAGAGCAAACAGGACTTGACGGTAGTTGCGAAACTGAGAAAACATTGCAACAAGAAAAGCAACATCATCCATTTTATTCTGAGTCTTTATTCGCTCTGCGGAAACCATGATGGAAGACAGTGTTTCTCGGAAGTTTCATGATTGGAACATTTTCCTCTTTATCTTCTTTAGTTTGTAATTTGTGGTGTGGAAACGTTACTAGTGATGAAAACGACGATGATGCTGCAATCTACTGTTGTATTTATACAGAGAAGAGAAGACAAGAGAGAGAAAGATATAGAAGCTGTAGAAAAAAAGATAAACTTTACAGTGACGATTGATATGGTGATATGAGCACAGCGCTGGATGATGGAAAGAACTACTATTTTTTTTTATTATTATTCAAGGAGTGATGAATGGAGAGAGGTAAAAAAACCAAAAGCAAGAGAAACTTTATTATTGTGATAAAAGATACGACACTGATGTGAAGATGATAACTACTGACAGAGGTTGATAATAAGCCAACTGTTGGTAAGGAATTTTTTTTTTTAAAAAGAGGACTTGGGATACTGGGGTTTTACACCGAGACGGCAACTAAAGTATATCTCGAGCTAGTCCTTTAAACAGATGCTCTATGTAGTGAAAAAACAGCGTGCCTGAGACGAGATATGAAACCCTGGCATACAATCCTCATAAGGTAAGATCGTCTCCTAACCCTTTCAGGTCGCTGGTGAGTGAGGTATTTAGGGACCTCACTTTTCTAAGGGCCAGCTTTACACGAGGGCAGTGCCCATCTCCTCTCCCTCGCTCTTACTTTCTCCAACCCTCTATGGAGTCAGGTACCCATTGTCGCCAGCTGGTCAACTGGGGGAAGTTAGCTGCGCTAATCGGGAATCGAACCACCTCGCTATCCTTTCGGAGGCCAGCGCTCTAACCACTAGATACCCGATTTCCTCTTTTGTCTAGTTTCTGTTACACGACTTTGCAGTAAAAATGAGGTTTGAATGAACACTTTAGTGATCTGAGACAATAAAATATATCCTAATGATAGCAACAGTTTCATTTATTAGAAATTTAATTATATAATTAATACACTTTTCTTTCAAAAAAAAAAAGTAGTTTACGCTTGAGCGTTCAGGAGAGGATCCTCTCACTTCTTACTCACTTCTCACTGAATGCCAGATACGAGGCATGCCAGGAATGCCATTCTGTTAACTAGATTGCATGTCGCGCCGAAGCCTTGAATGCAAAGGTCTTGGGAACACGAGTCTTGATGTCTTGACATGAGATATGTCTTCTCCTAAATGATCTTCCTCTCACCCAGACGAGGCTGTAGCTGCACGTGCTCAGGCCAAACGAACCTCGAATATTTTCTTCCTCCATGTCAACTCCGCCCACTGGCGAGGTCCGCCCTTCTAGTAATTTCTATCACTTTGCGCAAGACGACATAGCATCCAACTACACGAAATAAAATACCGGTGAGGGGAGAAGTTAGATGAACAGCGGAAAAACGAAATTAAAACTCAGACGACATTGTGTCTTATATATAAAAAATGTTGGGCCAACCACCTTGTGCGTAACTAGTCCCCGGGGTAGAGGGAGAGGAGGGGAATGGTGGAGGGGACCTTACTAGACCTTTAAACCATCATTTGTATTTGTTTAGTTCTCACTACCCACTAAGATAACAAGATGACCAGTTAATAGACGCTCACAAAGACAAATGTACGCACATGCGCACACCATCAAACCTCGTCTTCCTCTCCAGTCACGACCTCAACTGGCGAACCACCGCGACGATGGACTCCTGCACGTGCATGCTGCAGACAGCACGTGCATCGACATCCACACGTGCAAACGGAGAACAAAAGCATCGTGCTCAAAAGTCCTTCTCTTTCCTCCGTCTTGATCGCAACGGCGGTACCCCTCTCCCCCCATCATCACCACCACTTCCATCATGGCCGCTGCGGAAGGTACAACATGTCGGCCTCGTTCCCAATCAACGTGTCCCCCATTATCCGATGTCTGTTTTGAATTTCACGGCCATCCCACCATTTTGCGTGGCCCCCTTCACTTGCGTGCGCCGCTTTGTGACGTGTTTCCTGTTTCTCATCCAACTAACTGTCGGGTCACCACCCGCCAGCACCGAAGGTTTATTGGAGGAGGGGAGGTGAGTGTAGCAAGGAGGAGGTTTGGGAGAGGAGGAGGAGGTTTGGCAGACCAGATTGCGTAACACAATCCAGCCAATTCGACAGTCACTGCGATCTTCTTGCGGTGTCACTGTGAGGCCATGTTTTACAGATTTTACCGTCACACACACACACGGGGGATAACTCTAATCAACAGTGGTAAAACGAGTCATCTTGGCTGTGTGTGTGAAACTAGAGTATTTTCATTAATCTTCATTAAACTACACCGATACCCGGGAACAGCTCTGGTATGCTAGTAAACAGTAAACCCACTCTTTGCACGTGGCACTTTTTTCCTTCCTCTCTCTCTCTTGTATATTCTTCGTTCATTGGTCAATCTAGTTGACACGCAGTCTCTGGGCTCGTATGAAAAAGTTTCTTGTTGTATTCAGTGTAAATTTTCTTGTAAATTCAGTGCGGAGACACAGAGCAAACCCAAGACTCATACCAAATGGAAGAAAACAACAAAAACCAACAACAACAAACAAAACCACACTCAACACTCAAAAAGACGAATACAGTGGCACCTTGGCACTAAACTAAGATCGAATATTTTGGAACTCGACCAACCTTCCAGAACGAATTGAAGTCGAGTGCTGAGGTATCACTGAATGGAGAGATAGAGACGCGAGGTCACACCTTGGGGTCACACTTTGACCCAGAGTGAGGACAAGGCTGGAGAGCAGACTACAGTGTTCACTGCGAGATGATCAAGAATGTTGAGCAGAAACAAGACAGAATTCTGTGAAATGTGTCAAGAAGCCTGGCTGAAACGGCCTGAAGGTGAGTAGAAATAAAACAAACAAAAGCATCTATGTGATGAGCCAGGGTACGTGTCCAATGAAAGAAAGTGGACAGGGTTAGGCAGAAAAAAGCAGAGGGACTGGAGGGTCTTTCGCGTCGAACTAACATTAAATTCATCGGCATTCATGAGGAAATGAATACAAAGACTGTGTACAAAGGCTGTGAGAAATGTTTTGGGAACCTACATTCCTGGAATCCATGATGTATTGGCTGGGAGGAGACTATGGCTTATGGGGGACTTTCTCGTTATTATTTTTATTTTACTACCACAATCGGCTACAATCTGTATGCGTTGCTGCTGCTGCTGATGATGATGATGATGATGTGCACATGCTTGTGATATTAGAATCAGAAACAATCGGTTTGGTCGGGTAGAAGACTTGACTAGTGGGAGCCTTGAGAGGAAAAATAAGACTGACGTGCGCACAGAAAGAGAGAAAGAAATAGGTAGGGAGATGTTGGAAGGTAGATGCGGATGGGGAAGAAGGAAAAAAAGAAGATAGCGGTCCGTCTATTTACAACAGCTTAGACGCCTGAAACGAAGAGACGGCAGACAAAGCCCTCTGTCGTACGAAGGCACGACCCCGAGAGACTGCGGCGGACTGTGTCCACAGGCCCTAGCACGGGCCCTTGCAGGTGCTCGCCGTGTTTGCCGTGAGGATGAAGGTGTCTTGACGAGGACGTCTGAACCAGCCGACACCTGTTGCGTGCAGTCCGCGCGCGTCGCTGCGGTGCTGTGCCGGACATTGTTCCCTCTTCTCTCCTCCTCCCGTGCTCCTCGTGCGGAACTTCACCACCGAGGGCAGATTCCGCCTGGACTTGCAGCGTGGAATGACAATGAGCCAAGAGGCTGAACGTGCATCGAGTGGGCAGTGACATGAAAGGACCGACAAGGATCGGGCAGGAAAGACTACAAGGATATTTGTCGAAGAGATTTTCTAATTATCGAACTGATTGATTTTGAGATGTACTGATGAGGTCACCACCCTTGAACATACCACGTGACCTGTCCCCTAGACAACAAAATCCCTCTCAAATGGTTTCGCGCAAAGTTTTGTCCCGAGGACTACAGTGAAAACGTTTACAAAGGAGAGAAGAAAAACCCAAAGGGTATCGTTGCACCTTGTTTTTGTCTGTTTGTTCAAGGTAAACCCTTCTCCCACCCAGCACCCCTTTCCTTCTTCCTACTCCTCCACTGATACAAGAGGTGGTAAGAGAACTATGCTTGAAGCGTACGCAAACCTACCCGAGCAGTCCCCGTGGTAATTTTTACTGTCAACACCCTCGGGAAAGTGAGTGCCGCGAGCGCCGATCTTCGTTAAATAAACCTCACAACCTTCGCACCCATAGTGTACCTCCCGTTCCTTCCTGTATCTCTCTCCCCGACACTTTCTCTCCCTCCCTAGCTCGACGCCTGGCTGACCTCGAGGCCATGACTACGACCCCTGAGGTGCATCTAACGGATGCAGATTTCGCCTGGACACTCGACATCAACGAACCTCTGGCGTCCCTCATCTCGCTGGCGTCAGCGCGTGTCCTGTCTCCAAGGAACATGGCGTCCGTCCCCGACGCCAACAGATCGGTATTTGCAAACCGACACCAACAGTCAACAAAGACTATTCACTGTGGAGCATACTACCCCTTGGCCCACTAGTGACTGCACCTCCGATGTAAAAGTATCGCCCTCTCCGACCGACTGAACGAGCTTTGAACACAATGAAGACAAGCCAGCCAGGCGCCATGTCCACGAGAATGTGCGTGAATGTACACAATGAAAAATAAAGTAAGATTCAAATGCATGGCTACTGAAAATGGTATTTCATAAAGCTTGTAGCAATTTCATTCCAATTTCTGATATTAAGTATTGGTAGTAAGTTAACCAGTCTTTTTATCTCATCTTTTCCAAGCAAAGATGCGATCGAAGTGGTATTATTTTACTCCCTCTTCTCTCCGCGCGCACACACACTTTTCCTGCCTTGTATATGTCTGTGTTTTATGGGACCAAGAGTGAAGGTAGCTGACACCTATCTATATTCAATCCAGGGTAATGAAAATACTTTTATGTACTTCTCACGTGGCCATAATCAACAGTCAACAATCGCGCCATTCCAACGGCGCAAGGACACCGTGCGACCTCACCTTGATGAGTCAGCCGATAAAACCGTCAATAAACGCTGTCGTCAACTGGCGGTTAGGGAGGGTGGTTTGTGCTTCAAAAGCAAGCTCATCCCCATCCCCAGAGGAATCACCACTTCCCCTTACACCCCTTGTCACGGACCTTCATTTTATTGTGGGTCCGTGCCCCTTGTCTAACGACTGTCGTGGTCGATCTTTCCTCGCCCTTAGAGTGCATGGACAGAATAGGTCAAGGCGAATATAGCTGGAATATTAACCAAATACCTCCTTCCTTTGAGCTATTGTTGACAACAGACAAAAAATGGTTTTAAGTGAAACAAAAGACAATAAAAGGCTTGGGGGAGGGGATAGGAAAAAGAAGAATAAGGGCAAAGGCATAAAAAGTAGTCCCTTTGATTGTCAATCGTTGGAAGGTCAGGTGTACTTTTTTCCGAGGGACATCTTTCTTGCGAGGACTGCGCCCGTTTCCCTCTGTGGTCAGTGTATGAGTGTGTACGTGTTGTGTATCAGAAATGTGAAAGAGTGAATGGGTGATTAATGGAGTGAAAGACGGGTGGATAGTTGGTGGGTAGTGTCCACCGAGACCGACAAGGGAAACACGTGACGCCATCATTTCAGTAAGCTGCAGAATAAGACACTCATTAAATCGAGATGAGAGTAATGCGACAGTTAGCTTTGTACACGTGTACCATCAACTTCAGACAAAAATCATTAATTCTAAACTTAAACGTTTTCATTATTTTATTTTTTTATGGTTTTAATTACCAAAAAAATCTCGGGAAAGCTAACGACATGTTTGTCTGCTCACTCTACAGCAGTCAATGACTTTAATTTATTATTTTTTTACATTATCTACAGTAGATTATACATTTTCCTTTTTTTTTTTTTTTTTGTTCTCGCCTTCTGAGTGCATTAGGGTCGTAACTGAATTAAATATGTGTACAATGTAGGTCAATTGAGACGGCAAGCATACTTGATATTCTAGTTTCCCCACAAACCTAAAAAAAAAGTAGGGGGTTATGGAGGTGACAAGCTTGTCCGCCTGAGGCTGTCACATGTCGGGGACAGAGAAAACCGTTACTTTATCAGTGGAAGATTGTTCTTTGAAGTTACCGACGATACAGTGAAAATAGATGAGGAAACGGCTTTGTCATCACCACCTCCCTAGTAAGACAGACTACAGCTCTCTCAGCTTTGGGTGTCAACCTCCCAGTTATTTCCATCCAGTTTATCCTTTTGTTTAGATACTGGGACGTCGGTAACCACGGTAACTCCCTTGTTTTATAGAAATCTAAAATGTATACGACACCCGTCTATTGTTGTTATCATTATTACATGCTCGCGTGCGTGTGTGTGTGTGGCATATTTCCACCTAACGGTGATGGAAGGGATGATGATAGCCAAGGGCAAATAAACCAGAGACACCCTCTTCCGTTCAAGGAAAGCCAGCGGTACAAATCAAGTCAAAAGAAAAATTCACAAGCCCGTGAGACGAGATCCGAATCAGGACCTGCGCCACACACACTGGTGTCACGTGATTTACCACCTCAGTACCACACCGCCCCCGTCACAAAGCTCACCTCGCTGCGAACTGCTTAAAACAGAAATTAGTACTGCTAATCCAGCCCTCCTGCTGGCACTTCCCCCCAATATCACTCCCCATCGCCACCACCTTCCCACCACAGCCCCCTGCGAAAGGTAAGGGGAGACAAGAGTCTGAGGGTGGGAGAAGAGATAAGGGTGGCTGAGTGGAGTGTCCAAAAAAAAAAAATAAGAGGTATGGCGGTGACAGACGCTGGGAGGGAGAAGGAAGGCGCAAGGTGCACCTTCTCGAGGGACCGAGAGGCTCACCTTTGACACTCTTTCGTCGACGTCTTTCGCAGTCAGGTGAGAAAGCGTGGCCGACTCCCACACCTCCACCCCACCAATTGGCAACTTCCGGTGTAGCGAAATGACTCTCGTACAAGCAGGGACCAGAGTGTGCCTGCCCTTTGACTGGCTTTTTTGTTTGCTTGTTTTTTTTTTATTTTTGTTTGGTTAGGGTGGGAATCTTTTAAGTCCTCTGCTCTGTAACCTTTTGTCTAAGCACCCTCCCACTCATAAAGAAAGAAAAATAACTGGAGACAAGATGTAAAAATAATATACAATCGTGACGTATGTGTTGTTGACCTCTTCCTATGTGCATGTTTGAAAATGCATACATCAAAAATTAATGCAGATTTTCACCTAAACTTGAGGAAATCGTATCAAATACTGTACCCCAGTCGGCTCGCTAGCATCAATACCTCTCTATATATATGATAAATAAAAATACGTATCAAACAATATCAATCTACTTCATGCTGTGCGACGCATGGAGGCTCCACTTAGTAGTGCTAGTGTGATAGTAGATATGACACTTTTGTCACATCTCCCGGTTGGAGATTTCTCACCCCCACCTCCGCACCACTGGCTCAACTTTATGGGGAAATAACTCCAGTTTAACGGCGCTTTAATGTACTGTTTGTAGCCGCAGGCCCGAGACTAACAAGCAGTTCCGAGACGGGAGATAACCGTCAAGTGTCATTTCACACCAGTGTACGATAATCTGCTCCCCACCATCTACCCATACCCATACCCCTACCAGTGACACCTCGTGTTCGTGCCGCTAGTCACACTTCGCTGAAGGTGAGTTACGCTCCCTGGAAGGCAAGGTCAGCCACGTGACACGTTGGAGATCTTTTCGTGATCGCGTTCGGGCACGTGAGGTGCATCGCAAGTAGATGACCACGTGCGCGTTTCTCACGTCCCGTTTGTCCAATAAAAATCGTCGTGTGGTAGAGGGCTGACCAAAGACGGTCTGTTTCATTCTTTCGTATACTTTATATCCAAAACCCTTCTTGAAAGGCAGCTACGATGATGTAAGACACTTGCCGCGTTCAGCCATCACGAGGACGAGACCGTTACGGTTGACAACTTCTTGGACTTTACGTTTCATGGTCTGTCTCTTCAACAGGACCCTGTGCCCCTTTTCCCAGCATGGGAGGGTTTAGTGCTCTCTATCATTCCTAATCCGAGTCCCTCAAAGAGTTATCTTCCCCTCTTTAAAAAACGAAGTAAATAAACCCGCACCCCATAACATCTGCAAAACTAACTTGATTGTAAAAGTCAGCCATCCCTCGGTGTGCCAATTCTTCTCAAACAGAGAATTTAACAAATTCATGTGTGCCTGCAAAAAATGCACCCGACACACGAGCGATGACCCGTGATCAGTCGGTCAATTCCAAAAATGTTGACGACCATCTGGACGTACTCTACAGCATCTACTGCATGATATGTGGCAAGTTCAACCCTCTCAGTGGGTAGTCAAGGTTCTCTTGTATCAAGTCAGGGAGGATGGGGTAAGGAGAATGTGAGGAAGGGGTTCCCTGCGCAACACGGGTGTCGAACCTCAGACCTTGGATCCTAGTGCTGTAATCACTCGTCACTCAACCACTTGTTTAACGAGAATATGAACGGGTGGAAAAGAAACTGATCGACTGACTGACTGACCTCGAGGGCTATGAAAATATGAAGTAAACCATCTAAAATGGAGAGAAAAAAAATACCACACACATACACACTTTACCAGCAGAAAAATAGAAGCTGACAGTCCAGATCCCACCACAACTACACTTTAAGCCATTTTCACACTCGGCAAACAAGGCAATGCAAGTCCAATCTATTCCCATCGCTGCGGACCAAGCGCGCGCCTGTGTTGACGTCAAACAGTTTCGGTTGCGCTGTTGACGCGTCCCGTTGACGTGCGAACGTCACGGCCTGTCATGCGCATCGCGGGGTTTGCACCTGTCGTGATGACAGACGTCACCTTCCCTCATGTCAAACACAGCCTGGAGTGAGCGACGACTTGTTTTCGGCGACTTTTGCACTTACACCCCTCTACCCTAACCCCGTCCCTAACCTCCTCAAGCATCTCCTTGCCCCCGGGGAGCATCCGGGCCTCTCGTTAGGCATTAACACTGTAAACCCTTCTCAGTAAACGTATACACATCAACGGACTGGAACAAAAGTCTAGTTTAAACAGTTTTATTTTATTTTTAAAAATTTGAGTTTAAAATATTCCAAAATTATTTTGCAGATATATTCTATAAAACTAATTATCTAAATAAAAGTGTTTAAAACTAAAATTTAAAAAAATGTGATGTACAGTAAACGAGGCACTGGAGGGTGGGTAGTAGATGTGTTAGGGTTGAAGAGGGGGAGGTCAAGTATGACGATGTCAAGAGGTCAACAAAACGGTCATTTCGTCGGCAACTCCGTACATACCGCATAAAAACGAGTGGGAGTGGGAGGAGGGGGTAAAAACTGCATTCCTCCTAAAAACCCACTTGACAACCTCCCTGGAAAAACGCCGGGGAGGAGATGAGCATCAGGTAACCGTGACCATCAAGGACAATCTCCAGCTGCTTCTCATTCAGCATCGTGGCTACCTTCCTCCCGTCTTTCCCACTCAATCTTTTCTTCCTTAGAAGAGGGAGAAAAAGAGAGAGATGGGGGTGGTAGGAGTGCGTCGAGGGCATACATAAGCCACGGGCTGCCTCGTTCTCGATGTTCGATGACCCTTGAAAGGCAAGAAGGGTGTGACCCCGCTGTCCAGCTGCCGTGGCATCCTGTCAAGCCGACGTGGGTTGTCAGTCAGGAAGCCAGTGCGTCAGGTTTGCAGCTGGAAGCCCTGCTGTCCGGCTCCTGTAGGGGGCGCGCTTCTCATGCTCTAGCCTGGGAGTTATCAGTCCTGCAGGCAGCAGGTGTCGCTTTTCAGACTTACCCATCCTCTTATGTTTTTCCCCCCATTGCTCTTGCAAGCAGAGGAAGATGATGAGTACATGCGGTCTTTACTTAGTGGTTGCGAATGTACAAGCCTCTCCCTGTGGCGTTTCAAGAAAGAGGCCGGAGTTGGGGTGGGGATCTCTCGTAATAAAAACAATTTTCGTTCGAAACATAGAAACCGGAAGTTGCTAGTCAATAGTTCAAGCTTCTATTAAGCCTGTCAGTGCTGCTCCACCTCGCAGTGTCCATCGTCCTTGCTTCAGCTGAAACACTTGCCAGACTGCTAAAGATTGAAAATGTAGATTTTTGTCTGCGTCTGCCCACCATATCGACAGACGCCTGGCGGTCCTTCCACGCTCCGCGGCAGCGAGTCTCGCTCGGCTCGCCGTGCCCCCTGACCCTTGCGCGTCCTCGGCTTGAAGTCATGTGGACAGTGGAACGTAGTGGCCGAGCTTGACACCAGGGGGACCGGTCAGGACGAAATCCTCCCGACATGCCGTGCCTGCCATTCCTGATCCCTACGAGTACCCAGAAGCTGGAGTCGGGATGGAGGTGGTGGTGTGGAGGGTAGCTAAGATCCGTTGGCACCTCCTGTCACCGGGACCGAGCGGTTCAAAAGGTCATCTCCGTCCGCCCATATGCATCTCCATCATCGGCGATGTGCAAGGGAGAGAAGGAGGAGGATGGGTAACCTCCACTCTGGCCTCTCGTCACTCCAAGATGTCAACGTCAGCCAAGGGTTTCCAGCCACTTCCGGTCTGAATGAGATTTTTTTTTTCTATTCCAACCTCTTTAGTTCCAACACTTCGCAGGAAGCAGAGCTAATAAGGCTGCAGAGGGGGTTTTCAGGAGGGCTCTTCTGCCGCCAGGTGTTCAAAGCCGATGATGCCGCGTTTCACTCTTCTCTTTCTACCCACCCCCACCCGTACATGAGCGGTGGGGGAGTGATGGAGGGCGACAAGGTGTTTGTTGTCAACTGAGAGTCTGTCTTCTCACACTCTGCCACGCCCTTACACTTCCCCTCACCACCACCCCTACACATCCACTACTCTCCCTCCCTCTCCGTCTGCTGGGGACACACCGGCAGCTAACAGTCTGGTGCGGAAGACGGGAGGTGGTTTGGTGTGATGTAACATTGTTTAAAAACTTGATATACGCAGCATTGTTATGTTTCTTTTTAACCTCGATGACTTTTGAAGCATTTGATAGCCACTGCTGCTGCTATGATGATGACGACGACGATGATGATGCTGTTGTTCATGATTATGGGTTTTTAACAAACTGGATTAGATAACTATTTTCCGAGAAGGAAATAATTTTTTTCCAGAGATGAGAATGATAATAATGTTAACAACGATGGCGCTAAAGGTAACTACAAATATGTAGGCACACACGCGCATTTTAAAAAAGTTTCGGTAACGAACCCAGTGCTTGCAACTCATGTTTTAGCACGCCCATTTCCCCACCACCACCAACAACAACAACATCTCCTACGACATACTTCACCCACACCACGTGACTCACTTCTGCTTGTCCCATCTGCCCTCTGTCTACATTCAGCAACAACAACAGGGACTCTCAAGACCCTCGACAACAAACACCTGATAAGGTGCGAACGGACGGAAAAGAGAGGCCTGCTGGCCCCAAAACAGTTTCAGCACCTCGAGTCCCCCCGACTACCCCTCCACACTCCATCTCTATCATCACCACCGTCCTCCAGGGCTTTTCCTAAGAACGTCTGTCAAGCCTCCCGACCCGCCATGTCTGGCACGTGCACCCGATGCAGCTAGCGCAAGCAGTAGCCGGCGCACGCACACCTGTGTGTGAGGTGGGAGCGCGCACCAGACCAGGAAGTGTGCGGCGCAGCAGGCGGGTACCTCCCACCTCCCCATCTCCCCCCCGCTCGTGCAATTTTTGCTGATCCTGGGGATGCTGTGTCCGGCGCGTTGCCCACCGGGAGCCATGTTTTGTGCATGTGGTGCGATAACCCGAAACTAGCTCCCCGCCTACAGATGCATTTCCCTGCATCCGCATCCTCGGCCACGTAACTGATGGTGCTACGGGTGCAGTAGGGGTACCAAACCCGTTGGGGTTGATCCCAGGCGGGGTTATTGTTGGTTGATGACTAATAACTAACATCGACATGATGTTTGTTATGTTGTCGAGCTATTTTCATGTCCTGTGCTGGTCATACATGTGAGAAGCGTCAAGTTTGTTCTACGCAATATGTTAGTTTTACGACATAGGTGAAACGTCATGTGTGTTCTACGCCATGCGTTAGTTTTACGACATATGTGAAACGTCACGTTTGTTTAGTCGTCACGTGGGAGTTGTGATCACGTCATGTTTGTAATACGTCATGTATTTGCAATATGACGTATGTCATGATGTAAGTCATGGGCTTGTCATACAGCGTATGTCTATAAACTTGTCATACGGCGTATATTCGCTGCTGTCACGTGTTTCATATACCACAATCGCCATATTTGTCTCGCTAGGTATGCGTTTTGCCTGTTTGATACAAATGAGATGTTTTTATATGTTGTTATTTACGCCATGAGCTTGTCATAGGTCACGAAGGTGTCACGACACAGCTGGAGCTAATGTTTATTATATATCATGTGTTTGTCATGTGCTTGTCGTGTGACGTGCTTTTGTCGTGTGTTTGTCACACGGTGTGTGTTTGCTATACGTCACGTGTTTCTTATCTTCAAACATCACTTTTTTTGCCACAGAACAGGCTTTATGTCACGTGTTCGACACCGATCAGGCATGTGTTATATGTTGAGCTCTGGTATACGTCACGTGATCATACAATTGTGCTTGTCATACCTCAGCTGGATTCAAGTCTTTTTCCTTATCTTTTGTCGAGATTCGAGCAAGCCATGTGCCAGAATGTCTGAAAATAATATGAGATTACCAAAAAGCTATAGGAGAGCTTTAAGAATTTTCATCATCATCATCATCATCATCATCATCATCATCATCATCATCATCATCATTTCCTCATGATAAAATGAATCTCCTCCAAATCGAACGCATTCTTCAGCGTCTAGGCTACCAGTCGACGAAAAAGCCATTAGCCAAAGTTTACCAAATATATCAGTGCACAACACACGCTCAAATAATTTCGAATAAATATTTCCCCGAAAGCTCTCGACTCTCCCATCTAACCCGCGCAACATGTGGGGAAGAAAGTGCACACACTTTCTCTCTGGCACTCATTGGACACGACCCAAAACACCCGCCTCACCCATCTCAACAGACCCCAAGACACGATCCTGGCAGCCTGTTCCAGACAATGCCCTCTGACCTCCATTCCCCACTTCCCTCCACCCGGCACAACCTCGGCCCGAAGCTCTCTAATAATGCCAATCATAAAACAGAAACCACAACGCTATTTAACAGACCCTCCCGCTTCTGGAAAATCTGAAGGCAGAATGGGGACCTGTTCTGAAAAGGACCTACCTCAGAGTCCGCTCAGGGGCTCGGTTCCAGACGAAAAGAAACGAGTCACGAGCGAAGCAGAAGTGAATGGGGAAAGATGGAAGTGCAGAAAGAGAGAAAGAGCGGGAGACCACCAACAAAGATACTAATGTCTCACAAAACAGTATGAACCAGTTAGCCTGTCAGAGAAGGCCGTACATAATCTTTGCCTGTGCGATGGGAGGCAGTGGCCAAGAGTTGGGGTGGGGAGGGGCGAGAATGGTGGAAGAAGGGGAGGTGACTGACTTTTTGTTGGCGAAGGGGTGTTGCCAGCTAATGCCGATTTGATGGCATTCTTCTCGCTAGCGAAATGTGTCAAAAATCTGAAGACGAAAATAGATTGGCTGAATTTTGGGTAGTAATAGGGGTAGGGTGGTATTCTTACCCCCCGTCTGTTCGTCTCGGCTGTGCCAGAACACTCCCTCCTCGTTGCAGAAGTCAACCTCCATTTCCGTGCAGTCGACGGTGAGCCTAGGAATGCAGGTGGTAGGTGTTGTAGAAATGAAGGAGGAAACCCCGACTAGTCGTTGTCTGTAGTTGATGATGGTGCTGTTCCTATTCTTCTACTGCACCCCACCTCTCCAACCCACCACCACCACCACCACCACCGTTTCTTCTTCATTAACATCATGCAAAGCAAGGAGTGAGACAATCTCACCAAAAGTTACAAAACACTTTCGCAATAATAAAGAGGGAGATAACTCATTGTTGACCAACTTTAACGAATCACTGGGGAAAAAAAGTTTACAGACTTATATTCTCCTTTCCTGTTGTTTTTATATTATTTATTCCCCCTCCTGTTCGATCGAAAGGCTGATGGAGGACTAATTAGCATATTGCCCCGGGTGTCCCATTTACTGTATAGTCTTGACAATTGTTTGTGAGCGTGTCTACTTACGTAGTACTGAGCTCAGCTTAGTCGTTGGAAAAAAAAAGGGAGCCGGGGGGAGAAAAACCGACCAAATAACTCTTCACTTTGTAAGACATGTTAAGTGAATTGCTTTCATGCATTTTAACGAGTAAAGTTATTTGAAAGGAGGTGGGTAACAGGAAGAAGGTTTTTTTCCCCAAGTTAGTCGTAGATGAGTGATAAACTGATAAAGCATCGCAAAGCTGTTAGACCAACCAAAACAAACATACATGCACATACTCTCTATATCTCCTTCTTCTTCTGCTCCAGTTGCGTCACGCTTCCCTACCCGGATAACCTGCCGTGGTTTGCATGCTTTTCAAAAAAAAATTTAAAAAAAAACAGCTTCAAACATCTTTGCTAACATCTGACACCTTTCTTCAGCGACGTGTCGCATTTCTGTCCCCTTCTTTAACAGCTTGCTCCCAGCCACTCACGTTTCCGCGGTGTGACAAGGTTAATCTTCAAAGACAACAGTCCACCCGGGGTAGCAGACGGATCCTGGTGGCGAACACGTTTTATCGACATCGCTCGCGACAGCTGGCAACGCTCGCGTCAAACGCGACAACTGCTTTGGAGACAGTCTCACGGTTTGTTGGTCATGATGCAAAACAACAAAAAAAAAAAATAAATAAAAAAATAAAAATAAAATGAGAGGGAAAGAAAAAAAATGAGCTGCGATAACCTTTCAAAGAGTACCTGAGAATGTGTTTACCCTCAGGCATGCAACAAATTTTAAGTCATTAAGGTGTAGGGAGGGAAAATTATGTGTAAGACTAGGTGAAATGGGAGGAGACGTCAAGGGTTCGATTCCTTTCCTCCCATCCACCTTCCACAGTAAAAGGAAAAAAAAAATTACCTTGCAGTCGCCCAATAATCCTGGTATCCTCCACGGATCCCCACGGAATAACAATATGAACTTGACTGAATATTATACTACAATATTTTAGTTCATAATTGATATTCTTACATTTGATAAAAATAGAAAGTAAATACAATATTGAGCAATCCTTGACCTCAGGCAATCTACACATTTGATCAAGCATGTTGCACTATCCAGGCTAATGGAAGCAGTGCAATTTTTTTTATCATAAACAGTAAGCTAATTTTTTATGGCTTATTGACCTAAAAAAAAGGAAATAAAACATTTCTGCTGCCCTATTTTTTTAAACCACAAGCAGCTGAAACGTTTTTTTTTAATCATCACGCCACGTAAGAAATAAACTGTAGGTAAGTAATGCTATAAATAACTTATTCTGTGTTTTAAAATCATAGTTCTCAACTTTTATCAGTAGATACTTTTAACGGTTTTTTTAAAAAATAGTTACAGTTGGTAAGCTGCAAACTCTACGGCTCAGGTCCTTCAAGTCGTCACGAATGAGTTAATTAAACCCTCGAGAAATTGCGCCCTTTTTCTTCTTTTTTTTTTTTTTTTTTTTTGAGTGGTATATTTTGGAAACGCCTTTTCAAACTTTCAAAAACCAGCATCGGTTAAATTTTCCTGACACGGAATGAAATGCGCCAGTCAGGAGTGGCGGGCGAACCGGCGCGACATTTAACCACACACCTCGATGTTTGTTTGATACAAAAATCATACAGAAGACGCCTCTCTCCTTTTTTTAAACCCCATGCCCTGTAACAAAATAAAAACCTGAGTTGAACTGCGCCTATCAAGGCCGAAGCCGTTGGCCCCCTGTCGGCTGACACTGAGAAATGGCTGTTTGTCAACCACGCGGACAATCGTCTACCCAACTTTCCCCACCCCTATCCCCACCCGACCCCACACTCACCCTGGTCCCATCGCAGCTTGGCACGTCCCTTAGAGTGCTCTTCCCTCTTAGCTTACCGCTGCGTTTTTATTTTTTTAAATATGCAGGAACATTCCTGAGGGTCGAAAAGTTTGTCGTCGCCCTCTTTACCCGTACGATGATAATTATTATTCACAAATCAGACTAAGCGGCGACTCCCGCAAATAAATGGCGCCTGTAGGGTAGGGGTGGGGCGAGTGGATTTGCACATGCATGATGGCTTGTAACAGCAGGGGTTGATCTCATTAACTGTGGACACAACTGAATGGCCCGTGACGGGAAATGCTGCCAGGTCACACCGTGCGTTTAGGTGGAGTATCCTTCCCTTTTCTTCTCCCCCACTCCATCTCACCCACCCAACCAACGAAAGAGCGAAAAAAAATCCTCCTCCTTAGTGTGATTTGGTTCGCAAACAACGAAATTCATGTTTATGTATCACAGAGATTTGTCACAGTTTTGTTGTCAGGTTATTTTAACTTTCATCTTCTGCATCAACAACAACACCCACTCCATCATAAACGGCGCTACAACTTCTCTCGACGCGACAGTTTTCAGTTGGTATGTACTTGATAATAATGTTATTTCTTATACAGGTTTACAGCAGCCCCACTTTTTATAGACTACTGGGCAGGACTGGGTACAAGATACTATAAAATTATTCCCAACAGCTCCACTTCATTCGTTAGATACACACTCAACAAACACAGAACGACGCCAGCGACACCGACGACAGGTTTGCACATGGATAGGTTTACGTTGTCAAGACCTCGCCCAATGCTAAGACTATATTACATATCAGTAACTGTGTAATCACTGAGCATATCTGTGACCATCTTGAATGTGATTTCTTTCTGTGAGCGATATATTTGTAGACATATATCTCGAGAGAGATATACCTCTCTAATTTGAGAAAACAGTAACTTGTACTGTGATCAGTCCAGTTATCCAAAAAAAAAAAAGAAAGAAAAAAAAAAGAAATAAAGTAATTTTGCGCAGTACTAGACCTTTAACAGGTAGGTATACATTACCTGTGGTTCGTGATGAATGGCCGGCGTCGTACACCCCGCGCCAGTACCAGGCAAACACGCGGCCCCTCAGTTATTACGCTCGGCGATTTGTCAGGTGGACTGTGTCAACAAACCTGAGAACTCACCTCAAACCGGGTAGAAGAGTTACATTTTGTCACAAAAGGGTGGCAAACTAAACTCTTCTTGTGAAGTAGAATAGGGTGGGATGGGGGAGCACAAAGGAAAGAATAAGAAATTTCAACCTTTTTGAAAAAAAGCAAATGGAAGTTTGTGCGTGTGCATATGTGTTTGTGTGTGTGTGCGGGCGGGCGCGTAAGTATGTGAATTCAGCATTAACACACTTACTGCATTACTTGACACTAGGCGATATATCTCAACACAATATTCCGCAGACGTTTTACATTTTCTTGGCACATCACGAGACCCTAGAATGAAACTAAAATGAATTTATATTCTTTAAGAATAGCCCTTAAAATTATTTCTTCTTCAACAGCTCGAGTCGTTCTGTCAAGATCAGGGAAGAGTGACACTAATGGATAAACCTGCTGAGCAGACATGTGTGGGTTCTCGACAAGACACGCTGAGTATAATGGCACAAGCAGCACGTAACGGACTGGGTTTAAAAACTGCAACCAATACGTCACGGACTGGGTACAAACCCAACCAACACGTCACGGGCTGGGTAAACGCAAAGAACACCGGGCTGAGCAAAAGACGCGACCAACGTGTTACAGACTAACGGCACGTCACAGACACTGGGTACAACGAGTCTGGGTACAACGTGACAACCAACATGTCACAGACACAGGGTACAACGTGACAACCAACACGTCACAGCCACTGGGTACAACGTGACAACCTACACGTCACAGCCACTGGGTACAACGTGACGGCCAACACGTCACAGCCACAGGGTACAACGTGACAGCCAGCACGTCACAGCCTCCAGAAGTGTGACGGGCTTACTCAGGTCCCCGGTTTCTCTCGCCCAGTCATCCTCACACCAGACGCGTTTGTACAAAGACCCTTCACCTCCTCCGCCCCGGGCTGCTGACGACTTGTCAGAAACAAGACTAACGGCTGAACATTTCTACCACAAGCAACAGGTGTGGTGACAGTTGCTTGACCAGGGACTTAAAATACCTGGGAGTGAAAGAGTGAGGAGGTCAGAGAAAGAAAATGTCTCGCCACCATAAGCTCAGAACAACACGCTTCAAAATAAAACTTTCCTAGATAACTTGCACCTGGAAAGCAACAAAAAAAAAAGCGAGGGGTTTAAACCCCCCATCGTCGACAAACATGGCGTCCACTTACACCACACCCCTCCTCGCTCTCGCCGACTACTCCATCTCACATCGCAGCATCTTAAAATATGCATGGCGGCGTCCCAGGGGGAGCAACACTCACTTGACAACACCGTTTTCTTTGCAGGAGAGCGTGTTGCAGCCTGCAGTACATCAAGTGTTTTTCATCCTTGTGTGTCTCCGGACGTTGAAGAGCTCTCCTCGCCGACTTCCTGTCCCACCCCTCAACCCCACCACAAGCACTCGTGCCTGCAAGGATCCACTTTCAGATAAATCCTGCCCCTACCACCCGTACCCCTATAATCCTTGAACAC
>SRHC01001097.1:133448-168985 GCA_004794325.1 Pomacea maculata
TAAAAAAAAAAATCAGGGATGTCCAGGACATCGTTCAGTGCAGGGAAATGTTGAGAAGGGCGTTACGGAGACAGGTGCAAGACGAGCAGGTGTTCATAACCAAGGCAAGCCCATGAAGATTCATACATGATCGAAAGAAAATAAAGCTTCTCCCTCCTCGCTCGTCTTATTCCCCCTTTCTCATCTAGTTTTCCCTCCCCCACCTACTATCCTCATTAATTCCACATTATTATTCAGGCAACTGTTGTACATATAACTAACTTTTCTACAGATTCGTAAAGAGAGGATAGAAGAAGAGTAAGTGGGGGATAACACATACATTCTATTTACCTATGATATTATCTATTACACATGTATACACTCTATCTTTGGATTATCTCTCTTTTTCTGTATATATATATAGATATGCATAGGTATGTGTGTTTTATGTATAATATGTATGTCTATAAGTATATGTGTGTACAGTTGTGTCAATTGCATACATTTCTGACATTTCTGTGTGTTTGTGACATACATCTTCTCTCTTCTGTCTCTCAGACGCAAAATGTGTATGACAGCTTGTTCGATACCCGTGTGGCGCACCGTACTTTTTTGGACTTAATTTACCTTTCTTTTACCTTGTTCTCATCATTTAGTGCGACTCCTCTAAGGAAAGGACTTTTTACAGCTTTTATTTTCATGTGTAAACCATTCTCTCTTTCTTTTCTTTCTTTTTTTTTTTTTGGAGGGGGAGAATGTAAGGGGAGGGTGGGGAGGGAATTTCGGCTTGTACAACAGGCGCCACCTACCGTACACTTTAATGATCAACTTCATATTTTCCTTGCGTCACAAAACCCTTCCTGCCTGCTCCCCTCCTCTCCTAATCCAAATTAATGGGTTTCATATCAAGGGAAGACAAACTGGGGGCCTGGCGTAATTAACTCCCCTTAGAGCTCTCCTCATTAGGAGTACTGACTGAAGTGCCGGCTATCTTTAGCCGGGGAAATGAAACCTCAGTTACAGGCAGAAAATCCATCCATGATGTTTAAGCGCTTGGAAAGGTTCCACCGCAGGGCACCTGGCTTGATGAAGAAAGCACTTATCAGACTGGGGACTGACGGCTGGTATGTGTGTGTGTGCGAAAGTGTGCGTGAGAGAGAGAAAGAAGCACACACACATATACAAATGGTGATGCAAAACTTGCATACCCTCGCAAGAAGAATCGTCTGAGAATGTACCTCGGGTACTAACTATCAATGCCAGCTTGTTATTTATTTACCATGAACAAATTGCCGATCCCCTGCGTGTAGTAGAGACAACATTAGCACAGCATCCCCAAACTGTTGTGTTTCATATACTAGCAATGGTAACATTACATAAAAAATTACACATTTCCCTGCATTTCAGAATTTTTTCAGAATTAACAAATGTAAACAATAGGCCACAATTCTTGTTAGAAAGTTGACAGTAATTCCCTCTGTCATCGATGAACCGAGTCAGGCCAGAGGAACACAGGACAACTTCAGTTTCCAAAGTAAGAAAAATAATATTTAACATGTGTGAAATAGAAATTAAAATGCAGGTGTGATCGTCCTCTGGTTGTGCCTTGCAGGTACAGCTTTTCGTGGCTTTGGTTCAAAGGATCCCGAGAGAAATGTGAGAAGCAATCTCCCTTTCAGTTCCAAATCTCACGAATTCGCCTTCCACGACAAAGACATCGATGTTTACTCGACTTTCTCAGCTTCTGAAGAGCGGGAGTGGTTCACAAATGTGCGAGCTGGAGACATTAGATAAGGTGCAGGGGCCAGTCCCTAAGTGAGGAGAATAATGCCAAAAGTTTGTCTCATAATAAGAAGAAAAGAAAGAAGAAACAAAGTGTGATTTATACAGCGCATAAAGACGCTCACAAAGAAGACACGGACAGACTACAAATCAGGGAAGGAGAAACAACTATGCAGACATGTGATAAAAGACAAACATAAACAAACAGGGAACAAACATGAAGGATGTAGA
Organism: Pomacea maculata; assembly: GCA_004794325.1. Taxonomy (NCBI): domain Eukaryota; kingdom Metazoa; phylum Mollusca; class Gastropoda; order Architaenioglossa; family Ampullariidae; genus Pomacea; species Pomacea maculata. The sequence continues at coordinate 135,441 of SRHC01001097.1, forward strand.
GCAGGCGGACTAGTCAACTGACAATACTATTGACAGCTTTGTTGATTGGTGTAAAGACTAATGCTCGTCAAACAAATATGTTTTCAGTTGATGTTTAACGGATTCAATGGTTGGTAGATGGCGGGTTTGGGAGGGAAGAGAGTTCCACAGTTTCACAGCACAGCAACTAAAAATTCTGTGACTATATGAAGTTGTCTTGGTGACAGGAATAGTGGGAATACTTTTTTTTTAAGTGGTGGTTGCATTCTGGGAAAATAAATACATTTGCGGGAGGAACATTAGCCACCGGGGAGGATGCACTGCTTTTATAGCTCTTGGTCGTCCTTGTACCTGTCTAAACATCCGCTCTGCACTTACAACGAAAGACACAACAGGAGGAAAGAAAAATCCTGATTTTGAAACAGTGTGACAGGTGTATCGATGTCTTGTCTGACCATGTTTCCTCCCAGACTGCACGTGCAGCTGTCTGGACTTCGGGGCTGGGTCGTGTCTGACACTGCCTCTAGTGCCAGGTAAAAAAAATGTGTGTATAGATACTAGAAAGTAATGAATGTATGCCGCTTACAGTTTGTGTCGGAAAGTGTTTTAAGTTGTTGTTTAAGTGTTTTTAAATGTTCTTAAATGACATTTAAACGTCGAGTGCACGGACAGTCTGTTCTTCTTCTGACAATCTCCTTCTTTCTTTCATTTTCCTCCGTTTTCTTGTGTGTTGAGTACTTCTTTCTTAGTAGTCGTCAATTAATTCTTTCGTCTCTCCCTTGGGATAAGTGACTTTTGTTAGTCTTGGAGAAGTTATAAGGTGGCGACAAAGGTGACATGGGGATCAAGAAACATGGAGTATTGTCTCTGGATTTCGACAATGATTTATAACTGCGGAAACAAGATGATATTCCTTGCGGTCTCCATTTTGCTCTAGGAAAAACTACTTACTTTGCGGCCCCTGGTGTTCATTCTGCGATTCATGGTCTTTTAAAAGCACCCACACCGATAGCAGTAGGTAATCATTTCCTTTTCTCTCAAGTTTCAATGCCAAGTTTTTGGAAAGGTTAGTACATTTTCCATAACCCATAAGCGATCAGAACATATCCCATAATGCATGAATGTTACTCGACTAAAGACGTTGCGGACCTCTGTGATAAAAAAAGAACAAACAAAAAACAAAACAAAACAAAACAAAAAACAAAAAGCAAACAGAACGAAGGAAAGAAATGAACGAACACACGAAAGAAAGAAAGAAATGAGAGAAAGAAAGTTTTCCACCTGCCTATAATTTATCTCTCCACTTATCTGTTTCAAACTCCCTTGTTCTCCAGCTCGTGTGCTCGTCTAGCCGATGGGCGAGCGCCCCCTGGCGGCCCCTGCTGAGCACGACTCACCCAGGCCAGCGGAGCCGGCGTTTGTGTGCTAACTAATCAAATCAAACCTCAAAGATTCTCTCTCATCAGCCCAGCACGTTATCGCTTTCTTCTTTCTCTCCTCCACCTTTTTTCTCTCTGCACCCAATCTGTCCTCTAACCTTCGACCCCACTCTCTCCCTCAAATAATACAGTCTTCCACTACTTCGTATTCACAAGCCTTTCCAATAAACCTGTCCAGCTTGAGAAGGGTCAGGTGAACTGTTGTCCTATGTGACGACCTAAAGATCATATTTTTTTTTTATTTTTACTTTTCTTGTTGATAGTTTTTAAAAATTTCAAACAGAATAATTTTCTTCGTGATGATCCTATGGATTCTTTATATCAGTCTGACTTTTCAAAGAAAAGAAAATGTTGTTCCGTGCCGTTTTGCTCGACAGGAGGTAACGAGTAAAAGAATTTAATCACGAGGATTTTAAAAAAAAATCAAACTGCTCGATTCCATTAGGTCTAAATAATGTGGATTGGTGGTAAAGACTAAATTATAGGTTTGTAGACAAAGCTGACTTTATTTACATGTTATTACTTACTACTACTGTCACAACAGTCCCCACAGTACCAACAACAACAATTACCACACTTCCATTAAATTTTTTTTTTAAAATAACCATTTTATATTATTAAAACAAACACAAAAAATTAAGGATATTGTTAGCTACTTCAGTATACCGAAGGTAACCAAATATTAGAGCGATTTAGCTACCTTGAATTAATTATCGGTGAATTTACCGAAAACAGTTTGTTTAGTGGTACTAATGCCAAGATCTTAAGTATTTCACCTGCAATTATGGGTTTTGATGGGTTTCCTGTTCACATATCTGGACAATTTTTGACAATATGGTTTACAAGTCGTTATTGATGATGGCATCAATAATTTACTTATCACGAAAGACACCATGAAACTTTTATATCAGTTTTAAAAGAATTATTGCTGTACTTGTTTCTTGCCTTAAGTGGTGGTGGAACTGTGTGATTTTACAAACCGATGATTTCGAATGTATTAAGGGAACCAAACTTACCAAGTATTTTCTTTGGACTTGTGATTCCATGTATTACATTTTTTACATGAAAATGTTTGCATTAAAAGAAGAATACAGTTTGTGTTGGGGATGGGAAGCAGCAAGAAGAGTCACAATACCCTGTACAGGTAATGGCATCACTGTATTGTAGTTGCCTTTGTAAGCCTACCTTGAAGGTAATGGTTAGATCTTACAACATTATATCAATATTTTCTTTGTTTTTATAGCGTGTAGGACAATTTTTAAAAACTTTAAATAACTATCCCTTAACTATTGCTTCACATTATTTGCTTGTTGTGCAATAAAAAAATATATAAATAAAAAATTAACAGGAACAGCCCGAGTTTTGAGTTCAAACGTTTTCTGTCGGTCAGAGTTCGCGAACATAAAAATACAAAATAATGAGAGAAAGAAAGAAAAAGTTTAAACAAGCTTACAGCCTTTTCGACAAAAGCCTAAACGAATAAAGCTGTTTGGCTTCAAGAGGTTGAAGCATAATTTCTTCCTGCACATTTGTCTAATTTATGCCAACTCTCTAAGGGCCGACTTTAATGTAAATGTTTGTTTGTACCCAGCATTCGCAATTACTTGATGGGAACTTACTAAGATAGGGGTGGAGAGGGGTGATCTGTGACTCACCGACTACTTGGCGGACAGAACTGTCCTACACGTGCGCTCGTTCACACACACACCCCTCGACAAAATTCTTCCTGTTCGGGATTTCAGGCAGCTTCTATGAAAAATGGATATACGAGGGAAACACTTAGAAGCATGGGTACAACTTCAAAGCAAGTGTTTTGAGAAAAAAACGGGCAAAAAGTACATCTCTGATGGGAGAACAGTTCCAAAACTCGATGAATAGCTGAAGCCCATCAAAAAGCCATTACTCGGAGGGCTGGAGCTTATGTGCGCTGGGAGGACGCCGTTACAGCTCTCACATTAACCAAATTCGACGCCTAATCCTGGAATCTCTTTGCACCTACCCCTGCTGTAGTCGAGTCATAAAAAACACATCAACATTATCACGAACATTAATGTGACTATCCTTGTTATTATCGCTGTCATCATGATCACCGCATCCGCGGAAAAATCTTCTGGCAACGCCGAGTAGGTTGATGGTTTGACGGGGGTTGAGGATGTGGTGGTAGGGTGGTGGTGGAAACCAACCGAAGAAAGAAAACACATTTGGAGAAAACGAGCGAGAAAGAGAGCCAGGCTTCGTGTTGGAACGAGTTTTCTATTCATCAGGCACTTACGGGAGATAACTCTTAAAGCCTGCCAAGCAGGGACCCATAGAGCGCGGCTGATAAGCAGGTGAGGGCGGGGAATGTGGCCCAAGGGCTGCGCATGCGCAGGAAGGGGGAGGGTGTTGTGCTTGCTCCAAAGTGGAACGCACTCAAACGCCAGGGTCTGGCAGCGCCCGGCTAATGGTCGCGAGCCTTCGCTGCGCGCATGCGCTGACGCAGAAAGGAAAAGCTGCTCTTGGAGGGTTGGGAGAGGGCTGGGGAGGAAGGAGAGAAGGTGTTGGGGAGACGGAGGACGATGGTGCGTGCCTTGTAACACGAGCATCGCGATTATGGATGGAAAGATGCCTGGTGTTATTATCCGCGACACTGGCAAGAGATGCGTTGGTGTTACTGCAGCCAGCACTGGCAAGTGTATTGTACGTGGCACTGGTAAATGAGCCCCTAGTGTCGCACACTAGCAATGGATGCTTCCTCTTTGCGCACGGCACTGGCAAGTGATGCACTGGAGTCGCCCATGACACTAGCAAGTGATGCTCTTCTCTCTTTGCACACGGCACTGGCAAGAAATACCCTCAGCTTTGCGCACGGCACTGGCAAGAAATACTCTCAGCTTTGCGCACTGCACTGACAAGGAATGCCCCCAGCTTTGCACACGGCACTGTCAAAAATGCCCTCAGCTTTGCACACGGCAATGGCAAAAAATGTCCTCAGCTTTGCACACGGCACTGACAAGGGTCACAATCTATTTCTCCCATTCAGATGTCACAGCCATCTGGCGGATAGTTTTGCGATCATTTAGATGATGTCTTTTCATATAGTCTCTCTCCAGCCTTTGTCAATATCCGGATGAACATCTGTCTCAACTTTAACCTTTTTTTTCCCCCGGTCTGTCTTCCAGAGCAGCCATACATACATACCGCGACCTCTTTCTCGCTCCTTTCTTTCGGTTCGTTTCCAGATTGACTGACGTCCCGCTGGTATCTTATTTACTGAATGATCTGATAAGCGATGCTCCTTGAATACAGTCTCGACGCCGGTAAACTTATCAACAGCTTGTCCATAGCCAAGATACAATTCTCAAAGGAGGCAAGGACGGAGATACACGGAGATACACGGTGGCACAAGTTTCTGATAAGTACTCACAGTATGAGATTAAATACTGTCCAAAAAAAAAAACACTCGCGCAACCAAAAGATATTAAGCTGAATAACTGATTTTCTCTCGACTACCCTTAGCATTTCTGTTATGCCCAGAGTCCATGAATAACGGCCTAACGACACAGGACAGACACACACTAGGAGTTGGGGGATATAGAGAAGCGAATGAAGAAATATGCATCCATAATTTTCATGAAAGAAATGGGAAACTGATATGGAAGCTTGTTCACACAAGCATGTCGATGTTTGGAAAGGTGATGATGATGATAATAATAATGATAATGATGATGATGATAATAATAATAATAATGGTGATTTGTATAGCGCTTTTTCCCACCATTAAAGATGGACTCAAAGCACGGTCAGTGATATCAGACAAAAACAATGAAAATATATCAGTCGCGAGTAAAGGGAGATGATCATCGCAGAGATAAACGGCAGAGACGAAAGTTGAAAAAATCTGCAGAAACTAAAAGTTATTAAGATACTGCAAAATTAACTCAATCTTGTTTACTAAAAAAAACAAACAATTTCAGTAGTGTTTGCTCTTTTTTGCGAATTATAACACAAATCGCCAAATGCAAAGATGGACCATGGCGCTCATTCCCAGATGAAGAACATGTTCTTGAAGAAAGACGAATAAAAAATATTGACAAAGCGGAGGGATGAGGTTCTACTGTGCGATTTCATGCATGAATTTAAAATATGTTTATTCTTTCTTTGTTCTTGATGTTCTTTTTTTTTTTTATTCGTTTTCCATGAGTGATTTGATTGTTATGTCAAGCACGCTTAAATCCATTTCACCGTTATTAATTATTATGTGTTGCTTTGGCGATGATGGATTAAATATGTTGATTATTCCTGCGCAACATACTCATGATTCATCGCGCCTAACAGTCACATGAACTGGGTGAAGGAGATAGACGAAGGAAGGAGAAGTTTAGCCTTAAAGCCTCCCTCCAATATTTTAGATTAATCTTTGTGAAAATCGTAAATAAATAATAAGTCATTTAAAATTATCACTGTGCACTGAGATAACGGAAATATTTTACTATATTAAATACAAATGGAAAATACGTACAACCGTTACACGCACCGCATATTGTCCCCCCTTGGACATGTCACTTATGCCCCTTGGGGACACTGCACTTCTCACGAACTGAACCCATGGACCAGAAGACTACTGAAAGTCGTCCACTACAATATATTGCTTTAAAAAATTGAAGACGATAATCTCTTTGTGTTTCTAGAAGTCTACAAGATAAGCAATAACAACAAACTAATAAATGATCTTAACCGTGTGAAGAAAGAAATCCAAATCGAGTCACGAAAGTCGAGGGAGAAAATTGTCTGACATGGTCCCCACCTCTTTGACTCGTTGTTGCTTTGACAAAATAAATGAAAAAGATGGTATCTTTGAAACCGCAAGTCTACCTATTGCCTACCTTCACACACATCTACCTGCTCGTCAGGGAGTAAAGGCTGGGTGGGAGGAGAGGGGAAGGGGGGACGAGGCACCAGGTGGCGCGCGGTACGCCAAGTGGAGGAAGCGGGTTTGTGGAGTGGCTGACGTATCAAGTATAGATAGCCGCCGTCATTTCCTGCCGATCCAAATGGAGTCCAACATCCAACACCACGGCGCCAGGAGTGGGTTAGGGTGAGGGTGGGGTGTGTATGCCATGCGCTGAGAGAAGCCCCTGGCGTTAAACGGGTGCCGCCTGGGGAGAAATGGTTTTGTGAAAGATGTAAGGGAAAATGTAGCTTGTCTCCAATGCCAGGAGTCTATTGTAGGAAAAAGACAGAACAGGGGAAAAGACAACAAAAAAAAAGGGAGGAGGGGGAGAAACTTGACAAGACCCACTCAAAACACAACTCCCAACCTCTTCCATGACTTCACTGAATGTCTATGCATATGCACATTATTGCTTTCTAAAAGATTTTACTTTTTTTTTTTTTTTTTTTTTCTTTGCTAATCCCCACCACCACCACCACCACTGGGGTCGAAGGAAGTGTCATTTCCCTCAGACCCTTTCCAAACTCGTGCGTCACTAGCTTACTGTTTAGTCTGGCTAAAATCAATTTATTCTTTTCTTGTATTTTTTTTTTTTCATTTTTACCATTACGTTTCCTTACAGGAAAACCATCACATGTTATGAGAGTTTGAGCTTTTACCGTAAGTTACTTTTAGCTCTTTTTTTTTCATATTCCTCCTTCCTACATTCTGTGTAATAAAGGCAACTTCTTAACGAATTCAACAAACATGTACTCAAAAGGTCGTATCCCATTAAGAAAAAGTGCAAGTATCCCGAAATTCAGTCATGCAGATCCTCAAAATTCATTCAGACGGAACAGAGAAAAATCTTGCCGGTCACTCTCAGATCGTGGTCTGCCACATTTAACAGTTATTTTCCCGACCATATGATCACCATCTTGTTTATGGATTGACAGTAAACACGGGTCTCTGCAGAAACAAGGAGAACGACTCCCGACATCGTCACTTCCGCCCAATGAGAAATCACTTCCTGTTGTCCGCCCCAAAGCAACGGCCCGTGAAGTGCTGGAAGGGTACCTTGATTTGCACCCAAGCAGGTGCAGTTGTCGGATGGTAGGGTATCCTGCCCTCGACATTCCCTCGGGGTGATCATTCATACGTCCGCGAAAGGAGCAATCGATGGAACAGCGGACATGAGTGACGTAGGTAGTAGAGATGTGGATCAGTATGAAGACTGTGTGATGTAACCCTGACAAGCCCCGGATGTTAAGACAAGGGTTAGGGTTAATTTGTAACTAGCGTCCGTGCATCGCTACAATATGAAACTCGGGGATGAGGTGAGCTGTGTGGATGTGTTACACGAGGATTTAGCAGTCACTTAAAAGTAATACAATCAACCATTTTACATTATTGAGATCATTTCATATCCAAACAGTAATGATTTAGAAGGACAAAAAATAACTTGTGTCAGCGATGTGTATTTGAACCAGCAAAGAAGAAATACTGTTGAATGCATCACAGTCGCCAAGTCCGTCTCGAACCCAGCTCTCCTCTCACTTCCGTTTCACGTGACACGAGGTTATTCCCTAGTGTTTTTCTTGGCTCATTTCTTGTCCATTATCTCCACCATCTTATACTCTCAAGACTTCCTTTTCATCAAAAAGCAGCCATTTTAGTAATTTTATGCAACAAGCTTCTGCCTGTAAGCAGACAAAAAAAAAAAACACAAAAGTAAACCCAACCATCGTATCTTCGCCATTTTGCCTCGACAATATCCAGCTGTTACCAGTAAGGCAACAACTCATTTTTTCTCTCTCTCTCTAAAAAAAAAATAAATAAATAAAAATAATAATCGAAAACAAGACTTGCCACTTATCAAACTTTCAAAACTAGAGCACACTTAATTGGTTTAGTAAAAACACAGAACTGCTTTCCCACGAGGGTCTCGTGTGTATCGAGAGAGCCGGTGTGGCAGGGCGGAAGAAATCGCAAGCAGCGATGTAAGAAAGAAAATGATCTGACGATGAATAAAAATGTCTATGATTAGAAAACATAATAAACAGAGCGAGATGTTTCCATGGCAGCCGCAGGACTCAACAGTGCGAGCAAAGCTGACGAGGTAAGTGAGGCATGTGTAGGTGTGAGTAGGAAGGTGCGAAATAATTAACTTGTAAATAATCTGATGCTTATTTTCAACTAAAACAGTCACCAAAAATACTCAAAAATTCTTTTAGTGGCAAAGTATGCAAGAAGGAAAGGTGAATGTCGCCCCATGGTCTTTGTGAGGTCGTTAGGGAAGTGAGGTGTTCGAGACCCCACTTTTCTCAGGGACAGCTTCCTTGGGAATGACTACCCGCTTAAACACAAAATTGTTCCCTTGAGTCGAATACATACCACCCACTGTTCTAATAAATAAATTCGGGTGTTGCATATTTATATTTATGAACGAGGGGACGATAAACACTCCCTCTGCGTTAATCACCAAGCACCTACTCATCCCACTTGGTTGCTGTATAAGCCCAGAAGTTATTTAAAAAATAAATTAGGAAATTGTATTTTTTAAGACATTGTTCTTCTTGTAATTTTCCTACTAACTCACCCACCCTGTCAATCGCTCAAGTCGTAGCAATGTAAGATTTGTTGAAGGTAAACAATCCTCAATCCTATAAAGCTTCAAAGGGAATTGTCAAGGTAAGCGGGTCACCGGGCCTAGGACATCATATACAGGCATAGTGATGCGAAAACACTGTAAACATTAAATACTCGACCCTCTATAGGTATGATCTTACGACCTACATACTTACTATACGATGTCCAATCTCTTTTCTCCCCTCCCCCGCTCAGTCATCTCTTCATCTTTCTACACCCCCCTCGCCATATCTCACCCTCCTCCACCCCGCTGTCTAGTGAATATTATTTACATGTTTTCACTGGTCTCCCGGATGTTAGAAGGGAAGACCACCTCTCTTGGCTGTCCCATAAAATGGTTGTAAAGTTCACGCCCTGGCCACTGGCGGTGGCGGCGAAACAAGATGGCCGGAAGATGTGAATCTTAATCAGACTTCTGAGGAGAGGCGCCCTGCGGCCGGCGCTGTTCTTGGTCCGTGGAGCGAGCGGCCACAGCCACGAGCCCCCGGGTTCTCCCCCCACGCTCGTGACACCCGTGTGGAGGGTCGGGGTGTGATAGGGGTGGGATGAAGGGGCGAGGGAAGGAGTGAATCCATTCAAATGACGGACCGGGGAACTGGAGGGGAATGTGAAGGACTGTCGGATAAGGCAGTACAGTCTGGATTTCAGTATTCTTGCAGGTGCTAACACTTCACTACCTTTCGGTTTATTTTGCGATGTAATATTTTCTATTTCACTCTGTACCAGAGCTACAACAAATTAGCGTATCTCTGTGTGTGTGTGTGTGTACAAAAGCTTGTAAAACCACCCACCCCATGGGGAAATGGACCAAAGTCCTTCCCAGTAAAGTTTGTTCATTGACTTTGGTCCATTTCCCCATGGGGTGGGTGGTTTTACAAGCATTTGTACACACACACACATACAGATATGCTAATTTGTCGGGACAAAGTATGAGATGTAAGGGGAATAACTAAAACTGTGAGCAGGCATCACTGAGCAGCTTATAGATATTAACCCATGCAAGCAACTATATAATGTAATATTATTTTTCTACAATCTGTCACACGTATCTGCGTGACTAAATAAATAAATAACAACAAATTAAAAAAGATTTTAGTGTTTATAGAGCTAAATAACATGTTTCAAACGAGACGGACATCTATGGAATATAATAGTCAGAATTTCAGGAGAAACAGGAGTAGAGAGAGTTGGTGTGGAGGGATAGCGCAGCAAACAAAGCAGAGAAGACAGAGAGAGAGGAAGTCTCGAGAAAAAAATTTCAAAGAAAGTTTTGAGAAGGGGTTGAAAACCTAAACACACAAATAGTCTTAAGAAAGATGTTCGAAGTGTTTTTCAAAAAAAAAAAAAATTGAACGAGACGGAAATTTTAACACAAAAATTGTTTCAGAAAAGTGTTTGAAAGAGAGTTCTAAAAGACATAAAAGTGGGGGGAGAGAGTGCACGCGTTCAGAAAGAGAGAGAAGATTAAAAAAAAAAAAGTTTTGAAAAAGGAGAGCGACTGAACAAGCACGAGGGTTTATTTTCAAGTCGATGTTAATGCCGCCGGCGGCATGGTTGGGAAGTTTTATCAGGTGCGCGAGCAGGCAGGCGTAGCGGCAAAGTGTCGGCGGCGACACGTCGGCTTCCATCAAAGTGTCACGGAGGTGTCGCGCCGCCTGCCCGGGCACACGGTACGCTGGCCTGCCGCGTGGTCGGCCAAGCGTGTCCTGCCTGCAGGACATGGAGTGGAATGTTTTTAATTGTTAGTTTTGCTTTTATAATGGGCGCCAGTGATGGGCTGATTATGCAGGACTCTGAGGTCATAAAGCATGAGGTGCGTGTGTGTGTGTACGTGCGCGCGTGCCTTTGTGACTGAAGAATCCAGGGACGAAAAAACACTTTCAGACTCACGGTTGTGAGGAAGTATCCAAAGATGGAGAAGCAAATAGACGAGTGGTTGAAACACTGGTGTCCAAACCTACAATCTGGCTATTACAAATGATTGGAGGGGAAAGGGTGGTAACAGACTTGGTGAAGCAACAAGTGCAAGCCACGGACGAATGCACGGACGAACTTCCAACCCACGCACTGCGCATGTCCGGAATTCCATCTTGGAGTCGACTGGCTGACCCCTCACGGGTCACCAACCAGTCTCGTAGTCTTGTTTTTGTTTGTGATCTCCGCTGGGCGTGTTCAAAGAGTGTAGGGATCAACTCCGGCTTTGAGGGGAAGACTGAGACAACAATGGCGACATCGCAGCCATCTTCTTCGTCCTAACCGTCAACATTTGACGGTTATCTTGAGACTTTGAGTATTATTGTTTACAAAGCGAACCAGGTCGCATAAATTTTACGAGGATTTACCATGCCTCTTTGGCTGATTTTTTTTTTTAAAGAAAAGAGTTCCTTCCTCTCTCCTGTCATTTTACTAACAGCAAAATGTTATCGACGTCAAGGAACTTGGCAGATGAAAACTTTTACCTGGAGTTTGTGACTTGAAACAGCTTTTCACAAACCTGAATAAATTTTACTTAGAACCACGGATGTGCAAAACCGAGAAAATATTATTGAGTACTGGGGACCTTCGCTACTAATGCAAATATTTTTCATAAGTGTAGAGGAAACTGATATGTCGATCATGTTTAAACTGCTCGCAAACTGTATCCTAAAACAAAATCATTTTAAATCCTCTGCGGCTACGGGTGGCTAAATTGTAAAAAAAAAAAATTAGGCACATTAGCTCCATAGAGCTTAGTTCACATAAAGAAGTCATTGTTTTGTTATTATTGGTGTTGCTCGTTCAAACCAGTTTGCCTTTTTTTTAATGAAAGCTCAAAACGCAGAATAATGGCGAAAAACCTTATGACATGCTACAAGAAGAGAACAAGGAACTAGTATTTTTTTTTTTTTATTAAAAAAAAGGAGTTGGAGAGAAGCAGGATGTCAGATAGAAGGAAAGCCAGCATTTATGTATACAAAAGCAAATAAATTTACAGATGGCCTTTCATTTTCTTTCTTTCAAAACCAGATGTTTGTGTGGGTTTAGCATACTGACTATATTGTATGAGAAGCTCGGGTAAATCCGCAGGAGTCAAGGGGAAAAAAAAAAAGAAAAGAATGTCGGGGACCGCCACTGATAAATGATTCAGGTAGGGTCGCTTGACAACAAAGTAGGCATCTCCGGTTTCGAAAATCACCACTGCGGAGTCCGGACCCCTTGGTTACGGGGAACCCTGGGCCCCTTGCTTCCAGGCCCTGATTATCCTTAACCACCACCCCTAAGGCCTGACAGGAGAGGGCGGGCTCACAGCGTCCCAGGTAAGGGCGGGTATCGGATAGATAATCAGTCCTTCTCCCACCATCCTACCTCCCTCCACACACACCTGCCTGCAGGCTTTCCTCCATCCGAACCCCAGTTCGTTAGTTGGCGAGAGAGAGAGGACGTGTGCATTTCTACCTCCAATACATTCACCCAACCTGACGTCGCGAAAGCGGAAATGACGCAGCTCGTCCCTCGGGTAGAAATTATACGACACGCAATACTGGGTGCCTAAAGGGAAATTACAGAGGACACGGCCTCGCTGCGAGACTACTACCTCCCCGTGGGATACAGTGGCATTCCGCTGAAAGGCAGGAGGTTGAGGGAGTGGGGTGGGCATCCGACAGTCCCCTCATGGCAGGTAAAGAAGACATTACACCTGTAAACCCTACAGGGAGCGCCAGGAACACGAGCACACAAATAAACAAGCCAGCAAACACCATGTATGCACGCGCACGCACGCGCAAACATATATACAGACAAACGCTCTAGCAGACTCCCGGGAGAAAGAGAGAAGTCGAAAAATATAAGAGAGAAAAAAAAGTAGATAAAATGGAATGAAGAAAGAGTAAAAGGAGAAATGAGAGGAAAAGTAGAACAGAAGAAAATAAAGAAATCGTGGACGAGAGAGAGAGATAGAGAAAAAAAAGGACAGCAAAAGAAAGAACAGACCAAAAGAGAAAAAACAAACAAACAAACAACAAAAAACAAAACAAAAAAACAACAAAAAAGAAGAGTAGAAAAAGAAGAGTAGAAAAAGAAGAAAAATGGCGGACGTTGAAAAGGAACAAGATGTATAAAAAAAAAGGGAGAGGGGAGGAATATGGATGGTGGAGAGATTCAATAGAGAAAAATAAATAAAAAAGAAAAACGGTTGAACCTAATTCTGTGGAACAGCCCGTAAAGCCTGCCGGGAAATTGTCATCAGATTTGTTCCAGGGCTTGGATGACATAATCCTGCACGACAGCTGTGTACAGCCGGTCATATTAGCGCCATCTACACGTACATCAAAGACGGCGACCGCCTTCCACTTCCGGCCTGCAATTAGTTCCACCGCGGCTGGTCACAACGTATCAGTCTAACTGATCTCAAATGTCCGGCCTGTTCCCATCCCATATTTATTATATATAAAAAAAACTTTCTGAGGTCCCGCCTTTCTTCATAAACAGAGTCACACGCTTCATCCGCCAACAGCTGTGTGTGAGAGACAGAGAGAGAGAGACAGAGAGAGAAAGAGTGCGTACATGCGTATGTGTGTATGTGTATTTTCCATTTCACTTCTAGTTACAACATTGGAAAAGATACCGAGCAGCCTTTAAATAATAATAATAATAAAAATCTCCGAGAAGTTTCAAGTTTGAAATCCACTATTCTACTACAGCTACCCGATCTCCTCTTCTGGACAAATGCAGAATCAGTGGTAGCAGATGACTGGTCAGACCCGGGCTGCTAGAATAGCACTATTGTGTGTGAGCTCTGTTCACAAAAATACTCCAAGTGTATCCTGAACAACTCGTTAGTCTTCCTGAGGCAACACTAGCAGACCTACTGACAAACGACAGACACACTGCGTGCACTTGACACTAGACAATTATCATTATTATAATTATTTTAACTGCTAAAATTACAACTAGTCTGATTCCAAGGTATGTATGTAATTGTAACATCATACCTATACCACAATGTTAAGGTGTAATATGTAGCTGTAAGGTGTCATGTAATATATATATATTGCCCCAGCATGCAGCTGTGAGATTAATTATCATCAGATACTACAGTATGTAGGTGCAAAATACTGTATTGTAAGTTACTGTGCTGTCTCAGAAGATTGCTGTTTTGTTTCTCAAAATACTGTCTTGAATCACAAGATACAGCCATGCATATCTACCAAGATACCATCCAAAGGCATCATTGAAGCCACCTTACGGTTTAAAACGAGCGTTAGTCGAGGAGCTTGTCTACAAGGTACAACCTTCCCAGCATGCCGCGTTGCACGAAAATAACCTTTCTCCAACCCAACCTCTTCTTTTTTTTCTTATTTCCTTTTTTCTTTCTTTCTTCACTTTTTTTTTTGGAGGGGCTGAAGGGGGAGGGAGAGCAAGCAGTCGCCATTTTCGCTTGAAAAGACTTCTCCGACAAGCTATTTAGCTAAGCGAACTTGACGGCATCTGCCATCTGGCTGGTTGTTAAGACACCCGCGACCTGCTTCAAAACCCGACGATGGACTCCCGCTGCGAGGGTGGTTACACTAGCGTACTAATGGTACCCGAGAAACACCGCAGATATACAGGGTAACGCAGAAATGTGAAGACTAATGTGATGACATTACTTCTAATCAAGCTGTCATATGATGTCAGCCTCAAATGGCTACGGCGCCATGATAATGTCAGAAATTAACCCCCGCACCCGCATCCCCCTCACACAAATACATATAGACAAAAGAATTTAAAAAAAAAATTAAGGACCGAAAATGAAACTAGAAAGATGAAAGCTGCAGCATGCTGATAGGTGTAGAACTGTGGAATGAAAAACAGCTAACGGCGACTACAAACATTTTCAGAGAGCAAACAGAAATAAACATCGAGGAGGAAAAAAAAGTTCTTTTAAAGTCTCGTCACGGCAAATCCACAAACACGAAAACATGCAAAAGAAGGTTGCCAGGGAAAGATAATTCCGCGCACAGAAATGAGTTCGACTTACCCAGCATGTCACACAGCCAACGAAAATGACCGATTGGACAACTTCTCAGTGAATGATCTTCTGATGTGTGCTGTGGTCTCTGGAAAAAAAGAATTCGACTTCAGTTTCAGTAACAGTTTAAAGTCGTTTATAAATCGTTCACTCATTCACATGCATGTGCCCGTCACGACCAACGGAAGTAAGAAACCAGAAAATTGCTTCTTTCTACGAAATACGAACGTGGCAGGATGCGGTGGGCAACATCCCAAAGTCATTCGAAAATACCCCGTTTGTCTGAGCTAGTCCGCAAATTAAGGTACAACAACAACAACAACAACAACAACAACACAAAGATATTTGGGTGGACAATTTCACCGGGGTTGTGATCATCATTCGAACCTCGAGAAGCCAATAGTTTACGAAAAGATTTATTTGCCACCGTCAAAGCATCCACAACAATGGCACTTTGCAACTTTTTCCAAGAAACCCACACAAACAAACAAACAAACAAACAAACAAACCAACAAAGAAACAAACCAAGATACAAGCCAAGAAACAAGCCAAGAAACAAGCCAAGAAACAAACAAACAAAGAAAGAAAGAAACAAAGAAACAAACAAACAAACAAACAAACAAACAAAAAACCGACCGCAGATATCAGTTTAATGATCTGTCAAGCAGGGTACGAACACACTACAGTAAGCACCCAGATTATGGGTCCTTCTTACTCCACCACACTCCCCCTGCCGGCAGGTACCCCGGGTGTCGATAATAGCCGCGAGTATTTACAAACCTGGAGCGACTCATGTCTTTCCCCACTTCAGTCTGGAGTTAGTTTATATTTCAGCTGCGCATGTGCGAGCCGAAGGAGGGCGTCAGACAGTTCGTCTGGGCTGAGATACCCGGTGGGGTGGAGGTGATGGGGTGGATGGGAGGATGAGTCTGAGAAGTAAGGGGAAGGGTCACACTTTTCGGTAAAGTTTCGGAAATGTTTGCAGTTGCAATAAAGGGGGACTAGCTGTGCAGCTCTAGGCAGACATTCATTACATTTCTTGTATGTAGCTAATTATTATCAATAGTTACGAACTGGTGTATGGTCAAAGAAAGAAACCAAACAAATAATGGAAAAGAAAGACCAAATAAATGAATTTAGGGGAGTTAAATGATTACTTTAGATGTGAATAATTACGAATTATAATGTAGTCAAAGAAAGAAACCAAACAAATAATATGAAAACAAAAGACAGAACAAACAAATAAAAAGAAAACTGATGGAAATTAAGAGAGTGACTATAAAAATGAAATGTAAATGAAATGAAACAGGAGAAAAAGAAAAATGAATAAGCGATTTAAAAAAAGTTAATGTTAAAGTTTAGATATGGACTAGTGTGTGATCAAACAAAGAAACCAAGCAATAAAAAAGAAGATAAAATAAACGAAAGACAGAAAGAACGAAAGAACAAAAAGAAGTAAAACCAAACAACAAACAAACAGCAAGAGAGTTACCGTGATAGTGAAAATGTGAGATGGGACAGAAGAATGTTTTGCTGGTTTGGACACAGACATTTTTCTACCTTTAACTTACCAACAAACAGTCACCTAGATCAACAGACATATTTTTATACCTTCGTAGCTGACACAACTCTGCTAAAATGTTTTTATTCTCGCCATGATTCAGTTTGTATTTTTCATTTATACAACACCTTTCCCCATCACAAAAAGCAGGTACATACTAGGATTTCCCATCACGCACAAACGTGCGCCGATCTCGTAAAGAAAATCTTGTCAACGGGCTCCGAAAACGTCAAAGGTCAGAGGTTACAAACTTAGGCTAAAGTCAGACATTTAGAAATAAACTGGATTTGAAAGCTGATATTTTGCCCTGGTATTTTGACATTACTGGTAGTACCTGTAAAAACACGACACTAACAAACCAGTTTCTTGACATCAGGAATCTAGACAATATTATCACAAGTAAGCTGGTAAGTACTTCCTTCTACCGGTGGATAAAACCAATAATTCACAGGATAGAAGGGATAAGATATCTCAAATATATCCAACACTCACAACTGATGGTCAACAATCTTAATTACGGAGACGGAGTCTTAGGGTATAAGATTCCTTTTTATAGATGGTAAACATTCCTTTGGTGTAGACATCAAATATACACATTTTCACAAACATTCACACCTGTATATATATACACACACACACACAAATAGGAAATAAAATAAAAAGGCTGATTAACTGTTTGTTGGTCTGTTATTATTAATATTTTATGCATGCGCGTTTATATTTTTTTCGTCAAGCTCTTTGAGCTAACCTTTGATGGTAGGATACAGCATTCTGTAAATTAACACTTATTATTATATGTTTTTATTATTATTGAATTATTGAGAGCTGGTGTTTCTGTGATTCTATTAAAAATATTTGGAAAACACAGCTGCCGCAAGAAATATTCCAGTGTCAGCGCCACTTACACACTTCCGCTAAAAATTGCTTCTAAATAAAAACAAACAAAATAAATGTTGAGATGTTGAAAAAAAAAGGTTGTATTGAAAACTTTAGAATCCGTCTGTCTGTTTTTGTTATGCGTGCATGTTTGCTAGGGTCTGTCTGTCTGTTTGTTTGTCTGTCTGTCTCTGTCTACAACGGTGAAAAATTACGACGACTTCTTACACTCACCGAGTAAACAGATATATAAATATATTAATGCAATCAGACTAAGGAGAGGATTTTTTTTTTTAAAAAAAGGGCGAAAGGGCTTTTTGCATCCCCAAAGAACGCGGAGCACGAACCCGTAAGGATAAACGATCATTTCCGACGTTCAAGGAAAGATTTAGAATGAGGAAGATGACAGGACAGAGAACAGAGAAAGGGATTAAATGGATTTTTTTTTCTTTCTGGCTGCGGTAGATAACAGAGGCTGTCGTCGCACAATACATCACTGCATCGTTGATGTTCCTTTACAAATAAGCGAAACCCTTTGGCAAGAGAACACTCACGAGTTCACCAGAAAGCCGAGGAAACATGGCGGCCCTCAAAAAGACAGATATATTGCACCGGCACATCTCGCTTCGCTTCTTCTTCCTTTCTTTCTTTCAACGCTGCAACGACATTCCTCACTCTCTTTTCTGTTTCTCGACTCCTGTTCTCTGGTTATCTCCAACTGCTGGATTCCGTTGCACCGAAACGACTTGGAGAAAGCTCGTCATCCCTGACGAGCTTTCAGACAATTCGGGGCTTCAGTGAGGCATGCGCAGTAGGGGAAGGGGAGGAGAGGGGATGAAGAGGGAGAGGAGAGAAGGTAAGAGGTGGGATGGGGAGGAGTGAGGTGTGGGGTTTGAAATGTGGAAGGTTGTTATGCAAGGTCGTTAAAATTGTTGATGTCAGTCATTCTCTAAAACTCATCTGTAATGCAGTCAGCCCCGAATGACGCAAAAACACGTGGCATCTCTAAGTGCAACGGCTGCTGCTATTGCTGGAAGAGGGGAAGGGAGGGAATGTAGAGATTAGCAATGGGGAGCTGGGGGGAGGAAGTGAAGAGAGGGAGGGTTTTACCTGAGGTTATCATTTTTGGCAGGACGGTATTCTGATGCGCTAGAAATGAACCTTCCGCTGGCACGACTCTGCGCCTCCTGCCTCAAGTTCATAATGAACAATGAACTTTTGTGTGCATCTCTCCATGGACGTGTATAGGTGGATTGCTGTCTGTCTGCCAAGACCAACGGTTAGCCTCTTGCGAAGTGATCCGCTGTTAGTCTCGGCGACCCTAAACAAAGAATGTGACTAAACCGGAAGCTTTGTAGTCTCATGACTCGTTTTAGCAGTTAACTGAACAAAATCATCTGTCAGCAGTCCAGTAATGCAAGTTCGTGGTCTCTCAGAGCTCGTCCAACCACCGAACCCGTGATACACGTGCATACATGAACACATACAGATAAACACACGTATATATATATACAGAAACACATATACGTAAAACACACACACATATATATATACACAAATACGTCACATAAATATCCATACTTATAAACAAACATACGAGGAATTCATTCCTCCATTACTCCACCTCTCTTTCCCACTTCCTCTCATACATATTCTCAAAGAAACAAACAGACAAACGAGAGTAAGAAAAGTCACGAGAGAGACAAAAATTCTCAAATTCTCCTGTTATCCATTTTTTGTATTTCCTGCATAGAGCTCAAATGACGGAACATGGAATATTGAGTTAATATTATATATATGTGTGTGTCGTAAATTCTGTCCTCTTTTGTATATTTTCCTTACCACCACACTTTCGGAATAACCTTTTTGATTTTCTTTTCTCCTCTGGCCTACTCACTCCTCTTTCATTTTCCCACTGACACACACCCTCTCTCACAGGTTATTTCAATATTTTCCTTTTTTGCAGCGGCGGCGGGAGGGGGTCTGTGTGGTTGCCGGTGTCTGTTTCATTTAGCGGAGAGCAAGTGGCGCAGTGCATCATCAAATTATTAACAGAAAAGTCCCGCACTTCCCGGCCACTAACGGCACCAGCTTCCTCACGGAGCCAAGAAAGAAACCCTTTGAAGTGCCTCCGCCGGCCCGAGGCAGGCTCTGCGCCATATTTCATTTCTAGTGATGGCCTATTACATCCTTTTCCTAAACAGCCCGACGGCCTGTTTGCATCCACCCCTACCCTCCATCCTACATACCCCGTCCACCCTTCCTAAAAAGAAAAAGAAAAAAAAACTAACCACTCTCAAGGGCACCTTTTTGAACGGTCTCTCGTTTCCGAAGTACCGAGGGAACCTGTGAGGAAAGACTAGCTGGCCTTCTGGATGCTGGGTAGAGGCGGGAGGGATCAACTGCAGGTCTGGGGAATTTTCATGCTCAGCACACTTTTCTCTGCCTGGTTGCCACTGCCAACGGCGATGCTGGTTTTGGGGAATGGGGAATGCGGACGAGTCATATATACATATACACAATGGTTACGGTAAGTCGCCGTCAGTGTCATGAGGTCATGGTTGGTTGGTTTCATTGGTAGGAGATCCTTCAACTACAGGTGATATGGCACTGCGAGGAAATATGGGAAGGAAGGTTGGACGAAAGGGTGGAAAGATGGAGGAATATCCTAGCAGAAACCTCACGCAGGCCAAACGAGTGAACTGGTGCTGCATCTAGAGAAAAGTGATGTCTCGACACGAGATCCGAATCAACAACGTTTGGACTGTCCAAACAGAGATGGTGGCAAAGAGTTAGGGTGGTAATGGGAAGAGAAAGAAGAATGGATGTGCTACAATTTGATCCGAATGTTGCTGTTTAAAGCAACCTTTTCTCAAGAGGATGGCTACCTCTCCACCTACCCACTCAAAATTCTATTATAAGAAATTTTCCTTGTTCGTTTTAAAACTGCTTTTTTTTTCCACTATCTCTGCTAGCTGAGAAAATAGTGATAGGAAAGAAGAAAGGACCGTTTTAACGTTCGTTCTGTCTTTCTATCCACAGTTGACAAGCAGTACCGTTCTGAAGCAAGGGATATCACTCTCCGAAATTCGCGCCCTCTCTCTCTCTTGCAATATCCTCTCAAAATATGCGTGAGCGAGGGTTGTGGGAGGGGAGGGGTTCGAGAACCATTGCTAACATTTCTTTACGACCCATGAAACGCATATCGTAAAATTCCGAGCTTCCACTGAAACTGACGTTTATTTGTATTTAAAAAGCATGGCTTACTACCTTCACACCCCACCTTCCCAAACCCTACTTCCCCACCCCAACCCATTTCTCTGCTCTCCTATCTCTACACTTTGTAATCACACATTCATCCTTTTTAGTCCGCGCAAATAGTCCCCTGTCTCTTGGTAAATCCCGAGGATAAGTCGTTGCCAAGGTGGTACAAATGGGAAAATCAAGGTAAATCATGATGCACAGTCCACACGATCTGATTCCAGCAGAAGTGTCTCCTGGTCGCATCTTCTGCCAATACAAAAACAAATTTCCGTGCATATAGTGCCCATAAATGCTGTCCTGCAAACAGATCCTGACCAACATTGAAGACACGAACACTTAATTCCAGGTTTGAATCTGAGGTTAGTTAGCGAACTTAATTGATGAAGAAGCGGAAATGGTTTTAAAGGTTCCGTCCACCCAAAGACAAAGTACCGCAAAGACAGATGCTATAGACTTTTACTGCAATAGTGACCGTGGAAGCTGTTATAAATATTAATTTTATTATTTCGGGGAATAGAAATGCGTGGTTACAAAAACTGGGCTTCAGTTCAGACACCACATTGGTCATCCCTTAGAGAGAGACAGGCTATATACATTGAACGTGGGCCAAAGCCTTTTATCCAAACAGGACCCCCATTGCATTCCTACAGGGTCCATCCATCAACTTGTATTTCTGTAGGCTTGAAAAAACTAATAATGAAAACGCCAGTTATCTCACCCGCCAACCCTGCTCAAGGCGTGACCTAAGGGAAGTTGCTCACTGATCAGAAGAATTCTTTCACCATACGGAAACCTTTTAATCGCAAAAAGTGGCTGCGACAAAAGAAAACAAATAACAGTTAACTATGGACGTGGGTAAAGTCAGCGACAACCCAACAAAGAGCCATCACCCGCCTCTTCCTCCATCACCAACACACACCATCCTCTCCCTCCGCCCATTCCACGTGCACAGGATGCACCTGCAGGTTATGATCAGGACCACCCACCTACAGGTGCAGGAGTGGCGGTCATTACTAGATTGATAACAGGTCTTTGCCAACCTGTCCGTCAGAGGCTCCCCTATGGTGTCACCCGGCCCCTCCTCCCAAACCTTGAAGTTCAGCTACGGGAGTCTGGTCACCTGTTGCTGGTTGGCCTCAGCCTTCTAGATTATTCCACGGTACTCCATCCCTCGACACCTTCCTTCATCGCCGTCTCCCTCTGTTCTGGCGTCCTTAGCTAGATAATTTTTCTTCTTCCCGTACGTGCATGTGTCTGTTCTTTACACTACACATGCATGCTGAAGAGTTTTTTTTTTAATTGCGAGGTCACAGTGTATTTTGCATAAAGCTATTACAATTAAAAACATAACCATAACATATAAGAAATAAATGGAGAAAACTGTTACTCTTGAGAGAGAAAGACAAAAAAATTACGGAAATTTTCCTTTTTTTTTTCTTTGAGCGATGCGCAGCGCTCTTTCTCTCCCTCTCCCCTCCTCCACTTCTAAATATTCAGCGAAGGGTCGTTTCGGATTTTATGTAATCACTCAAAAAAGTGCAACGAGAGCCTTTGCTGCTCGACTTCTTCAACAGCCATCGCGAAAAGTTAACACAACAAAAACATCCAACACGAAAGAGAAGGAAGGGACCTAAGAAAATTGTGTTGCTCCACCGGGTCGTTTGTAAAACTACACTGTGATAATATAGATGAGTCGGGGATTGACACCATTCTATTCTTCCATGGAAAACTATGGTTCCTTGAGGATGGACAAACACCAATCCGTCAACACCTTTAGACTTTTGTTGATGAGAACAGACTGAAGTGTCGCAGACTCTTCACCTGATTAGGTGTAATAATTCCTTGTAAAAAAAAGGTGCATGAGATGTTTTTTAGTTTGTTATTTATAGGATGTTTCTGTTATCTAAACAGTGTGCCATGCTAATGTCCTCCGACAGCAACCTCGACATAAAAATGACAACAGGAGTACAAGAGCCTTCCCGCTGCCATCCACTATTACACTAATGGATATGAAATCAGGCATATACAGTGACAAAAAAATAATTCTAGAGAGAGACAGAGAGAAAAGACAGATACGAGTGTCCATAACTCAAGTATAGAACAACAACAAAAAAAGAGAGTAACGGTAAGAGAGACTGCTAGAAAAGTATGATGAAAGAAAGAACAGAGAGAGGGGACAAACAGAAAGAAAAAAAATTTATAATACAAAGTGTCAGGTGACAAATTCTTTCCCCTTAATATTCCCCTGAGGTGGCGTGGTTAGGTATCGTTTGTCACCATTAATCCTTTTCGGGGAAAGTTGAGGAAAGGGGAGAGAAGCGTCGGTGTGTGGCATAGACCGATCGCTTTGTTTGAGAGTTGTCTGCGCTTTCCCATGATGGAAAGATCGCAGAAACGGAACACTCGGCAAGCCCACGTGACAAATGGGCACACAACGACTCTATTTTTAAATCACCGACTAGTTTAGTATAAAAAGATATTCCTGATGGGAGTTTTTTGTAAAAAGACAAGCTCACCCCTCGCTATCTTGGACATCTTAGATAACAGTCTCGTATCGTGCCGTGAGAAATGGTATGCTTCGCTGCCAAACACTTCCTACATCAATATCAGGTCTTATCCAGTCAGTAGGTCCATAAAATAGAAATAAAAACACAAGTAGAGAGTTATGATGACACCAACCATCGAAATAAAAAGTTAGTAGAAAAATAAGGCAGCACTGACGAAAGAAAGAAAAAAAAAGAATAGCCAAAGAAAGACTGAATAAACGAATAAGACATGCAAAGACAAAAGAGTTTTGTCGTTTAGAGAAACAGACAGAGATCTTGAATAAATAAATGAATGAATCACACATGTAAAGACAGAAAGGTAAAAATCAGAGGGACTGACAGACATGAAGAATGAATAAATCAGTGAATGAAGACTCTAGAGACAGGTGTGTGGTCTGGGTAGAGAGATAAAGAAAATGAAATAATAAATGAGATATTCTGAGACACAGACGTGTATCAGAGAGACAGACATAGTGAATAAATAAATGAATGAAACATGAAGAACTGAAAGGTCCGGTGGTTGGGTATACAGACAAAAGAATGAATGAGATACACGGAGACGAAGAGGTATGGTCATACAGACAAAATGAATGAATAGAAGGACGAAGGAAACAAACAGGTCTATGGTGTGAGCCGACAATGTTTAAACATCGTATCATATTTATATCGATATATACATGAGGTATTTGTGGCATGGACGACCGCCATACTAAAAGATCAGAAATAATGGCGAGGGCACATTTCAACGGTCGGGAAAAAAACCTCCTTAGTCTGACAACCGCTGCTTTAACCGAACTAAAAGGCCTCCCAGCCATGCC
This sequence comes from Pomacea maculata, assembly GCA_004794325.1. Taxonomy (NCBI): domain Eukaryota; kingdom Metazoa; phylum Mollusca; class Gastropoda; order Architaenioglossa; family Ampullariidae; genus Pomacea; species Pomacea maculata. Next base: position 159,474 of record SRHC01001097.1, read on the forward strand.
TATGCATATTCATGAGGCCCTCGGAGGCGGCAGGAGGTTCACTCCGGCTCCATGAACCGACCCTAGTTCATAAAACTCGCATTCACAGCGCGGGGACTGACAACAGTTAATTTGTTTTCAGTCTACACCCATCTCCGGCCTGACATGGCGCCGTGCTTTATGGAACCTCAGGACGGGAGGGAGAAGGAGAGTGCACTCTCATCATGATGAGACCCCAGAGAGCAGAGAATTGGCGCGAGCGAGAAGTCTCGTAGAACAGGAACAGCGAAGAGAGAGAGAAAGAAGAAGGAAAAAATGAAAAAGGAGAAAATGATGGAAAAGTTACGAGGGAAGTTGAAGGGAAAGTTTAATTAGTAAAACAGAGTTGGGTATATATTAAAGACAAGCGCACTGGATCGGACACATCACCCGACCAACCCCCCTACCCATCCTCAACCCACCCAACTCCCTTCCCCCATCATCCACCCCAACTCGTTTGATCAACCGAACATCGTCGCCATCACTGTGATTCGCAAAGAGAAGTGGGAATGCATGGCCGCTAAGCAGCAGAGCGGAGGAAGTTGAAAAATTGTCAGAAAAATATATTTACATAACACACTGGTTGTTTTGGAAACTTTTTTCTCTCTCCCTCATCCCATCTCTTTCTCTTCTTGACTGTTCGCATTCTCGTCGGCCTGCAAGTAATAAGCTGCGAGCAGACGACACAAAGTTTCTATCGGGATATGGAAATCTCTCATCCACAGACATGACTCAGACATTACAATTTGTTTAGAGTTCATTGTGGTGTGAGTACAGACTTGACTGAGGTTTGTTTACAGAGTTGACTGTGAAATAATTTACAGTGTTGTTTGTTTATAGTCACTACCCCTCCTTCAGTTTCGCTTTAGGAGAGACAACCCTCGACAATACAGTAATGTAGTTATTTCATAGTGATGTCAGGGGGTTAAAGGTCATTGACACAGGCATTTTTCTCACAATCTCTGTCCTCTCTCTCACCTCCTCTCTTCGTTTAGTCTTAATTCTTTATTCTATCTCTTCTCCTGTCTCTCACACACACTATTTTTCTCTCAAACATTCTCTCTTCTTTCTGTCCTCAGTCTCTCTCACATTTTTTTTCTATTGAATATGCGTGCAAGTGTTTATGTGTGGGTGTGTGAGAGAGATGATTTTATTACACATTTCCTACATCATCATCAACATTGTGAAACAATTTAAAGTGAGTCTGGAGGTCTTGTGCACGCCCCCATCTCTGTTCACGACTCGCCAACAGGTTATATCGGGAGACCTTGTTATAACCCTGTTATACTACTTTCGTCCCTCTCTACCACACATCCGTGGGGGGTTCCTTTCAAATCTCCATCCCCATCACACAAATGTCACTCACATCACCCTCCTCTCCTGACGAGTGTGAAAGGAAGAAATGTGCACAAACAGCCATTGAAACCCTGCTCCCAATAAACCGCTGATGGACTGCTCCTCGTGGCCAACAACAGCCGGCGAAGAACCACAGCCCCGCGCAACACGTGTAAGAAATTAGGATCCGAGCATAAAACAGGTTCACAGGTACAAATTGCAAACATCAAATCCACAAAGATCTTCAATTTCAGCCAGAAGCTGACCGTTCTGCTAAAAAGGACTGTGGTCTTTGAGAAGTTGGGAAATGACAATCCTAGTCGAAATTAGTTTTTGAAAAATAATTTTTTTTCTTGTCATTTCGTGAAATTGTTTTTCGTCACCTTACCATGGTATAGCAGAGACACAGAAAAATCTTTGAAATATATAATATACAAAAAAGTTCAATATGTGTCTATATAAATAATAAAATATAATTTAAGTTAAAGGTTATGCCACATGGACGCCTACTAATAGCGAGTGGGAATCGGTGTTTTACCCCGAGCAAGTAACAAAGGTCATATCACACAAGATAGTCATCCCTGTAAACAGATGCCACATACAGAGAAAGAACAGCGTGTCCGAGACGAGAACTGAACCCAGGACACCCAACCCTCACTGTATTGGTGACAGACGTTGACCTTTACACCTCGCTGAAAGCGAACAGTCCACAATGTTGCATTTAATTGTTAAATATTTATTGTATACTTTTATATTACTTATGTATATTTATTTCAGCATCCATTTATATATTATGAATTTCAAAAAAAGACAAATGCAGAGAAAAAAAAATTAGACTCGCCTGTTCTGAAGTTTGTTTTTTTCTGGTTATTCAAGCTGTAATTATCTGCATTTTAATACGTTGAGGTGTCGGGGTTGGGGGTTGGAGGTTATGGAACAATCGACAGGATGACAGCATATGGAAATGAACCAGTTTTAATTTTTTTCTGAACCGGACGTGCGCAGCAGGAAATCTGCGCGCCCAGCCATGAAAACGGCAAAAACGAGAATTTTTTTAAATTATAGAATTTAAACGATTTCTTGCCTCAGCAGGCGAACACTGTATCGCGAATCATATTCATGTTTGTCGACGATGTTGATATGCAAGTCAATGAGCTCAGACGTATGTATATCAGTGTACAGATCGACTGAAACGACTCTTAAACGACAGTTATGTTAACAAAGCTCTCTTCTTCTCTTCCCCTTTCCTCCCTCACTCCCACCCCCTGCCTCTCGGCTTCGTATGTCGCTAGGGAAACGCTCCTGATTCTTTTTCTCGGTCGGTCGACCACGAATGGGTGACCGCATGAATATTCCATCCATCAACGGCTTGTTCACGGGGATCCCGAGCGAAGGACTGTGGATGCTTGAGCCGGGGGCAAAGGTCAGGTGATCAGAGCACCCCCGTGCAACCTAAAGCCAGTGTTCCAGTGTAGTGACGCCGTTAAGATAGATTAACGAGGCTTCCGTACCCGCCACCCCACCTCTGGCAGACACGCTTCACCCGCCACCTCGAGTCCACCTGTTAGCTACCCTCACTCCACACAAGTCTTTCCGAGGTGTCGACGAGTGACAGATGACTAAGCACTGAGTAACCGCAGTGAAGTGGCTAGCTGGCAGCGGCTATCCTGTGGTGTATGACAGTGGCCACTCTGACCACGAACCTGTATTACTGGACTGCTGGCAGACGATTTTTCCAGTTAACTACTAAAACGAGGCATGAGACTACAAAGCTTCCGGTTTAGTCACATTCTTTGTTGAGGCTCGCCGAGACTAACAGTGGAGAACTTCGCAAGAGGCAAAGTGTTGGTCTTGGGAGACAACCTACACACGTCCCTGCTATGACTGTTTGCAAAATTTTTTTAGGGTTTAATGGCGGTTTGTACTTATTTTTATTTATGTTAGAAATGTATGTCTATGACTTTAGTTGTCTTGTCTCTCTTCTGTCCCTCCCCTTCCTACCTTCTATTTCTCTGCATACGTTTAGCCAAAAAATTGTTTTACACGTATTCATTAATCATTATATATTTTTAATGACATAATCATCCAACTTTAGCAGATGTTTAATTTCCCTCACTAATTACCTGTCTGTGTGAAGTAGTCAATAGATCGATCAAGACCCAGAATTATTTCAGTCTGGCGTACAAGCAGCCAGCCGGCTCTTCCTTATACCTCTGTCTGCCATTTGTCTACATCTCCCATCCCATCCATCCACCCTCCTTTCTTCCTGCTCGTGTGTTCTTGTTAATTCTTCCTGGAACAATACCTGACATTTACGAGACTTTGGGGGGTGAGAGGAGGGCAGTGCTCCCAGCGTGTCGCCTTCCTCCCTCCCACTACCCACCCACCCCTTGCTTGCAGCAGACGACAATTTGTCACACATCCTGTATCTTTCACTTGTTTACGATCGTCTGCAACCGAAGACAAGTCTGTTTGCATCGTTAACCGCACCAGCCGCCCATAAAATGTCGCCGCCTGAGTGGCAAAAGATGACATAGTGCTGGCTTGCTGGTCTCCTCCACCCCTTCTCTGCTCCGCTCTTCCACGTCGTCACGTGATGTGGGGTAGGTAACTCCATTCTTTTTTCCGCAACCACTCCTACCAGAAAATTCCCGCCTTATCACCTTTTTATAACATCATTGGGCAGGTGGGGGCGGAGGGAAGGAGAAGGAACTATTTTCTCATCTCGCTCGCTTTTTCTGGTGTGAAAAGTCAAAGTCTGAATTCCTACTCAGGGGTTCTCGGGTCTTGACTCGCTAAGGGCTAGCAATATCTCCTCGGTTCATCCAAACCTCCACCTCTGGGTGTGAGAAAGGGACGATCGAGACACCGAGGTGGAGGGTGAGGCAAAATTTACGGAGTGGACTGGCAGGTTGAACACGAACTTCGCCATCCGGCGGTAACAGTATCCACCCACCCGGAATGCCGTGCTATCCCATAACGAGTGGCAGCCTTGAAAAATTCGAAATAAACGACTCGTAACTGTAGGGGCTAGGTTTGCCTAAATAGCAGCCCGGACAGGTGATAGATACTTTTGTAATGACCGTATTTATCACGGTGACGTGGCAGGACGAGTCTCGCAGGTCAGGTTTTCTACCCCCTGCGCCCACTGGACCTCGCGAGGATACGACTGCAAGCAGGTGAGACCAGCCAAGGTGTGCCTCCTACCACCTGACTCCTTCCTTCTCAACAGGGGAGATAAAGTGGGACCCCAGTATTGGTTACGCCCCTTGATGAGAATGTCGTAATTTGTTCGCTTTCTTCACGGCAGACGCGCGATGCATTCACGGGATTGATTTAGTGACCACCGAACACAGTTCTTGTTCATCTGTATGAGGTTTCTTTGTCCAAAAATGTTTTTTTCAGAGGGTCTAAACTGCTACGTATAATATAATATGTATGGGCACCGCCTCCACGAGAAGCTGACCCCGAGAAAAGTGAGGTCTCTGACATCTGAGTTCAGAGACCGGAACGATGAAATATAGCCTGGGGCGAACGTCACGCCACCTGTCCTCGTCAAACGAAGAAGCGGTTATGCTTGCATCTACTCCACTCTCCCTGTTTTTTTTTTTCCCCCTCATCATCCACGTAACCCCTCCTCTCTATTTCCTCCTTCTCCTCCGTGCCCCATTCCTCCATTTGCAGATCTCAGCAAACGAGGGCGCCAGCCCTCGTGACGTAATCGTGACTATCTTGACTAACCCTATCGAGAAGCGAATCTCTTCCACAAAACTTGCACTTCACAAACTCAACCAAAACAAACAGAGACACTTTAGAGAATGTGTCTGCGTGCGTGTGTGTGTGTGTCCCTGCAGCATACTGAAGAAAATTGCCTAAGTAAAGAGAAAACAAGAAGGTAAGTAGGATGGGTTATTTATTTTTATCTATGTTCCAGGCATTTACATTGTAAGCAGACATACGACGTTTTGTCAGGTGTGAGACCTCGGGACGGACTTACAACCGATGCTGGTGTAGTTTCTAAGTCACCAAAGCTTACAGCTTCCTCGGAAAGGGGGAAATAATCCTTTAATGAAGCAGTTTCGTATAGACTTTGTACCACAACAATTTGAATAGGGATGTCAGACAAGAAAGGGGGATTAATGCGGGAGGAGAGTGAGAGAACGAGAGAGAGAGAAAAAATAGGAAAAAATCCCTCGATACAGGAAACATTAATTAAACATCGCACGCTCAGCTGTTGTAAACGAACCTAGGATTGATTTCCACTCTCCTCCTTTCCCGATCCAAATTGTTTCCCCTCCGTCAGCATTATCTCCCCTTCAACCTCCCCATGACACCGCTAGGGAGGAAAAGTCCAGCGGTTTGGCTAGTTTCTCAATGTTTTGATAAAATATTGCGACTGGGGCTTCACAGGAGCGAGGAGGAAAACCGAAAATTTCAACAATTAAAATTAATTTTCCAAACCTTTCAGTCGTCGTGGTGGAGCTAGTGTGTGGTGAAGGTGTGACAGACCGCAAGTATCCAAACCATTTTTTTTTATAGACATATATATACATATAAATTGGTCACACAGCCAGGATGCGGGGACTTCAAAGAAGTTTTTCAACAAGAGCTGGGATTTCCGCAACCACATTTTCAGGGGTGTCGAAAGGTTCATAAACATTAAAGTTCACAAATATTTCTATCGATGGAGTCGGCATGATCCTCCGTTAACCAAGTTCCGAGAGAGGAAGGGGATGTGTGGATGGGGGATAGAGAGAAGACCGGAGACCATGGTTTGTCACACGGCATTAACTTTTACAACTGTTTGAATTTCGGGCCCGATGCAAACATTAACAACCGCTGGAATCCTACAGGCATTAACACGACATAAGCAACAGTCTCAAATGAAAAAAAAAAAAAAAATAGACGGAAAGAAAAGAAACAATAAAAAGCTTCGTTGGTTTCAGTTTATTTTTTCTATTTTTTTTTTAAGGGAGGCGGCAGAGGGCTGAGCTAGACTAAGCATCTTCCTCCAATACAGAGCGCGTTTAAACACAATTATTTACTGTGGTAAATATATAAATTTATTTACATATTTCCTCTAAAGCAAACATAAAATCGTGTATTTTCTACAACACATTAAATGGTTTACTTTCTTTTATTCCATGTCTAGGGTATTTTTAAGGTATGTCTAAGGTATAAAGGTATAAAGAACCCACTGACATTTTTAAAAACTAAAAACTAACTGTGGATGCCAATAATTTGTATCTATAAAAACTGTCTTCACAGAAAACATCCTGACACGACAAACAAGAACTAGAAACGACAGACATTAATTTCCGAACCAGTGAAATGCATCTGTAATTTAAAAGACTCCTCCACTCTCCTCCCCGCTCCAACTGATATTTGTGCACCTGTCGGTCATTTTGCGAAGAATCTTCATCAGACTCGAATCCTGCCAGGCGACACCTGACAGCAAGTCCTCTTGCGTGCCACCTTCCACTTGCAAGATTAAGATGATATATTGGTGAGATATTGGCCTACCTACATGAAGAATGATGAACCTTACTACTACTTTTTTACTACTAAAAAACTGAGCACAATTCGTCCATCTTTTCTGAAGAATATCCTTCCGTTCGTCAGCAAAAATTCCCATTTAATGTCTAAGCAAAGAGAAACTAGTCAGATCAGATTCTCATTCCAATCCCGATTTTTTTTTCTCAATCAACTTTCAAGATTTTATATTCACGTTTCATTCATGATTAAAAAAAATTCTCCTATCATTTGTATTTGATGCTTTCTGCATAGTAAGTTTATTTTGTTTGTAATGACTGTATCCGTGTGTGTTTGTGCAATGAGACCGAGGCTGAAGGAGACAAGAAAACGAGGGACATACTGGAGGTAGGAGCAAGGGAATTTCAGAGGGTAGGAGGGAGCGATTGTCCCGTAAAGGCTCGGTCTTTCCCAAAACCACCTCTCATTTGGAGGAGCGGGTTCAACAGGCCTGAAAACCCGAGTTAGGACGGCAGCACAAAAGGATGAAAGCCGGCCCAGAGCAGCGAGGTGGACGAAAAAAGTCATTAGCAGCAAAGGGAGGAGACGCAATTGATGGATTCGCAATTTGGCTGTTCGCTTGGCTGCATCCCGTTACCCCCTGATGAAATAGGCGTACCTCAGTCAGGACATTGAAGAGGAATTGTGGGAAGATGTGGCGGTTGAGAAGTTTAACCAGGACAAAACGGGAGTGGAGGAAGGAGAAGGGATGAAAAACTAAAGATTTCTCCAACCAACCTACCCTCCGTTTCCTCAATGACCTCCCCCCTACACAAACACCTCCACGACACCTGGTGATGAGGTAGGGGGTGGGGAAATGTACCCTCCCTGATGTCTGTGGTGGAAAGTTCCAGGTTTTTTAGCAGCGATTACCTGTGGTCTTTGTAAATTCCCAAGTTCACGATTTCATTCAGGTATGTAAAACTTGTAGCTATACCCGTTTCTGCCCTCGCATCAAACGCTACCCATTGCTGCCCACCCAGTGGATACTGTCTTTCGTAAGTAAGAAAAACTACTAGTTTTATGGCCTCAATAAAATTAGTTTGTTTTCAATAAAAAAAAGGTTGCAAGGTGCAAAGTTATCTGTAACTTGTTAGCTGTTTACCTGCCTACAGGTCTCGAGCCACCTGTCCTCAGTTGCAGAAAACGAAGCGGAAATTATTGGATGCATGTCTGGGTTCCTTACATTAACAAAAACCAAATGTTCTTTCGTAAAAGATAGGGGTGGAGGCAGTTTTGGGATGACTGCTTGTGACTTGTCTGGGTTTTTAATGCCCGGAGGGACTTTTAGATAAAAAGTGTAAAGCTGCACAATCAGAAGTGTCGTGTAATTTTTTATTTTTATTTTATTTTTATTTATTTTATTTTTATTTTATTTATTTATTTTTTTTTTGTTTCTTGTGAGGAAGGATATAAAGTAGTCACCTTTCAAACACAAACACGGGTGCGCACACAAACACAAGAGACTGAACGAACAAAGAATGGACAGCCCGAGAGAGAACGAGGAGAGAACGAATAAGCTCATTGTGACTTTTGAACTTCATACAATATGACAATTCAAAAAGAACCGGCTTCACCTCTGACAGGAGTCAACTATAGTCCTCCACCATGTTTGTCTCCGACAGCGCGCACATTATGAGGACGCTTTTTTTTGGTGAGAGGAAGGGGGACATGACCCATGACCCATGACCGGATGTTCATCACACGTCAGCAAGTAAAGTGCTGACTGAGTCTGTGACCCGGAAAAACCTCTCGTCAGGTTCTCGTTACAAGTTCACGCGGCTTCTGCTGCTCCGCTGAACCTGCAGAGCCTCCCGGGGTCACGTGACTTCACACCAACATGCGGTCGACGAGTGACGATGACTGATCGGTTTATGACTGGCAAGGGAGAAAACTCTTGTTGTAGATTATCTTTCCCCAGACAATAAAGATTTTCAGTCAATGAAGAATGAAGCGTATGCCTGAACGAAAAGTATGCTGCGAAACTTATCTATGACTTAAAAATAATAATAATAAATGTTTAGCTATCCCACCAACAAATGGTCAACCCTGTAAATAAATGTCATATTCAGAAAAAAAGGTATGTGTCGGAGCCGAGATATGAATAGACTGGGATAGACATACATAGACAGATCTCTGACTTTACAGAGTTAGGTAACCAGCCAATAGTTCTCTTCACCACGTGGGTATGGAACCGCTGGCCTCCAGTTTCAGACGCCACTTCTCTAACCACTCGGCTGTCCGCTTCCACGGCGGATTGTGAGATTTTCTGTTCTCCTCTTGAGACATGAGAGGGGAGATTGATTCCGGGTACGTGAGAGAGAATTGATGACAAGGGTTTTCCAGCTTTGCACTTCAGTCTCCTCAGTTTCAAACCCGAACGTCTTCCTCGAGCACTGACCCTGTCTGCCGCTGCCATAATCCGCTGGGTGAAAGGGGCAGTGCGGTCTGTCCTCCATCTCAAGCACACCCCACAAAGACACTACGGTCTCGGTTTCAACATCCCTTGCTCTCCACTTTCAAGCCAGTTGTTTCTCCTACCACACCCCCCAAATCCTCCCTCCCCAACCCTGTGTGTCTGCTAACAGCCAGAAGTGAGATTTTGTCCTTAGTCTTCATCAAACTCC
>SRHC01001097.1:168993-195003 GCA_004794325.1 Pomacea maculata
CCCCCCCCCCCCCCACACACACACCCAGCTTTACTCCATACCCCATTTGACCCTCAGAAACCCACCCTGTCTTCGTCGGGATATTTCTGCCAGACTGAGAGATAATCCACGGAATGCTGAGTAACATAGTTCCCCAAGGTTCTTCTTCTTATCAGGATACAAACCGTCGAACGTTGACCAGATTACCCATAATTATGCGCCACGATCACAGGAAACCAATGATATATCGGAGCGAAGGTTAACAACAGTGGGTCGACATACTGAGCTCTGTCCAAACTTATTTACCAATAGGACCTTGGGACACTCGGAGGATTTCATGCTCAGGCGCTTTAGGAACGACCATGAGTGAAGAGTGTGTAAAAAGCTCAATCTAAGGGATGCAACCCTTTTTTCTGTTCAGTTTACGTCCCTTTACTCGCCTTTCAGCGGCTCTTATCAACGATGTCTTTACAATGGGTTAGTTAAGTTTCTATGACATGTCCTGATACCTTACATCGATTTGTGCGACTGTTTATATCGCATTAGTCATCTACAGTGACGGTCTTACTGAAACAGAAGTTTGTATAGGAACAAAATGGTTTTTCTGTCTTCTCTTAGACTTAGATAATAAAAGGTGCACAGATCATAAAGATGACAAATATCCAATCCCGACATCTGTGTCGACTGGTTGCGGCACACGGGTATCGAACCTGCGCGCCACCGAGTTTAGACACCAGTGTTCTTACTACTCGGTAATCCGGGGTATGAGGGAGCGATCAACCAACAAAGACCTGAAGGTGCAAAGCTTGCTGTTTCAATGACTCCACAAATGATGTGATGCAGGGTAGAAGAAAGGAGGTGTGAGGGTACAGCCGGGGTGGAAAGGTGTTGCACGTGGGCTAGATGGAAGGGAGGACGAGGTGAGGGGTCACGGAGGGAAAAATGGTGAGACTAAGGCGTCATCCTGGAGGGGAACTATGCCTCATTAAGAGTGAATAACCGATCGTCCCCCCAGTGAGAGTTAAAAGGCGCTGGAGCTTCAGCTCCTGTAATTGTAGCCATGTTCGCCATCTCGCAGGTAAACCCTCGCTTTGCCGAGGCCGTATGCTCAACACAATCACCACCAGAGATTCGTGCGGGGGTAGGATAAAGAAGAAAGGGAGAAGGGGAAGGGGAGGCTTGATGCTATCATCCGTCAGGTGCAGGTAGTTGTGTACAACCTGGGGGAAGGGTTGGTGGGGTTGGTTGTTTTTTGTTAGGTTTTGTTGGGGTGGAGGGGGAGATAGTGTCATTATATAGAAAAGAGACGGGTGTGGTTACTGAATGTCTTGGTTCATCGTTGTCCCTCGAACAAGCCCAGGGAGTGCTGAGAACGAGTGTCATCTGTAGTGGACTGCAGGACTCGTACATGCATTTCTTTCATGTCATGGCTGTCTATCTTTTTGCTTGTTTTTCGTGTTTCTCTTGCTTTCTTTCTCTCGTGTCTCTCCTTCGTGCCTTTGTTCCGTCTCCGTCGCTCGTGATCCTCTCTTTCTTTCTTATGTCCTGTCTGCCTCTCGCTCACTCTCATCCTGTCTGTCGTCTCCGTAATGTACATCTGTCTTTTGTCTGTGTGTGCGCGTATAAGTGTATGTGCTTGAGTGTGAATGAATGAGCTCCCTCAAAGACAGGACGACAGACACACCTTATACCAAAAAAATGATCTCTCCTAAACTATTAAATGTTTCACCTTCAAGGTTTTAACAATAAAACGAGCCATTGTGTGTGTGTGTGCGAGCTCAGGAAGTCTATTCCTACATTTATTCGTCCGTACGCACTGACAATACAGAACGACGGACGAACAGATATACGGGTGGACCGCCATTCCCATCCACAGTGCCGAAGATTCAAGTCCCCTCCCTTACATCACGAGAATGTCCCACCCAGCCACCCAACTGTACTCTCCACCCACGCCGTCGACCACTAGTCCTCGCCGTCTTTTTCTCACCGTCATCACCTCCACCGTCTGCGTGAATTACGCCCCTTATCTGCGCCTACAGCTGGTTGCCAACGCCAAGCAGGGGCGCTAACCCGATTTACACGCTCGCAGTCGCTGCTCTCAGAACTTTAAATCAAGGACAGATAGCTGGAAATAGTTCTGGAGGGCGGCTAAGGGTCTCAGGAGATTCTGGTCTTAATGTGGATTTAAACCACTACTGAAAGGCTGATACAATCATACTTCAGCTAATTCAAGCTGTTGTTTTTATTTAAAATATCAACAGGAAGTTGTCTTTCACACTCCACATCCGACAACAACATCCGGATTATCAACCGTTGTAAAACATTTGTATATAAATATTGTCAGTTTATTATTTATTATCAACCTTCACCTTCCATCCTATAATTTTGACTTGAACTTCAACATTCTCTGGCGGGAGAAGTTAAGAAAGTTTTTATCATCAGGTGAGTCTGGCTTTTTGCATCGTTCTGCCCCATCCGACTCCCACCCGGAAAGAGAGTATACGGGTATCTTTCGGCCATTGTGCTCCGTTTCCTGCTCAGCAAGTCGCATCCGTGTATTGCCTCTTCCCTCCCCTTCCTCCAAAGTTTCGCCACGCTTGTCTGTCCTTTGATGACTCGTTTGGTGGCGTCCAATCAAAACGCAGTATTTCAAACAGTTTATTAACTAGTGACCGCTATAGAGCTGGACACAACAAAAGCTTCTCAGCCGGTTCAATTTTTTCATGTTTTTCTTTTTTTTTTTTCTTTTTTTCTTTTTTTTTTTTTTTTTTTTTTTTTTTTTTTGGTATATACGTGGTTTTTTTAATTATTATTTTGTTGTTCTGCAGAGGGTGTGTGTTTCTTTCATTCCGGGTACAATTGTTGACCAGTGTGAAAATCGAGGTTATTTAGCTGTTCGCGCATGCGTAGAACAGGTCAGTGGCAAATATGAGCTGGGGAAAAAAATATATATATACTGTGAGCTAGCTAGGTATCTGCCGCAGCCTTGACCCCAGTCCCTGTAGATAGCCGAACAGCCGGCGCTGTCATAGCTTATCGCAAGCTGCGATGACGTAGAGTCACAGTGGCACCAAACCTCGGCCATATTTTCCACCCCGGCGTCCGGACTGGCGAGCCATAAACCGTCTCCCAGTGACTGGCCGGCCTCTCAACGGCGCTGGCTCCTCCGCCGCCTATCAGCGCAAGGAGTTCATTAAAGGCGCATTAAGATTGGCGCAGGAAAAAGTAGTGCGGCGTCAGGCGGAGTTGTCGGGACTAAATCACGGGCAGCGATGGTGTGAGGCGGTAAATTAACCCGCGTATGTGCTACGTGTGACCGCATCTTCTAACTTTTCATTTTCACTGAAGATTGCGCATTAAAAAAATTTGTTTTCCATGTTTGTGTCAGAGTTTGGGGCGTGGGTAAAGGTTCTCAGATCAACTTCATGCAGAACTAACAAACGACAGTTTAATTTATGCATGCGCACGCTCAAGAGTTCTCTCGATTACAGGTTCACTCAACTCAAAAACGTTTCCCACAGCCTAGTAGGGTCAGTAAGTGGTTCACTGTGTCTAAGTCACGGTGTGTGGAAGGCAGAACTTAAGGCAATTTCATCCTTACAACTCCACTCCGCAGTCCGACAAATAAAGTACCCAGTACTGTTTTCTAGGCAAGTTGTTGTTGCTGTTGTTGTTGCTGTTGTTGTTGTTGTTGTTGTTGTTGTTGTTTATGATTTTGTTTTATTAACAAGGACGACTAGGTTCATGTAAATTGACAGGTTCCTCCACATTTCTCGTTCTGTTGTTTTAATCGAAAAGGTAAAATATATAATCTTTTTTTTTCCTCACTCATTCACACACACACGCACACAAATTTATGAAAATAAAAATACCCAGCATCAACTCACCTGCAGAAAATGCGGGGAGGAGTGGGTGTGTGGTCTGTTGCTGCCTGTAAGACTCTAGTGACGGTGCCAGACCGCCCAAAGAAGCGTTCCCCTGGTCCTGCTAGCTCCACCCGGGGTGACGGTGGGGCTGCTGAGGTAGATGAGGTTGAGCCTGTGGTCCCTTGAATCTCTCACCTACACTCCTCTCATCGTGTCGGCTCCTCACGTAAAAAGGACACCTGCGGAAACGAACCTGGAGCTGTCAGAACACAAGGCAGTACTGTCAAGTGGCTGTGGTGTGTATAAATATCTATGATGTATGTCTGTCCGTATGTCTGTTTGTATATGTGTTATTCTTATAACTGTCTACCATCAGTGTACTAACATAATCAGAAATCCTCCCTCCAACTAGCTACGTGCAAACTCTTCACATACCATCCCTCCCTCCCGCTATCTGTCACCTACCCACCCACCCCGGCACAAATCCCTTCATCCGCTGTCAGAGTCCGTCATTTTTATTTCCTCCCCATAGCGAATCCCCTTGCTTACCCCCCCTAAGCCCTCCCGGCTGATTAGATTATGTAAGTTTAAAGGAACCGAATCTGCATGCTACACAAACTTCAAAGGCGCCGACTTTGGTCCAGTTAATAAAACTAGCACCGGGAGGAATGTATGGAGTTTCCTCGATCTTTGGTATGCGCTTCGAGAACCTTCCAGGCTAACCGCTTGTCGACAAAGGTGGGGAAGGTGTATTGGGACACGTATCACCACGTGACCAAACAAGATGACACGTGACTTGACCAGCTGCTGCCAGGACATGCTGTTCCAAAGTCTCTTCGAAGGTCTGGCAATCACGTGAGACGTGCCCACTTGGACATTAAGAAGAGGCAAACTGTGAGTGGTTCATCGTGTCTAGAGGCGAGGCGTGTGGAAGAGACCAACCCTTACAGTTCCTGACAGATCACATGCCACGTTGCACTGAATGGACAAGAAAGAGCTACGGAGGAGAGAGTAGGGGAAGAGTTTTGTCAATCACACCTAACCAGGGTTTCGAACCAGCAACAATTATGCTCCAAAGTCGTGGGCTCAGACGTGAGGATGTCAAATAGTTTGGTATATCCCACAGTGTCTATTTTTGTTTACCGTCAAGCTTGAAGGCATATGGTCAGGGTGTGATTATGTATGTATCTGTGAGGATGTATGTACGTGGGGTGGTAAGTATGCGAGGCTATTATAAACATGAAACATACGCATTTTATGGTATTAAGCGCTTGTTTCATAAATTTCACTTGTAAGTCAAAATTAACTTTTCTTTTCGTTTGGCCCGCGTGTGTATATTTGTTGTATTATAAGCACGGGCATATATATATATGTTAGCACCCTCGACAGATTTTCACGTCTCGCGTTTCGAAACATTTCAGTGAAAGTCAAGAGAAACGAAATACGGGTGCGCACACGGACATCCGGGCAACACCTGCCCGCGGAGAGGCCCCCAGGGGTCTGTCTTCCTGTCAGGCGGATGTGCAGCTGCAATCTTATCTTTGATCTGACATTTTCAAACACCTCCTTCGCCTCGGCTTTGACCCTCGGGGATTGGATGCTCCGAGTGCATGCGTCGCCATTTTGCAACCCACACCGATGGCGCGTGCGCGCGTGGCTGAAGCCCGATGCACCCTGCAAGTCCACGTGGATCTCCGTCTGATATTTGTAATCACGGCGCAGAATTAATCTCGCCAACAGATGGCGTCCCGAGAGCAGACTCTTAAAGGGCGCTCATAAATCTTTCACTCACGCCATTACACACAGAGTGCATTCCCCCTGAAATCTATAAATACAAACACGGTTTGAATATTTATCTACCTGCATGCTTTGGTGTTGAGATTTTCTGTTTTATAGCGATGACGACCGACAACTTATGTCACCGATGATCTCGTTTGCACTGATAACGACTTGCTGCACTGAAGAGGCGAACAGAAAATGAAAAAAAAAAGCGAAAAAAAAATACAGCTGCTGTAAAAGAGATTTGAACATCTGGGATTTAAATGAAACTGCAATTGTTTCTGAGTTTGTACTAAGGTAATAATTGACCCTCTCTTTTTTAATCCTCTCGTATATTATAATGACAAAGCGCTCGACTAATATTATTTATGAATGGAAATCAGGACGATCAGTTAAAGATACCTTCAGATAGGTAAAAATGCGCGCGCGCGAACACACAATTGCTTGGTCAAAACACATTCTCTTGTCGCTTTAAAACTACTGAAAAAGGCTGTGAGGTGGAAGGAGATGCCACAAGCCGCACAGCTATGACTGGTATGTATATTGTATCAGTCCTGCAAAAGGTCACCACACCAGCACACAGCTGCCAGCGGTAGAGAAACACAAGGGAGAGGGGGCAATCGGGGGGAATCAGGGGGAATCGCAGTGAGGAGTAGGGGGGTGGCGAGAGACTGGTGTAAGGGGAGGGCGTGGAGGCAGAATCGGAAAGGTGTTGGTAGAGGTATAAATGTCATGTGACCGCATACGACACCTATCGGGCCTTAACTACTTCCGCACGCAAGCCCATTATTTTCCCCCACCGTCCTTTGCTGTTTGTTTACCCCTAAACCCCTCCTCCCCAAACACACTGTTGGCTTTTGTAACTCCTGTACTTATTCCCTCACAACACCTTCTCTAACTAGCTCTTGTCAACAAGCAGCTCGAACACTCCGACATATTATTTTTTGGTTTTGTAACACGTCCAAAATTCTGTTTTCTGTCCTCGACCCTTTTAATATTTCACCAACTAACCTACCGTTGCTTTTCGCATTATTTTTTATTTTTTATTTTTTATTTTTTAACGTGCATAGTTATGTCTGAAGTCTCCACCCTGAAGGACTCGGTGCCTTCAAAACCTCCGAGAACTCGCGACGACAACAACGACTTCGCAAGACCCATCGTCCCCGACGACCTGCCTGGCGAGGGCTGGTAAAGGCGTCCGTTCGTGAGTGGTCCATCGGACAAAGGTCAGTCAGTGCTCGCAAGGTGTTGAGAAATAAAATGGAAGTCTGGAGCCAGAGGGCTGGCGGGGAGGCAGAAGTGAACATGGCATCGTTCAGTCCTCGACATAATTGCCGCGGCATGGGCTGTAGGAGAATGCCCACAGGGCTGGTACAGCCACCCCGGCTATTGACACAAGCAGAGTTGAGTTGGTGTAACAATGCTGATGACATCAAGAACAGCTTCTCCAGAGACCTAACCTCTCGAAACAAGCAAAAGCAGTGGACTGGACCACGAGGCATGCATCGCTGATGTTCTCGTCTCTCAGACCACGTGACCACGCTGCCAGTCGCAGCGCAAGAAAATTGTCTTTTTTTTAGGCATGTTCTCTGGTAGATATTCCCAATGTTGATGGCATTTAAATCTGTAATTATCGGGCCTAACATGAGACCCAATGGACACGAGAGCGAAGAAGGCATTTACAAAGGGGAAAAAGGGAGGTAAACAAAATACAGCTCAACTTCTGGCAACAACGTGGTTAGCTCCCGTAATACAACTGCGGTCCAAATGGGTGATAATCAGGTAGCGGGGAAAAATGTACAGGGTGGTCGTTAAAGAAACATGTCTTACTTTTAACGTTCAGGGAATTTGAATGACACAACAAGTGTGTTTTTTAAAAAAAAGTGGAGAGTAAAAAATGATCCGACGATGGTTAGAGTTCGGTGTTGATATTGGGTAGATTGTCTTTCTACCACACGGTAGCTCCTCGGGCTACCCTCCATCATCTCATTTTTTAGTCTTCCTTTTTTTTCTCCCCTCGTTCTCTCTCCCTCTTCACTGATTGTTGTGGTTGGTTCGACTTTTATCGCCTTTGTGGATTCTGTAAGCCAAGATGATCGAATTGTTTCCCACCCACCCCTTCAACATACTGTGCTCGTGAAGCCAAACAAGAAATGTCCTACCATGTCATAATAAGTGCTAATATTTTTTGGTGCGTTAAGGGATATGTGTGAATTATGTTATTTTGTCTAAATAAAAAAAGAAATTCTTTATCGGTCTATATAAACCATTGTTATCAAGAAGGATAAAAAAAAAAACAACAAAGAGAGTGAGAGAAAGCTAGAGTGAACGGTTTTACCGGGTGGCTTGGCACATTATGTTCAGATCAACCAGTAAATGACAGTGTATTATATTCCTAATTTCACATACAAGCTTGCAGTTATCTAAAAAAAAACACTGACGATTAGCATCAACGTCTTCTAAATATTTTTTTTTTAAAAAACCAAAGAGTTGAAAAAAAAAGAAAAGAGAGATTTTGTGTGTGTGTGTGTGGAGCGCGCCCACGTGACATTCCTCTACTTTCCTTGCTATCAACTATTTCTGATCACATTCCAAACATTAGCAATAAATAACGTCTACTCGATGACAGTTACTAATGCGTGCATGCGATGTTGAAATAAAAAATACTTCGAGACTCCGAAGAACTCCAATGAAAACCTTAGAACTCAAAAACTCAAAAGACAAAAAAAAAAAAAAAAAAAAAAGTTAGAATCGATCAAAATACCATTTTATTTTTCTCGGGGAAGAAATATTTCTGGAATTTTCTGTGATAAGATCACTTTCGGCATTTCCCCTGACATCTCATCGATCTGCGTGATGCATGATGGGAAAAACCCAGACACGAGCCATTGGCCCGAAAACAAGCCTCAAGTGGGAGCAGTTTGGACAGTAAGCTCCATTACCTGTCAAATCCGAATTATTTCACGGTCCAAGCGATATGAAAGCCGCTGCTGTCAACAACTGACATGTGGCTTTAATAATTTCTCCATTTGTAGCGAAAAAACCCATCTTACTCACTGTCTAGGATTCGATCCTAATTAGGAATTTGATTGGACGGGAAAACCTGTGTGGTCAGAAGTGCTGCTGGCGGGAGAGGGAGGGAAGGAAGGAAGAGATGGAATAAGGTACATTTTGTGTTTATTAGTTCTGGCAGACATTTCACATACAGCATGCGTCTGAGAAAACTTCCCAGACTCATCCCAGTTCAGGTTTCTGAGGACACAAAAAATCCCGATGATTTCGTAATCTTTTGGTCGTTAAGAAGGGAGAGACCCCACTTTTCTAGGGTCCAGCTTTTACTTCTTCTTTCTTTTTATTTTATTTTTTTTTTTTTTTGTAGGGGTGTTTTATTGTTGTTTTTTGTTGTTTTTTTGTTGTTCTTCTTCTTCTTGTTGTTTTTTGTTTGTTGTTATGTTTGTTGTTTTGTTTGTTTGTTTTTTGTTTGTTTGTTTTTTTGCGAGGAGGTTCCCTTGCCTCATTGACTCGTTGTCATACATTCTCCAGCCTAGCAAGTAATCGTGTATCTCTTCAACAGTTTGGGCAACAGGGTGCATGCTGTTCCACACGGGTGGGCATCTTCGGCCTGACTACCCCCTTCGCAACACTGGGTTCCTCCCGCAAATATCCCGAAAAGTAAGGTATTCTTGCGCCCGACAACAAGGTTTTATTTTTTGTTTACGCATGCTCTCCCGTCATGTCCTGGGACAGTAAACAGTGTTTATCAGTCCTGGCACTGACAACGAAAACTCAAGAGAGATTTAGAGTGACTTTCGACTGTCAACAGCCTGTGCCATATCTGACTGCAGCCATTATATCTCCCCCCTGCCCCTCCACGTCCTCCAGACCTATCTCGAATAGCATTAGAGAAAAGCTGATTGTCTTGGCTTCTGACACTAACATAGAATGTTCTCGACAGCCCAGCTCGCAAGACGGATGTTCTGATAGAAACTGTCAGGACCTGCACACGAATGGGAACCCAGACAATGTTGTGGCTATGGTAACCGCAGCTGGTCAGAAATGTGGGAATGAAACGAGCGATGGAGAAAGTTTTCGCGTGAAAACCGCCAAATAATTGTGGAGGGGGAGGGGAAGGCGGGGTAGGGGTGGAAGAGATGAGTAGGATATCAGGGTGTATGAGTGTCCTTATAAGGATCATTTATACCTCTATCCGCTCATTAATATCGGTCAGGTGAAGAAGGTAGGTGGAGATGAACATAAAGGATCAGGTGAAGAAGGCGGGTTGAGATGAACAAAAAGGATCTGGTAAAGAAGAACAAATGAAAGGAGGAGGAAACATGATGATACCCTGTCGACAGACCACGTCTTAACCTCTCATAACCACAACGAGGCAGCGCCAGAGTACTGTACAGCATCCTCCTGGAGCCGATGGAGGATAACGGCGAGCTTTTAATGCCAGACCAGCTGCAGGAGAGGAGGAGGGCCCGAGGATTGGATCATCTAAGATGCCAGTCATGCCCACCCCGTCTTATGCAAGCTCGCCGTGTAATGAAGGTGACGGACGAGGTGTCCCGTGAACGTGACTCACTCACTGGCAGACTTCTGCAAGCCCTCTCCCCCTTTCCTCCCACACCCATCTCCCCATCCCCACCATGCGACTCGTCGGAAGACAATAGAAACGAGATGCTTGGGGTCTGCTCTCGCAACGTAAGAAATGAGGGTCGTGGGAGTGCGGAAAGTTCAAGCGAGGGGTTTGTTATGCGATGGTAGGGTGGGGAGCGGGAGGGTCTAATAATAGATCACTTGATGGCACAGGTCGTCGTCGAGTGAACACTACAATCACCTCTAACGAGTTTTTCCGTGATAGATGTGATGGGTCCAATTCGCTAATGTTTGTCATAATTTTTTTCGTAATTTGGACAAAAATATCATCCTGATTTTTTTCTTGTTTCTTTGGTTTTTGGGGGTTTTTTGTTTGTTTTTTGTTTGTTTGTTTTGTTTTGTTTTTTTGTTTGTTTTGTTTGTTTTTTGTTGTTGTTGTTTTTTTTTGTTTTTTTTTGCTTTCTTAAAGAAATTCAAAAGATCTTGTATTAGAAATAAATATTTAACAGGAAGGAAAATAGTACAGAGAGAAAGACAGACAGAAAAAACGGACATCAGTACGAACATGAATGAAGGTAAAGCAACGACAGCCTGCCTACAGCTCACGACGACATGGAAAAGTCGGAAAGTCCGCAAAGAAAGAGTAGCAGAGAAAGAGAGAGGGAGAGAGGAAAAAAACCCCAAGGAACAACAAATTTGGCCTCCGCCGTAAATAAATCTACCATAGCTCGCTGCCAGAGTGTTTATTTCCAAACACAACAGCCACTCATGTTCCGCGCCTCTGCCGCTCCTCGCGCTCTCCGCGCTCCGCATCTTACCGCGAGCGGCAGCAGCCCATCCACCGGCACGCGCCTTGTCGGCAGGGAAGGGAAGAGGACGATGGAGGAAACTGGGCGAGTCCCGAGGGCCTGGGCTTCCTCTGTGGTGACTTTTAGCGGAAGGCGAAATTTTCCGGCAAATCCGCGCCGAAGAAGGGGGCTAGGGGCAGGTTCTCTGGCTTGTTACTCGCCATTTTGTTTATATTTTGTGGTTCTACAATCATCTTACTCCTTCGTCCTTCCTTCCTTTCATCCCTGCATGGTCAAAAGTGCTCATTGTGTGTGTGAAGTGCGCGCGTTTATGTGTGTTTTCTTCGGTGTGTTATCATCGTCGATAAGCAAACTCGTCCAGAAGTTTCACCATTTATCAGTTGGATACTTGAGCGCCAAATGTTTCCAACTTCTTCTACGAAAATTGCACTGAATAAAAAATCAGCAAACAAAAAAGTCCTTTGAAATATTGCCCACACATTTCACTGTATGCTTTATTTTTGTTTTGAATAAAAACTTTTACATATTCACCTTTAAGCAGACAGACACAAAAAAAGAAGAGTGTTTGCAAAAACACATATTTGGCCATGACAAGGTTGCTCAGTAACAGGTCTTCACATAAAACTGAAGAATATCGTGTGACAGGTTTCCTCAATGACAGGCCTACGTCTACAACTAACAGTGACTCCATTTACATTTATCATTGTTGCTGTTCGTGTGGAAAGGGACTTTTGTGTGTCTGTTAATAACGGAAAGATGGAGGGACAAACTGTGCGTAAGTAGTTTTCAATGATAAAACGCTTATGATTAAAATTCTCTTTCATCAACAAACTGATTCCTTAAGATTTGAGGAATAAAAGTCATCTCTCAACCATCTGACATGCCACAGCGCCTTCATTAATTCTTCCGATGTTGAAGCCGAAGCAAACGATCGTAAAGCATCACTCAAGAGAACAAAGGAGGAGAGTGTGAGCATCGCGCCGACACGAAGACGACCTGCAGCTGCAGCTACATCTTGGAGACCTGACCGAGTGCAAACAGCAGATTATCACCAGGCTCGCCACGGTTCAACACCCTTTCCCCCTTCTCCTCCTCATCCTCCTCCTGAAGGGTACGGGTACATACATGTTGCATCTGCAGTCCGCGACCCACCCGTCTTCAATCTTCTGTCGTCTGCTGCAAATGGTGGTGAAGTCTGCTGGTGAGCATGCGGTGGTGCCTGCTGCCTACCCAGCCGTGCACGCGCATAAATGCCTCGCGATCTTGTTAAGGGGAATAGAGAGCGTTTTTGCTGGCACTCGGGCGACAGGAACGAAGGAATGAAGGATTGTGGGCATAACAAGATGCACGTGCGTGCCTGCAAAGGCGTAACAACAGCCACAAAAAAAGCCAACAAATCTAGCCAATACGCAAACATGCAATTAAGTAGTTATTTATGTACGCGAGAGCAGATGCAAGCGCAAAACATTAAAAAACGGGCGAGAGCGCGTGCAGATGTATTCACACGTTACAGGCATGCGCGTCACCAGAACGTGCGTCACAGATGTGTGCGTCACGCTGTCACTAGACTGTACGTCATTGGAGCGTCACCACCAAGTCGGGCACACGGAAGAGACCAGCATGCATCTCACCGGTGTGTGTCTGAGTGTGCGCGCGTACGTCACCGACAAGTACGTCACTAGCACTAATGGCACTACAAAGGTGTGTGTTACTAACAGGTGTACCAATCGGTGTCGGTCTCATCACTAGCCCGGATGTAGACCTTTTTTTCCCTTCTTTTGGCTGGTCAAGATATCAAACGTCTTTGTGTAAACATCGGCTCAATACCGTTTCTTTCTCTCTTTCGTTCCTTAGCTCTTTTTTCGTTTTGTTTTCCCTTTATGAGAGAAAAACCAATTTTAGCGAAAATCATCATCATCGTCGTCGTCGTCATCAATTATTAAAATTTACAAATCTTTTCACTTGATTGTTCTGTGTCCTTTAAGTGCGAATTTTGGTGAGAGTTCTACAAATATTTCTGGTGCGAATGATTCTGGTACAAATGATATTAAGAAAAAAACAAAACAAAGCGATGAGAAAACAAACAAAACAAAGACACACCCAACACACACACACAAACACATACACACAGATATACAGTAACACACACAGAGAGAGAAACTCATCTAAAGAAAGTCGTTTCACCTTTTCATCTAATCCCTGTCCTCTTTTCTTTCTTTCATTTACCACGCACGTGCGCGAAGACTCCACTGACATGCATCACTGTTTCTTTCTGCACTAACTCGCTTCTCCGACTACGTCCACCTTCTGTTTCACATCGCAGTCTTTCTATTGTGTGCAGCTAGTCCCGTTCTTGATCCTCCCTACGGCCACGCCAACCCAGTGCAAGCAACTCTGTCTACCCGCTCTAAGCCTCCACGATCCCGATAAGCGAGCCCAGCGTGATCAACAGAATGTTTCCTGACAAACATCTCATTAGCCACAAATGACATCGCATGCCCTCCCAGTCCCACACCCACCTCCCCACAAAGAAAACAAGACCCACCCCCCTCACAGCACAGCTCTCTGGAAACTATTCTCTTACAGGTGTTCTGCAGTCTGTTTCTTCTTCACAACAGAAACCTTCGTCAAAAAAGTAATAACAATAACAGAGAAAGAGGTATAAAAACCCTCCTCCGTCTTAGAAATCGAGTTCAGGGGCTTAAGACCCTTCTTAACCGGACACATCGTCACATACATCGGGTGTTCCAGCTACAATCATGTTGCCAAATATAGCCACTTAGTCGATGACATGTAAGAAGGGTATTTCGGGGTAGATATATTCCTGGGATATGAGTGAACAGAAATTTATTACTAAAAAACAACAACTTTTTGCGTCGTGAAATCAATAGCAGTGTGAAGAAGCAGACATTACTGGGATAACAGGGAACGCGAGGGAACACATTCTTCGGGCGGATAAAACCGTTGGAAATAGGTTGCAGGAGGGGAAAGCTGACATTTCGTGATAGAAGCCGTATTTGCTTTAGCAATAATGAAAACATATTTAGTAGCGGCGAGGGGGCGCAGGGTGGCGGGCTAGGGGCGAAAAAACTAGCGACGTTGATTGAAACCCTATGCAGGGAATTTCTCCCCCATACACGACCCGCAACTCCGACCATCTGCTGATGACGTCCCTTGCTGCCAGTGAAGTAACAGAGGGAGATTTTTAAACGCACGGCGCTTTGTTTCTCCGTTCGCTCTCCTCTTCCCTCCCTCTTCCCAACCCCTCCAGCGGGGACCGCGCAGTTTTCCTCCCCCGGTTCTGCAATGCAAGAAATTTGCCTGCTTTCTTTTCTTTGTCTTTAGGGCAGACAACCATGCACTTACTTCCCTCTTCTCTTTTGCGCGGAGCTCTTTCGTAGCAAAATTTCGCCAAGAAAGAAAGAGAGAAAAGAGAAGAAACTGCATGGGTGAGGATCTCCTGAGAGCCCGTGCATGTTCGCCCGCGCGCGCACGCCCCCACCTCTTCAATCTCCGCGCTTGAGTTTCAAAACACTCGATCTTTTTCCACAAACCGCCAAGTGCTGCAGCCAAGCGTCCAAGTGACTCACGCATGCGCAGTGATGGATATTGCTGGCGGAAAGGTAAGGGGTGGGAGCCTTAGTGATGGAGGTTTATACATCAAGCTCCCCATGCCCGGATACTTGATCAATATCCACCGCCTCCACATCTGCATGAGTTTCAACCTTTTTTAATTATTAATATACACAGATATTTAAATTTGGTGCGGATGGGGAAAGAAAGAAAAAAAGAAATATTTGATAAGCCCAGTAACGATGCATTATTTTCCTTCTTCCAAATTTCAAACGCAAACTAGCCCTTAGGGCTACTGTTTGAACACCCCACCAAGATGTTCGCTTCATCTTGTAGCTGTGCCCCTACCAACCCTTCCCAATGAATGTTTGACGTTTAAAATCGTTTAAAGAATATGTCTTAAACAACAAAAACTGTTTCTTTTTGACGGCTTACAGGAAGCATGCATCATTAAGTCCCATACCAGGTGCTGTCCTCGATTTTTTTTTTTCTCTTTCGCTCTCCCCCTACCCCCACCCCGTGTAATTTTTTTTTTTTTTTTGAATGTTTGAATCAAATATATGCAAGCTGTAAACGGAGTGCGGGAGAAGGTAGGGACGATGCAAACCAGCATTCAGTAGGGCAAGAGCCTACTCAGCCCCCAACCCCACATGATCCCCACCCCAGGATCCCCGTCACCGCACTCCACAACGGTGATGTTGCTTGGGTTCAACAGCGTGCGTCTAGGCAAAGCAAATGACTTCTTTACGGTCCGACTAGTTGGTGAAGGTCTGGCACACCTGTAGCTCAGTCGTCAGTGAACGAGTTCCCACCTGCATCCTACCGCTGTCGCCCCCTTAACTCAGTTTTCAGGGTAATGAACCGGGTACATCTCACAGCGATGGAGGATGAAAGAAAGCCGGTACATGGGATTTGCCGGGCGTTCGCGCGCACGTAACCTCTTACCTAGCTCCTTTTTTTTAAATTAAGAGAAGGAAAGAAAATGCCTGCTATCATTTTCATAACACTACTTACAGCACTTGTATGTAAAACAAAACTGATAGTGTGTTTTGAAAGAGAGAAATTTGCCCCAGAACTGGCAAGTAGAGGATATGTAATGAGCTTCAGACAATGATGATGATGATATTTTAGAGCCTGTTTCCCTCGTGTAGAGGCGGACTTAATGGGTTGTGCACGAAAGACCACAAACGAAGCGACATCTTAAGCCAAGCAAAGAAACATTACAAGCAACAGCAAAGAGATGGCACAATGGCAAGTGAATGAAGTGCATCGAGGAAGAAATTCCCTAGATTAATTCAGTAGAAAGCGAGGCAAAGGACATGGGAGCCACATAGGCCCAATGTTCGTTGTAAACATAATTATTAGAAATATACAAAAGGCCTCAAATGTGTGCTTTAGCCTGCCAGAAATATCAATTAACATAAGACACCGCACAGAAAGTAGAAATTCTGAGACAACGAAAAAGCATCAAAACATACTGCGTCTCCCGCCACCCCCAATGACTAGCATTCACACACAAACAGATATTTATTAATCTCTTACTCACTTCCAGGATGTCTCAAGATTTATTCACGTTAGTTTAAAAGGTTTTTAAAGCGAAGTGTCCCTGGGAAAATGAAATCGCGGTAATCGTCAAGAGAAGTGAAGGGGAAGAGCCAGTTTTTGTTTTCAGGTCTAAGGGAAAGAACTCTTCAACTCCTCTCGCCACAAAACTGACACGAGTTATCGCAGCTAGCAATAAGGCTCCGCTGAAGGATGTTTTGAGCCGACCTGAAGATTTTTTTTTTTTAATCCCTTTGAGATTTATGTGATGTACTTGTAAAAGTAGTTTTAGTTGTTATTTATTTCTTGTTACTCTTTGAGGAGCATATGGCCGCTGTACTTGTAAAAGGTTTATCAATCTATTTTCTTTGATATTTTTTTTTTCTTTCGTATGTATAACATCCATTTTTAAGTCAACAGAAACACAAAATTACAACAATTCATTATCTGACAGTATCAGCAACAAAATACAGTGACAAGAATATCACCCAAATATGTCATTATTAGATTTTAAATGCCTGTTTGATGATAATGATGAGGAAGAGGATGAAGAGGATGTAAAGATTATCTTTGTCACTAAAGGAAAAAAAAACGAAACCATAAAAATTCAATATCTAAAACTATGTACAAATAAAGCAATTAGAATACAGCTAAATGATAAATGACAAACACACAGTTAAAGGTCAAATCATTCAGTACTTACAGAGCCTGAAGTGACTACATGGCTGAGGCTTGTGGCTCTTATCCAACCGGTAAATCCATCATAACATCAGGGGAAAAAAACTGAAAAAAGGCAAGAAAACAAATAGATTATCTATACTGGTAATGAGAAATAAAACATACATCTAAAAAAGATAACAACAATCGGAGTCACTAAACTGAAATGATAAATCACTCGCCCTTCTTTTGTTCCATTTTCCACTCCTGTTATTCAGCATCTCTCTCTTTCTGGCGAAGATGTTAATGTTCGGTTATCCCCCTTTTGTCCAGGTGTTAAAGAATCAGAATATAATTTTATGTTCTATGGTCCAAGTTACCCCTAAGCGAAAAGGAGTATATTCCATAAAAAAATGTCCAATATCCAAACGCTATCTGTTGATCCTTGTTATTAGCTAATATTAGTAAAATAATTTGTCAATGTACTTCATATTATGTAAGATACATCTGTCAATGTAGCTAATGTAAGACTATGTATGTCAATAGCGAAACTCATCTATTTCAAAATTTAAATTTATAGTAGAGTGTAGCTGTACATACGTAAGGTGATGTATATTCTATTGCATTGCTTTTGCTACCTTGAAATAGACCGTAGGCCTGCTCATAGAATATACAATAAAATCATATTTATATTCTCTCTCTCACACTCACACACACACGTACGTCATAACAGTTTCTCTCCTAATATTCTGCACACTTCTATCGAATTGTCTCACTGTAGTTCATGTGTATGTGTGCGTGCATGCCTGTGTGTGGGCAGTGGGGTAAGGGTGTCTAAGTTAAGGGAAGCGATTCCTTTCATCCCTGAAGCATCACTCGCAGCGCACAGCCAAAAGTCAATAAAAGCTGCAGGTTTGCAAAGATGCTGCTGCCAACAACAAACGACTGCCAGGAAAGGGGGCAGGGTAAGTAGGTATGCCCCCTAATATGATCTGACGCTAACTGTCACAGGAAAGTTCATTAGCGGCGATTAACTACTTGGGAGCACGCACACGAGGAGTGCCGTGGAGGTATAATGCGCAAGTGACACCGTGTGAACAGGTGTGTCACACACCTATCAGGTAAGGTGATACACTCGGGTAGCACGGAGGTAGCACCCAGGTATGCGTGCCGCTAACCACGTTCGGTGGGGTTAGGGAGGTCAAACGCTACGCGATGACACTGAGAAGGTAGACTCCTTCCGTGTCAAACTCCCTCCGTGGTATGAAGGACTGCTGTGAAGCTGTATTTACACACGAGCGAACAAGTGTGTGCACGCGCACACATGCTTTCACAGACGGTAGTTATACAGATAGCCAAGCACGGAAGGAAGTACGACAGAATGGAATAAAGTGTAAAAGAACGAATAAAAGAAATAAAATGACTGATTAATTCGCTGAATGAATAGTAAACAATTGAAAAATGAATCAATGAAATAAAGAAGGAATAAATCAAAGATAGAAGGAATAAACGAATTAATGAATATACGACAGAAGCAAAAGAAAAAGAAAGCAAAACGGAGGAGACCAAAGTGAGCAATTTAATCATAACTACATATATACATACTTTTTTCCCTGACACCAGATGGGGGACCTGAGATTTCTAGCTGATTTCTACATATATACATACATTTTTTTTTTCTCTCATCAAAGCAACAAGGGGGGGTCCCAAGATTTCTACCTCATTCTGGAAAAGATCTCACCATGTTTCGTGGAGGTTTGCGGAAGCACAGAATGAGATAGCCAGCTCTAACATTTCGTTGAAGAGAGAGAGAGATTGCCCCGAATGAACCTGAGGGGTGGATGGGGAGGAGGTTGCAGCAAGCGGTTTAAGGGTCGGTTATAATCTAAACTTTCAGGCGATGAAAAGCAGGTACATGGCACATCAGATCAACAACAGCCTCACCAGAAAAACCGCAGATGAGAAAGCACCGAGTCACCTACCTGCTAACCATGGTCACTTGGCACCATAACTACTGGCTGTTAGTCTGTCTGTATGCTTGCATGTCTGCTTGACAGTCTGCTTATTTAAGTACATACTAGTTTGATTTCTTTTAGACATGTCGGGAAAAATGTTAACGAGTCTTAAAAACAAATACAATGATGAAATTATGAAAACAATAAAAATGTTCTTTACTGATATGTGTTTGTGGTTGGTTGGCGGGTGGTTTACTGCCCTCCTCCATATCTGATGTAATCTGATTCTTTTATGCGTGGGCGGTGGTGGTTTGGTGTGTATGTGTGTGTGTACTTAAAGAGTACATGAATGTCTGTCTCCGTGTAAGTCTTTATGTGAGTATCGGGGTGGACCGACCACCCAACCTCTCCTTCCAGCAAGAAAGACAGCATTAAAATAGCCGGGTGCACGTGGACATCGGCCAACGTGATTCCATGACGTAATCTCTCGCGTGACGCCACTACCATGCCGCGGGTACGCGTTAAGCTCCACGTCACTCGTACGTCATCCATTAACATGACGTCACCAGTACGTCGCTTACTAAGGTCAAAGGGCTGCATTTCGCAAATGACGTTTCTTTTCCTGGTGCCTACAAAACAATTACCTACCCGTGCGTACGACTGTGAACAATAAGGTCGAAGGTTCGAAGCTTGCTCAGGCATGTGGCTGTAATAAAAAAAAAACCTCCACCTTCAACCACCACCTTCTCTCCAACGCCTCTCAGCAGAGAAACGTATACCTTATGTTATTTCAGGGAAGGTAAATACGGCAGGAGAAGAGTAGTAGTCTGCCCTTAACGGGCATTAGACTATGGGACACTGCGACTGTGACACAAAACTTACGAGACCCGCCAATCTTCTACCCGCCTATCCTATTCACCTGTCCTAGTCTCACATCTCCCACTCCCTCATCCCTCCTTGCGAAAAAATAAAATCTCAAACTCTTCTCACTCACTCCCCCCACCCCGACCAAACTAGCGAAGTATACAGTGGTTCACCTGGCGATAGACCCGAGTCCCACTGTGACGCATGCATGCGGTAAGTTTATAAACACACCCGCTGGTGTCCCCGGGTGACAGGTAGCACAATGGCACACTGATCCCTGACAGGTCGTTAGGAAAGAAAAAAACTACCCCTTTCTTTCTCCTTCTCCCGCTTCCCCCCAAACCCACTGTCCCCCAGACCCCTCTCCATGGAATTCCGACGGCTGGGTCTGTGTGGGGTGTGAATGTTGTGCCGTTGCCTACCCCGTGTCGCTAAAAGAACGAACAAGCCTGTTCACTGCAAAGGTCTGACACCTACATTTCAAAATAATTGTGTTTACTCTTTTCTCCCGTTAGTCTAGTATCTCGTTTGAAGAAAATCAAATTACACCTGCTGGCAGGCAAATAATAACATTTGTGGGTAGATAGACAGGCAGGTATATTTCTCCGAGTCCCTCAGACAGGTACAGTGAGAGATCGATCCCCAGGTGATGCGTACACTGGATGAGCCAAAGATAACAAAAAACCAGCATCTGATTCATTGGTTTTAGGGCTGCTTGCTTCGAACAAAGACACGGGAATGGTCAGGACACCAAAGCCAAGCAACACTTGGCCGGTTCTATACCCGGGTGGTGCAGCGCACGTGCTCCGGTTTTGCTTCAATACCCAACTTTATTTACCTTTAGAACAAAGAAAGTGGTTTATTTATTATTATGCATTTCCCTCCTCCACTTGACAGCTGTCAAACGGGTACCTAACAAGGTTAGGAGAGTAAAGCAGTATGAAGAGATGGGTATCACCCTCGTTAATAATAATAAACACCCGAAATAAGTTGGTGACTATTTTCAGGGACTACCGATGGAGTCATCTAAAATCTTAACACACAGGTAAACATTTTCTAATGAGCTGAGGTACGATCAATGGTAATTTTTCTTCGTATGGATTGAGGTGAGGTCTTGTACACGAACTGAGGTAAAAATCTTGGCATGAACCGAGGCTGCGACACCTTCCACTGCAGCACATCTGGCCAGCGACAAGACCTTATCTCTCGGTCCTGCAGTGCATCCCACAGACGGGCAGGGGAGTGAAGAACAGGAACAGATAAGCGAGAAGAGCAAGCAGAGAAATGTAAACGGCAGCTGAACAAAAAATAAAATCAAGTCAAGCACAAGACGAACTGGTTGGGGAAAATTAAATCTGAGCCTACAGGCCGTTGGGCTGCTGACAACACCACAAAAGTGTGCGCGCGCACTGCACGTGCAGGATGCCTGATGCGCAGTCGAGCGCGGGGGTTAGGGAGTGAGGGACAAGTCGGAATAATTAGCGCCCTAAGGGCTGCACTGTTTTGTAGAATGGAGAGAGTGGAAGCAATAGTTCAGCTCAGAAAATGTGAGTTCACCAGCATCAGCACACAATTTAACCAGCCCACAGCAAAGCCGTCAAAGTGTTAAAAAAAATTAAATCCCACTTTACAGCGACATAAATGTTGCACATGCTTACGAGGCTAATTCAACTATGGAGAGAGATGTTGGAAGCGGGCAGTGGAAGCAGAAAGAGATTTACAGACTGGCAAGCCTGACGGAGTTATGGAATTACTAACTTCTTCAGTCTTTGGATGGAATGATGACCGAGAGGTGTAACAACGCCGGAAGTGCCCGTTCCTCCCAACACTCCCACCCAAATATTTGACTGTGAGGTTGTTCGGCTCTCAGCTGAATTTTCTGTAACCCCAGGCCGGTCAAGCCGATAACCTCTGACATGCGCACAGTCCTGGGTCCGTACTCACGAAGCAAGGGAAAGTCGTTACCGGTGGTTAGAACAGGGAAAGCAAGGAAAAGCCTTTGATTGGATAGTGCAGAGACGTTAAATAGTGGCGGCTTTTCTAGAAAATTCTGCGGAAACTTTTCTAAAAAGAAAAGAACCCAGCGGCGTCCCGTGTACGAAGCAACACCGCTTCATAATCTCCCTCGTCGCTGCCATCCTCGTCGTCGACAATGAAAGAACTTCTCAGGTGAGTCGAATGTGGGTAGGTGAGGGGATGTCCTGCCAGCATTCGTCGAAGGCACGATGAAGGAAGGAAGAAAAAGAACCCAGGTAAGGACGCGAGAGGAAGTGGAGTAATGGCAGGGTTGAAAGCAGACAACGAGGAGGCGGAGGATTTAAGAACGACGTGCGTTCGAGAGGGCGGGGTGCAGGTGGAGATGGGGTGGGTTGTGGGGTGGGTGGGTAGGATGGGAAGAAGAGTTGAAACAGGAGGTGGGGCGGGGTACAAGAAAGAGTAGAGAGCGGATGTCCTCGCCCCTGGCACGGAGCAGGATATAAATGGCGCGTTTTGCCTAATAAATTAGCGAGATACACATGCAGAGGTCGAAACTGATACCGCGTTGCCTTGGCGACCGAGCGATATTCATTAATTCTCGCCAGATTCCTGGCGGCTTCTTTCACTTCCCGCCACCCTCTACCCACCCACCCCTCCTGGTTCTGAATCTACCTTCCTACCTCTTCTCTGTGTATGTGGGTGGGTGTGTCTGTGTGTGTGCGCGGGTACATGTCTGTGAGTGTATTTGTGTATATGTATATATGTTAATGTATGTATGTGTGCGTGCATGTCTATATCCATGTTTACCTCACCTTCGCTCTTTCTTCTTGCACCATCTTGAACCTGATGCGCGGGAAGCCATTAATATTTAAATTCGGCACGATTACTCAAGGCTCTGTTTTCGGTTTTTTTAATCTGCCATCCTTTTTAAAACCCGAGCACGAGAGTTGATATTTTATCCCATACATAAACATAACACTGTCCATAAATCTAATATGATGAACTGGCATTTTAATGTACATATTTACGTAGCAATATTTTGCACATGTACTCGAAAAGATTTAAAAGAAGAAACGGGAAAAAGAAAGAATGAATCTTTAAATAGTCATCTACCCATAATTCTCTCCCCTTTAGTAGTACAGTAAAACCTGTTTATTAAGACCTTCCTAATTACGACCGCTCTTAGTTACGATCCAAAAACGTATTTCACTATATAACTATCATCTCTATTACGAATACCTCCCCAACCCGACTTGCAACCGAAAGATTGTGGTTGTAACCTTTTGCAGAAGTTGTGTGTTGAAAAAAATAATTATATTTTAAATTAGACTCTGTGTGGCCTACTCATTGTCCCATACAACGATTTTCTCTTAAATCACTGGCTTTAAAAAAAATAATAATAAAAAAAAGCCTTATCATCATTTTTCTTTAGTTTGTACGTTATATGCAGATTTTCGGTTAAAATTTCAACATGAAATATGACTACAATTCTCTTTTCAATAATTTTTAAAAATCGTTTGTCGTCGTTATTTTTTTATTTTCAAGGATTTTATTAACTGTGTTCGTAGACCTTCGGTTAACATAAAACAGGTGTCACCACCCGGTCATTCATTTAGCCTGGACAGACTTTCTGTGTCGGGACGATGTGGTCTTTAGTGATGGCATGGTCATGGGGGGTCCATTCGACTCAGGCAAGAGGTCGATTTGTAGTCGAAATGATCAGCCTCCCGTTCATTGTTGTCTTCGAAGACATTTATAATTTCTATATTATCGTTTATAATATGAAGTCTGTGTTCCATTAACAACTTTGTTTCCTTGGAAGTCACGTGCTTCACCACCCTCGTGTGAAACTAGGAGCCTCTTCCATAAACGCCTGTTCAACACGTGTTTATCATGTATAAATACGCGGTTGAGATCAGGGACAGTTTACTGCATGGCCCTACGATCACTCTTGTGAGTCAAAACTAGTCACCAAGTTGATACTCCCTGCTTCCATTTTCAGAAATACTTCCTCTTCAAAGATCTACAAAGCAGCATGGACGACAACCATCATCAACACACTGCTCTTCTCTTTTGAAAGAAGGGGTAGCGCAGTGGTAAAGCAATTTTCCTCCTGAAAAGTGATCAAGAACCGTAAGCTCATTTCCCTCCAATACATCATTTCGGGCGTAAAATAACAACAAACACCAAATTTCAGTACATGGGTACTCCTGTGCACCGAAAACATTAAAAAGACACAGGAATGGGACGACAGTTAACTGTAACACCCGCTCACCTCTCCGAACACCCACAAAATTCCTTCACAAACATTTTAAACACTCTATACAGTCAAATCTCCCTACTATGCCACCTACCGGGACCGAGCAAAAGTGGCATAGTAGCGAGAGTGGCATAGTAGAGAGGGTTCGTAAAAACGGCTTTATTTGTTCAAGTTACCCGTCAGTCCAAAGCAGGGGTGGGCAATTAATTTTCCCAAGGGGCCGTATGAGAAATTGGGATGGTTTTAGAGGGCCGGACTAATATAGTTAACTCAGTTTTACCTAATACTCTATGTATAGTATATATACTGGTGGGCGGGCCGATCAGAGACAGGAGGCCTTTGCCCAGGTCTGGTCCAAAGCTCTCAAGAATCGTCGGCTTCGCTAGCTGTCTCCTCTCATTCTCCCCCTCACCTCTTCATCCTCCACCCCTCCCAATCACATCCGCGCACCTGCATCCTGTCGCTAGTCGACCCCCTCATACCTTCCCTCTGTCACGTGACTGTCACCCGGCCAGCGACCACCACCCCCCCACATTGCCAGCCTCCACCCTCCCTGTGTGCGTGCTATGTTCCATCCACCTAACTGCGATGTCCCACACTACCATACAGTATAATAATCGAGCACTGCGCGGAATTTCACAACTTGTGTCTTTTAACAATCACACAAAAGTGGCATAGTAGCGAGAGTCTGGGTGGCATAGTAAATTTTTTTTTACATTGAATTTATAGTCGGGACCGAGCAAAAGTGGCATAATACCGAGAGTGGCATAGTAGAGGGGTGGCATAGTAGGGAGATTTGACTGTAGTTCAGGCTTAGCAAGGTACAGTACCAGGACATTCAGCATCCTGAGCTACTTAAAGATCTAGTGGGCTGCAAATCCTTTTCCAAATAACTAGGTAAAGCTCAGTGGAAGGTTCTATTTACCAAAATTTAGACAGACCATCTTTCAAGCTATAAATAAAATATGACGTGTTATAAACGTCATGCAGATAGAGGGGGAATCCCTGTGACGTCATATTTATAAATAGATGTTGACATAATGGTCCTAGCTCTGAGCTCATTAGCTGCAACCTTGATAAAATTATCGTATTTATGTACAGTCCTGACATGTGATGTTTACCCTTTCTGTGCATATTTTTGTAAGAACGGAATTTGTGCAACTAGTAATCTGCCCTCAGTTTAAAGACATTGCACCAATGTCATGGTAGATGAGATGAACTACACTGAGCCAATAACTGATCATCTCCCACCTCGTCATAAGTTATCCACATGTCAACACTCGAGACTCCTGCTCGCTGATAGAACGCTGCCATGTCACTTGATGAGCCGAGGGAGTAATAAACACTGCCACATAAAAATTAAGTCCACTTGCTTACTATAAATGTCTTATAGAGTCTAGGATTCTGATTTTTATTTTATTTTATTTTTTTACCTTTTTCATAGTATTCCTGCGTATGTTTTCCTTCGTAAGTTTGCGTGACTTTATTTAGAACTTTATTTTTCTATGTTGCCAGTTTCCTAAATGAAACCTGACTTAATCTGGCATTGATCATTTATCATTGGATCGTCTATGGCAAGACAGCTTTATCAGAATATTCTTCAGCATGTTTACTGTTAAACTTTAAGAAAAATAAACAGAAGGTTTAAACAGAACCAAATCTCACTATGGCTCTTTGTCAACTTCGCCGGATGTCGGTCTGTGCAGCCACATGTCATATATTGTTGTGAATGCAGGATCTATACTAGGCACCTGCAACACAATATACGTCACACACTGTTGTAAATGAATAATATATACCTAGTCACCTGCATCTTCATTTATCATTACTGTGCCAGTTCTGTGTTCAGATTACTAAACTTTTCAGCGATTACAACTTACATTTACTTGGGACAGTCATTAAAGATGCAGTACTTCACCTAAAGTAACAGATGCAGTACTTAAAGGAAGTAAATTCTCTCGTGAATACGTTATAGCATACGATACGCAAGTGTATTCACAATGAAATGTCCGATGTAATGTAGTCTATTCTAAAAGCAGACCCACTAATTCAACTCCTTGCAGTTACTCACGAGCTTTGCTGCTTCATAAAGAGCATCCTGCAAAAGAGGGCTGGTGCCTGCCGCCATGGTGAAATTTGAAACTGCTGAG
>SRHC01001097.1:195658-234014 GCA_004794325.1 Pomacea maculata
GATCTGAAATTAATGTCAAATAGTTTTTTCTTGATTTTGACCGCAATCCAGGATCCAACATTCATATTGTCACAAATCCTAAACAGGGAAACCGTACAAAGAACATTCGGCATTATTCTGGACCAGATGTTTACACAAATATTATAAGAGCCTCTGCAGATATTACAAATTAAGGCATAAATCTCCTTCTTTCTGACCGTTGCCTTTTTAGAGGTAGCACTTAATTTTACAAAAACTTATTATTTTTGAAATGGCATACAGCTTAATATTTTCATGACTTATTTTAGTTATGCTTGAGAAACATTGTCTTGTTTGCCAGTGAAATGCAATTTTTTAACAATGTGTTCATTGTGCAAGATATTTGTCTTGTTGATAATTTACGCCACAAACGTCTTCACTTAAAACATTTCTGACAGTTTCATGACTTACCTGGTTCTTCGCTTCCTTTTATTATACCTATGACGTTGTAGACTGGCTTAACTTCTAAGTAGTTGTTTACCTTTAGGCGCACCTTGCTGCAAAAAATTCAGACAATTAATCAGGTATGTTTTTCTCACAATAAGTGAGGTAGGTAATAAGATTCTCACACGAATAACACTATACAAAGATTACAGAAACTGAACGCCTGACAATTAATCAGCATCTTACAAATGTGAGTCTTCATATCCTCGGCCAATGCGATATGAGATGTTCAGCCCTCCTCTCCACTCCTCAGGAGCCAGCGGACCAGACATATTTCTGACAACACAATCGACAAAAAGAACTCGATACACTTTTTCCTTTCTACTGTTTGCTCGCTCATGAGTACTATTCACTCAGCAAATCTATCGGTGTACTGCAAGTGTAGTATTTAAGCATCTTTGGCAATCTTCCAATAAAAACTACTTATTCATATTCAGTTCATCATTTCACTAAGTTATAATAATTTGTCTACGTCTCTGGTCTGATCTAATATACATGCATATATTTAAAAATAACACTTCTGTATTTGGTATTTTTATTTATTATTTACATTTTATTTTTTATTCCCATAAAGTCTTAGTAAGTGTGCACACCTACCTAAGAAGCTCAATGGCGTCAATGTACCCGATGGGCTGACAGGGTATTTTGGGCAGTGACGTAGCGTTAACCCTATTGGCGTAGTCTACAAAAGAAAAAAATAATTCTTAATGTTTCATAGACATTACTTTTTTTTATTTATACATGAGCATTATGGCAAATGTTCAATTGTAGGTAACTGATGGTGCTGGTGTGAGGTCTACTTCATTTTATCTAGGTTTTGTAAAGTCTGTCAGTTTTTGAGAAATATTTTATTATTTTTCTGTATTTTGTTACAAATGTCCACCTATCCGTTTTCACTTTTCTTCCGAGCCTCGAGCCGTGAAGGGCTGAGAACTGGAAACTGTTTTGCAATTATCTGTGTGTAGAGAGCTGATGGCTGCGATTATATTAAGACCTTACTCACAGGTGGAAGGGTACAGGGGCGTTTCCTGGTCGCCACTGGCACCGCCAGCGATCACTCCACGCTGTATTCCAGTGGGTGGCAACCACCACGAGTCAGGGTAGGGCTTGCTGAGGTCAATGTTGAAGTCACTGGGGTCTGAGTACAAGATCACTCCAGCGGCGTTGTAACGTTCGGCAAATTTTACCTGCATGCAACATAATGAAGCACGGCTCTAAAATATTATCTAAGGAGCACATCGACAATTAAATCATGTTAGAAAAACGTTTTAAAGACCTTGAGATGATTTCAAGAGAACTTTTCGGGAACTAATATTACTTCATATAGGGATGCAGTTACTCTCCTCCGACCAGCCAATCATCGCAGTGCATTAATATAAATTTCGACGCCTCTGCCTACCTCTTCCAGACCTATACTTACACAAATCTTGTTACGACTCTACTTATAATATATATCATATGAATCAATAAATATGTAGATGCCTAAGAATGTTTTCTGTCAGAGATGCAGATTAGTTTATGCCATACACTCACTTTATCCCCCCGATAGATTTTACCATAGCGGGCAATAACTATGGCTCCAGTCAGGTTGACGGACAATGTTTTCGTCAAATATGAAAAGTCTTCTTCTCTTCCGTAGTTCACATAAACCAGATCTCCCTGGGACAGAAACATAACTGTGTGAATTTTTGTGTAAAAAGGTTCCACACTTACGCCATTACCTACCCCTTAGTCCCACACAGTCATCTATACGCACTGTCGTACACACTAAAATACATACATGCACTAAAATATCATAAAGAAGACGCAAGGCTTAAAATAACATTTTACAGTCAAATTTTTAAGACAAGGTTAATAATGACAATTTTTTTCTCGTCTGAAATAAATTTGAAGTGATACTGTAACTGGAGATGACAGCGGCGTATGACAGCTTTCCGTGTTCACAATGCTGCATAATGCCTAAATGTAGAGCTAAAGCCCCTCTCCCACTGAGCGACACACTCTGTACATACTCACGGTGACGTCAGCAGCGGGTGAGTATGCATTGTAGGGTGGCACCACATCGGAGTTGTTCTCTGCTGGCGTGAGTACCACCTCATACTTGTGTGTCTCAAACACCACATTTCCTGATGTCGTGTTTGTGACCTGAATCTGCAGCAACACGATGGAGTGAGCAACACTCAGCGACTGTTATCGTGAAAAAGATCAGAAGATTTGAGTGAAAGACTGCCCTTTGAACTTACCACGTTGGGGTTGGTCTTGTTGGGGAAGGAGAGGAGCACGTTGTACGTGGCGAGGTGAACGTCATCCAAGCCGTTAGCCTGCCACTGACTCTGCATGAGTCTGGCAAGCTCGGCATCTTTCTCTGTTCCTTCCAGTCGGGGTTCCTTAGAATATTCTCTGAAACGATATTTTCTGGAAATGTTACGCGTTACGAGTCAAAAGCAGAAAGTAATTATAGCCACGTGACATAGTTTATTACAGTCGGCAGCCTTGGATTACTTACCATGCGCCATGAAGGGTAAGTGTACTGAATTAACCAAAAGGAAAAATAACCAAATATGGCGTCAATAAAGTTTATAATCTTACCTGTGTTAAGCTCTGTCAAAGCTACATTTGTTCAATGGCTATATGCCAAATCTTTATTCAACCACACAAAATTGCACACACACACAAACACACGCACGCACTCACGCATGCAGCTGTTAGCTACCTCAGATAGTTCCGGAGGTTGTCTTTGTTCACGTTATTTAAAATGTAATCTGCGAAGTATGAACTGCAACGAAATTAATCACATAATAATTAGAATTTAATCGGTTATTGAATCTAATAGCCCACAAATCATAAGTAGTGTATTAAGTATACAAAGTACAACACCCTTATGGCTCTGTACAAAATTGTACTTAACACATGAGACATGGAAAGCAAACTTTACGACTAAAGTCTTAAAGACTTACTGTTCTTACTGGACAAGTATCTCAGATAACTCAATGTTCTCATGAACAAGGCATGATTATTGTTGGTCTTAGGAAAATGGAGCATGTCTATAACCACACCATCTCTCCTGGATACTGGCATAACGACGATGTACATGTAGGTATCTTACGTAAATCCCTGTCTTAGAAACAGCCACGTGTTCGGATGATCTAATTACTACTTTTTTTTTGGACATACATCGATAATAGAGTGCTGATAATAACAGACAAAAACCAACCTTTCGTCTGCTACCGTTTGTTCACTGCTGTTATCGTTGGAAGGGTAGGTGTGGGAAAACCACCCAATCAACACCCCAGCGGCAAAGAAGATGCCAACGACAATGACGAAGATGATGAGATGCCTATAACTTATTTTCCTCTTTACAAACAATCCCTCTTCCATTGTCAGTGAGATTGAAGGACGTGTGACCACGTCGCATATGGCTGCAACAGTAATTTTTAAACATCCCACTGAAAAAAAAACAATTTCTACCAGAAATGTAGAATAAATAAATGTTCTTCCTTCAATCTGCTGCTGAACATTCTGTTCTGGAAATTGTAAGCAATGTGAAGAACCATTACAGATACAGATATAGATTACAATGAGAGTCACTGCAGAAAGCAAGAGCCACTACAGATAGTGAGATTACAGAGAGTAATAATTATTATAGATATTAAGAAATATTCCAGATAGAAAGAATCTTTACATATTGTAAGAATCATAACAGATAAATAGACAAGATTCTTAGTTGACAAGTAAGCGAAAAAACTTTACACGTGACGAAATGTATATCTAAAATGGCCGTTATCTTAAATGTCAAAGACAAAGATACAAGTCATCGTCTGTGCTCATGCATGTCATTCCTCATAAAATCCGTTGCTGCACTTCGTGCAACTTGTTTGACATTCAACGTGCGTTGCATTCGCAGGTCGGTACACACTGTACAGCAGAAACAGGGTCATTAGGTCAAGGTCCTTTTTTCGCAAGAAGCCGTTGAACCCACTCGACATCATTGGCTGTTCTTACAGAAGACCATTGCCCAGCCCATGAAAAAAGTTTCCCCATCTCTGCTCTAGAACTGTATACATACACTACTTTAGCTGTGTACAAAACTACTTTGCTCTGTGGTTTACGGGACTCGTATACTTCGTTATCTACTGCCATGGGACACGATTCAAAATACTTACTGTCCTTCTCAAGGGAATTTAGACAAACTAAACAGTTTTCATCGTACACTCAGAGTCTACAAACAAATCGTTGACTGCCAGAATGATAACGAGAGAACTATGCCTTCCATAAGTGTAAGAGCACAACATGTACTTAAGGTAATGATCAAAGCGCTTAAAATAAACAAATGAACTACGTACCAGTGTTGACAAAGACGGACACTTGAGATGGAATACTGTCGCGAGAGAGAGAGCTGACACAACTACCTGCTCCCGTTCGTTGAACCTTGGTTAGTGCAACACTTCTTTCACTTTAAAGACCATACAGGGAGCAAATTTATTTTAAGCTGACAACTTAACCTGTATTAAGTGAGGAACCCCATTTAAGTATAGAGATAACATTCTTTATTCCCCCGACAATAACTTTGCATTAATACAATAGAAAACTTTATTTATACTAAAGAACCAACTTTTAAAAACTAGAGACCAAAAAAAGTTTCTAGCAGACTACATCAATACGTATCTGTTATTAGCTTGTTAAAGAATTTACATTTTTTTTTACTGTTTTCTAGCTAAAACATACGTGAATTGACCTAAATTCGTATTTACAACTGCAGCCAATGCAAGAATTTTCAACACGGGCTGATGAGGAGCTGTCCAGTCGGTGAGCCGACAAATGTGATGACATAAGAAGCGAGGTCAGCCTTCAGTGCAAACTTTCATAAGAGCTGCAATACTTCTTTAAGTATTGTATAAGTTTGTATATCTCATGAGTCAAATAGACGCATTTATTGCTCATACCCCACATACACGAATAGGCATAAAGTCACATAGAGTGCGTTCCCCTTTCGACACCTCTTTTAGCCCACCCTCCCCCACGACCCTCCACCGAGACATGCACCGAAAGTCTCTCTTTCAAGACTGAAGTACGACTTGCAAGCTGCACCCACTAGTGACACTTGGCAGTCACCCTGTGTACCAAACAATGTGAGCCTGTCATGGCAAGAGGCAAGCTCTATTGAGCCGGCGAGTGCAGGATTGCTGTTGGACAGACCTGGGCAAGGGGCGGCCCGCGGGCCGGATCCGGCCCGCCTCCTCTGACCGACCCGCCCCCTGACCCGCCCGCCAGTATATATACTTTATATATACAGTATTGGGTAAAACTGAGTTAACTTTATTAGTCCAGCCCTCTAAAACCATCCCAATTTCTCATGCGGCCCCTTGGGAAAATTAATTGCCCACCCCTGCTGTTGGATTTACTTAAAACTAACAAAGCTTTAGAATGTTTTCTGGTTTGGTTTTTTTTTTTTTTTGGTTTGTTTGCTTGTTTTGAACCGACATCCAGATCCAACAAAGTGTCGTATAGTGACTTATCTGTTATTATTTCACTCACTGGACAATGATGGCAGCAGATGATACACCATTCAGTTCTTTGTTCCAAAAATCTTTTCTCGTCGCTCGATACTCATTTATTATGTTTATTACATTAGATTGAGAATAAACTGATTGAGGCTGTCATTCATTGTTGTGTGCGAATGAATGTAGATCATATGTAAGCCTGATTATATCTGAGGCTGTTTGGTGCAGCGGATATAAATATATTGTGATATTGTTGTTGTTCTACCCAATTGCCGTCTAGGATAAATAAATTCTTATTTTATCTTTTCAGATTAATTATAGAGGAAAAGGAAATGCATTTCTTATTTATCTGTCCCAAATATTTATTACATATTACATCAGGCTGATGATACCCTGGCTGACGATGCAATTATTTCTGGATGATCATGGTAGTGAAAACAAACTGTGGTAAATCCATTCATCTGCCTGGCAATATTTTTAGCCACACCACACACCTTTTGCCAGTCCATGGAGTAGCGTTTATTGACACGAGAACTCTTACATTACACACTTTCAAAATTCAAAAGCAAGAAAAGCACCATGTCAGCAGCAACCATTTGGCAAACTGGCAAAACAAATTAACTCCTTTGATCTCTATACAGTGTGAAGGTGTCCGAAAGGCAAAAGTGACCCCAGATGGACTAATTTATATTAAAATATAAATCACCTGCATATGACACAAGAATTTTTAATATTATAAAAAGTGCAATATAAAAATTCGCATAATAAAATGCAATAATTGTTAGTGTTTACAGTAGTTATTTAAACACATTAACAAAAGGTGCAAAGTCGAAGAAGACGGAGAAATTGAGAAGAAATAAAGATGGGACAAAGAATATACCGATACAGGGATGAAGAGAGTATAATTGATGATGAAGATGGTGGTGAATGGATAAAGGAGATATTGGACACCACAGATGCATGACGATAGAAAGAAGATAGAAGGATGAAACATGATGACGATGGTATAGGCAATTATGATGACAAGGAGGCGTATAAAATAAAAACAAATCACGTCGCAATATGTAATATAAAGTGATAATAAACCACTTAGCAGTTTGTAGAAAGCTATCAGTCTAATGAGTAACAGAAACAGTCTCAATTTATCACATACACGTGTTTTGTTTAAAATCCGGAAAGAAGTGTCTGCCAATGGCAGACGATATTATTACACAAATTAAAAAAAAACTATTTTATCAAATTTGAAAATCATGAAGATCATAAATTTAGCTGTGTCTGTATAATCTTGAAGCAATACGGATATGAATGAGTTAAATATTTAAATATTTAAATCAAGAAAATGTATATTTACATTAACAATAAATGGCGGATAAAAATTAGCCATTCAAATTTCGCGTAAAAATTCAAGTAACAGCGAAGCGTGATCTATTAGTTCTATTATTATTTTTAAGTGTATTATTTTAAACTTTTGTCATTTTTTCTTCTTCTGAACTTTGGTTCGTGACATATCGAGAGCAGTATCAGCTATTGTATTAACACTGTAAGCAAGTTGAGCTCCCAAGGGACTTAATGTGGTGTGGTTTCTCAAAAAAATTAGGGTGCAATTTGTTTTGTACAATAAAAGCCGATCAAAATCCACTAGACATTCCATAAAAATGTACCAGCAAAACTGGATAAAATTGTTAAGTTAAATTTTATATA
Organism: Pomacea maculata; assembly: GCA_004794325.1. Taxonomy (NCBI): domain Eukaryota; kingdom Metazoa; phylum Mollusca; class Gastropoda; order Architaenioglossa; family Ampullariidae; genus Pomacea; species Pomacea maculata. Next base: position 203,323 of record SRHC01001097.1, read on the forward strand.
CTTATGAGCAAACAGGTTTGATCTCCTGTGTCCGGGAATGTCTCCAGGCGTGTTTATTAAGAACAAAGACGGGTATTGCACCCGACTACACCTTTCAACAGTCTGTATAGCAGGACAAGGTTACAGGCCGATGTCTTCGAGGCTGAAGGCAGCTGACTGAATGGTGTAGGTGGCGATGTACACTTGCTGCTTCAGCTGATCCCACTTGTCATTGCCTAGTTGTATCTGAACTACTGTATCCACAATGCCGGGAAAACTGTTGTCTACATAGGCATCAAACTGGCTCGGAGCAAACATCACGTGTCTGGAAAACGTGGAGAATGTTTATGAAAACATGCAAAAAATAGTAATATTATAATCTCCCGGTATATATTCCCAACTTATACTTTCTTTTCACAATAATCATATCAGAACTATTCGACAGACAAAACGTAAATTGGGAATTCAGTTTGTTAAAAGAGAAAGATGGCAAATTTTAAAGTTTTGCTTATAAAAGAAATGGTGAAAGTTAAAGAGGACGGCTTATTAAGTGAGTGTGGGGAATAAACAAACTCCTCTAGTCATTTGTTCAAAGGTTGACTCACTTTTGTGCAGGTTGGCCAGGTAAGCCCTCAGGGTCCAAGAAAGCTCTCTCCAGCTGCATGAGCCTGTCATTAACCATGCGTAGCCTCAGTGAGCTGAAAAAGTATAATATGCAATAATTATAAATATAATTAGAAGTAAAAATGTGTAATTTCTATATGACCTGTGATATTTTATAATGATTTATGTCGCGGACAAACACCCTTAAGACTAATTTTTCAAACCAGTCAAAACACTCTAAGAAAAAGAATTCTGTGTCCAACTTGTTGTTTCCCGTACTATCTTAAAAATCCTAAGAACCAATTTTATTGTGTTGCATGAAAAACGCCTTCAACATAAATGAATTCACAAATCTGAAAAATTTACCCAAAAGCTAAAATAACAGGTCTTGTGAAGACTCACTTCAAATATTTTAAACTTCGGTATATACATGTATTTTAAAGTTTTTTATAGATGTTATTCATAGGTCATAATAACTGATTTGTGAGAATAAATTCAGTATCGATGATAATTGTTCAAGGAAATATGAAATATTCCTTTTACCTGCTTAAAAGTGATGCATCAGTATCTAGCTTTTGCTGAAAAGCTTTGGTAGCCTTTGTGAAATTCTTTACAGCAGAATCCATAGCAGCTGGAAGAAATGTGAAGAAAAAATACCACTGGAATTAAAATATTGTTTGTGACATCATGTTTAAGCTGAAAAATATAAATCTGACAAATATCTTAGATACTTAATATCATTAGTTTTCAGTTATTCGATGCTCACCTACGTTAACTCCATGTTCTTGCCACGAAGATTTGTCGAGAGAGGAGTAGAAGTTGGAAACTGCTGCTGAGTACCTCTCAACTTTGTAGGGTAACAGTTTGGAATTTGCCATCTTGCTGTTAAAAAGAGAGATTTCTCAAAAGAATGTATAGGGTCTCTAATTCTTATCTTCTTCAATGTGCTTCTGAAAAGTGCCTCGTGTACAAGCCACACTGAACATTATAAAACATGTCATTATGTAAGAGGTATCATTATCTAGCAACATATTTTAGTCTCTTGAATGTGTGTGAGCAATAAGTAACAAATATTTTGGCAGTATTGGCTATTGAACCGCTCTTCAAATCTGTCCTGTCTTTGGGATACAGGATTATTCAACAAGACCCATTTGCATGGATGGTGAATTTTTTTGTGTCCTGTTAGCTGCATAATTCTTAAATGAATGTGAATGAAATGTTGAAATTTACATTACAAAATTTTTTAATCAATGATTATGAAAACTACGCTTATTTTAAGTCAAAAAAATACCTTGCCAGAATCCCCCAAAACTTCGTGATAGCAGCTGAGGCGAGAAATCCGGGATCCACAAAATTCTCAAAAGCATAAAATGTTTCATAACTCGAATGGTAAAGAGGGTAGTACGGTATTGGGATGCGAGCCTGCAAAATAAAGTAAGCACCCGCGAAATGTTTGTAAGGTGTTTACAGTTTCAAGAGCATGAATAAAAATCCCATAAAAAATGAAAGTACATATAAAGGAAGACTCATACCTCATCATATGTCATCCACATGTCTAAGCAAGAAACACCTGCCCGCTGATAAAACGCCCCCTGATCGCTGCCAGACCCCAGAGAATAGTAGAGGCTGGTGAAGGGGAAGAAAATTCGTATGAGTACTTCAGAATAAGTCAGCAATGTCAGTCAGGCTCAGAACACCACCAAAGAAGTGGAAATCATTATTATTTTCTTAAACCACTCTCTGCCATCATTACAACATACGAATTATTCTTTCCGATAATATCGTTGAATATTCATGTCTCCACTTTCCAAGGGCAGTCCGATGGCGCAGCGGTTATCACCTGTCACCAATCCAGCGAGGGTTGGCGGTCCTGGGTTCAGCTCTCGACTCGGGCACGCTGTTCTTTCTCTGCATGTGGCATCTGTTTACAGGGCTGGCTGCTTGCCGTGATATAGCCTTAGATGCTGGCTCGGCGTAAAACACCAATGCCCCCATCCCCCTCCTCTCCACTTTCCAGTAAGAAGTATTAATCGCTCTTACGATATCAATCAGATCGATTGTGTGAAACTAGTTGAATTGCTTCAATTTAGTTTGACTTCTGAGAACGTGTTAAACTTTGATATCAGCAAAACAGAAGCCAGCAGCAGAATCCTGATTGCTGGCATATGTAAGGTGCATGCGCAGAGAGAAGGAAGTATGTGGACAGCTCGGAAGCTCACTCTGGCTCCGTGACAGTTTTGATGGACCGCGGTCTGCTTAGCCACATGTCATAGAATGTTGTGTAAGCAGGATCCTGGCTGGGAACCTACAACACACAGTCACCATGTTATACAGGGTTAGTATGGAGATTCCTGACTGGAAACCTGCGACACATTCAAGTCTTGTACATTGTTGTGAAAATAGGAACTTGATATAACCTGCAACAAACACCTGCAGGTCCTGGATTGTTATATAGAAAGGATGATAGCTGGTGACCAGCAGCTTTGACTATACGTGCTGTGTGCATTGTTGTTTATGAAGAATTATATTTCTGGACCTTCAACATTAAATATTGTTGTGATCTTTGACCTTTTGCCAAAGCATTTCTCAGTGACAAACGTGTTGAAGTTCCAAAAGGTTATTACAAAGTTTTTACTAACCCTGAAACGATGAAACCACGTTAAATGCAATTTTACACAAAACACTTCTTGTAATATTTATGAACATTAGCAATGCCATTACTTTATGCTTTGTTGTGTATAAGCTACTACTTACAAGTTTTGCTGATTCGTAAGCAACATCCTGAAGAAGAGGGCTGCTGCCAATACCCAGGGTATAGTTAGCTATGGCAGTAATGTCTACGTTTAGGTAGGCGACACCTCGCTGCAGCAACACTTTCATGTGTTCCTGTTAAAAATGTAAAGAGTGGCTCATAAATCTTGTCAACAATAAACATAATGGCTTCTTAGGCGGTGCGATCTTTGCGTTGTAATCATCCCCTTACAAATAATCAGTCTTATAATTAACTTCACAACTTCCTTGCTTTTGCTGATGAAGAAAGAACATTTTCGTTTACTATTTGCTTCTACAGTGTGTACTGATAAAGTTCTACACAATTACAAGATAATTGTTGCTTGAGGAAAAAGAAACCTACCTCCACCCACTCTACAGATCCTAACAGCCCTTGCTCCTCAGCATCCCAGCTGCAGAAAACTATAGTTCGGCGAGGTCGGTGACCTGCGAGAAAACGATCAGAAACAGCAATAAAGCACGATGATATCATAAAGCTCAAAGGTAGAACTCTATTCTTCGTGTTGACTGCCACCAAAGGTGTGACCAAGCAGTTGGAGAGATAACCGCCGTGTGCACGGTATTGAGACCAAAAGTTGAAAGTAACTTACATTTAATTAACATTTAATTAAACAACATTTAATTAGGATACCCTGCTTAAGGAGGGCGCCATAAACACGAGTTAGTTCTGTGAGGGATGCAGATCCAGACAGAGGGTCCATGGCACCGAACACCCAGGCATCGTGGTGGTTACCAAGGAGAACATAACGATCTGAAACAAGAAAAGCATTTATAACTTTTCATCAACTGTGCAACCATAAGCTTTTGATGAACGGGGAATACAATATTTTGACTAAAAGGTTGTTAGAAAATAATTCAAAAACAACAAAAACCCCAACGACCTAAAAACTCTCTCTCTTTCTTGTCTCCTAGACTGCGATAATTTGTTTTGATAAATGTGTTATACATTTGGAAGAAGATATTTTTCTCAAAATCTTGGTGATTGAGCTAATTTTTTTTTCAAGCCACGTGCCAACAAACAGACAAGGTAAGCCTTACAATCACTAAGGACACTGGCTACATATAATTAACATATGGTCTGACGATATAGGTGCACTTTGAAGCATTGTGTCTACAGGACAGAAGAATATTGTTCACTCAGAATTTGTAGGAAAAAGTAATTCCATTGACAAGCTGTCACATCTTACCGGGTTCTTCGCTGCCCCTTATCAAGCCGATAACGTTGTAGACTGGTCTAACTTCATTGTAGTTGTTCACATTTAGCCTCACTTTGCTGGAAAGAATCAGTAGAAATGTATAGGGAGAAATATGTTTCTTCATAGCCAAGTACCCGAGAGACAAGTCTATACCTAAACCAGCTAAAACACAACCACACAAATTGTAAACAAACAATAACGCCATCACGTATCGTTCTTTAAACCTATTTCCAAAAACTATCAGTCCAAATCCTCGATTAGCTCTAATTATTTATGGATTTTAAAACCTGATCCAGCCAGAGACAATACTTTACCTTATCAAATTTTAAAGCAAATTATACGAATTTATTAGCAACTTACTGAGTTGAGTTATTTTTATACCCTGGACCAATGTTATATGTGATATTCAAACCGCCACGCCATGCTTCTGGAGCCAGTGGTCCAGCAAGATTTCTGACCAACAAATGACATTTATTTTTTTAGAAAAGTTACTAAAAACGGCATTTATATTTTAATGTAATATGTAATGAAATATATATATACTTTAAAATTTCTGATACCCCTAATAAACAGACAATAAAATGAACATTATTTACAATCAGCGTAACATTTTACTTATCTGTTTATTAGAGCCCTTTTCAAGAACAGCCATTTTCAATTTAATGTGCGTTGTCTTTAACCCGTCTCCTTTCTACATGAACCAGGTTAGAACGAAACTATAAAGAATAGGTTTAAGGTTCGAATGTACTACCCATAACTAAGAACCACTCATCCATATCAGCTCACCTGAGCAGCTCAATAGCATCGATGTATCCTATTGGCTGGCAAGGTATTGTGGGTAGTGACGTAGCTTTAACCCGATTGGCGTAATCTGTCGAACAAAAATAAAGAAGACATATTTATTTTTGTTTACAGTCATGGGGTAGGTCTTAAACCTAGAGAATTCTGACTTAAGCATGCAATTGCAAAACGTTCTTTGTCGATCCATCAAACTGGAGGAAGTCGCATTTTGATGATCATTTTAGTATGTAATTTAAAAACTCCTTGTGTGACTTTTGCACTGTTAAAAAAGGAATTTTTGAAACATATTTAAATAAATTTATTCTTCTTGTGGCAGATCATTCTTTCAAATAGGTTGATAGGTAAGTCAAGGTGACTGTGTTATTTGACAGGGAAGACCAGCTTGAAACATTTATAAACATTCTTTAAAACGGATATGCACACAGCAGAGCCTCAGAAGGACATACATCTACTCTCACAGTAGGTACACTCACAGGTGGAAGGATATAGGGGCGTTTCCTGGTCGCCATCAGAACCGACTGTTCCCCTCTGTATACCAGTGGGTGGCAACCACCACGAGTCAGGGTAGGGCTTGCTTTCACCGACATTGTAGTCGATGGGATCGGAGTACAAAATAACTCCAGATGCGTTGAAACGTTGTGCATTTTTCACCTGTTAGTGACAGAATGGTTAATGTTTGTGTATAAATCAATTGATAACAGCCGCCGATGTCATGCATGCACGGTGTTATTTGTCTGCATGGGACATCTGTTCACAACGCCGGCAGCTTGAGTCGAGATGGAATATAATCTGTTGGCTCTGATTGAAAACACTTTTCATTTTTTTTTTGTATCGTCTGCTAGGTTACAAAGCATGCTAGACACAGCTCTCCTTTCTTTTACTGGAATCACATTTCCCGTGCAAGTTGTATTACCAACAGCTGCGACAACAGACAAAAACTCACTGTATCCCCGCGAAAGATTTTGCCATAGCGGGCAATGACGATGGCCCCAGTAAAGTTGACGGACATATTTCCTAACAACTGGAAATCCTCGATCCTCCCGTAGTTGACGTAAATGAGATCCCCCTGAGGACACAGACAGACATTCACAACAATCAACAAATAGACATTTATTGTCACGAATGTGAGGGAGAAAAAAAATGTGATAAAATAATAAAAATGTCTAAGGTGGACGTTTTAAAAACTAATACGAAACGCAAAGTCGCATCAAAACAAAAGTTTTTCTTGGGTAGCCAGACGGATGTACTCACGGTGACGTCAGCAGCGGGTGAGTATGCATTGTAGGGGGGGACCACATCGGAGTTGTTCTCTGCTTGCGTGAGTACCACCTCGTACTTGTGTGTCTCAAACACCACCTTTCCTGAGGTCGTGTCCTTAATCTGGATCTGAAGCAACACGACAGGGTGAGCAACGCTCAGCGACTGTTATCGTCAGTCAAAACTAAGTTTTAGTGAATGACTGCCCTTTGAACTTACCACGTTGGGGTTGGTCTTGTTGGGGAAAGAGAGGAGCACGTTGTACGTGGCGAGGTGAACATCATCCAAGCCGTTAGCCTGCCACTGACTCTGCATGAGTCTGGCAAGTTCTGCATCTTTCTCTGTACCCTCCAGTCGGGGTTCTTTAGAATATTCCCTGAAATAATTTTCGAAAAGAAATGTTACACGTGATAAATCAAAAGCAGAAAGTAATTATAGCCACCTGACAGAGTTTATTACAATCGGGAGCCTGATATAAGGAAGATAGATAACGTGCTTAGTTTTAACGAACATCAAATGAAAATATTGACGGTAAGAATCAATTAGGAGAACTAAATAAAGGGTTGAAATGTATGTGAGAGAGATATGGGATCTTCACCACATTCATACACCGTCCACCTGGTCACATCTGTCTTTAATCATGCCCGGGCACAGAGAGAGACGTGCGAACAAACAAGCTCAGGTCTGAAGGTACATATGCACACACACACACATATATATATATAGATTAACAGACACAGCTGTTACCTCAGGTAGTTCCGGATGTTGTCTTTGTTGACATTATTGAGAATGAAGTCTATGAAGTATGAGCTGCAATGGAGAGTAATCCCGTATAGATCGACTGTGAGTCCAACAGTTCATCCATTATTATATACTGTCTGTTAAGTACACAAATTACAATAGAGTTAAACTTCACCACATATATCCTTTATCGACTACAGCCATGACGGCCTTTGAATCCTTTTAGTTTAGTGTCACAACAGTGGACTGAAAGGTCTTGTGGGGTCCAATATTATTTCTTCAAACTAGATTAAGCTGCGTGCAAGATATTATTTCTAAAAATCTGGGTCAATTAACCCTTGTGTTCTCGTGAGACAGGCCTACAAATATCCTCAGATACAGGTTAAACTTGCGGCATCCTCCGTGCCCGCAGATGCGTATAACTAACTCATGGCCTCAGCTCTGAGTTAGTCTACTCACTCTCCTGATATCCGCGTTGTTGCCTCGTTTACCCAATCCTTAGGGGACAATGCGCCCCACTAGACCTTGAAAGACCAAGGGATTTCGATAAGAGTTACAAAATCAAAATGAGAAGAAACCGACCTGTCGTCTGCTTCCGTTTGTCCGCTGGTGGGTTGGGTGGTGGGCTGGGTGTGGGAAAACCACCCGATCAAAACCCCAGCCGCGAAGAACACCCCAACGACAATGGCAAAGATGATGTAATACCTCGGACTAATTCCCCTCCTCTCAAACAAATCCGTACCCATCGTGGATTTGACTGAAGCAGGCCTGGCGAGATTGCATAAAACACATGGCTGTAACAGCAGCAGCACTAAAAATCTCGTTGGGGAAAACCCCTCTGTAGTAACCGTAACTCTGTCATTGTTGGAAAAAAATGCACGTGTGATGCAGTCCCCTTCCTCATGAAACATACCGTTTATTTAATTTTTGTGCAACTGAAACAAATTATGTTTAGGTAAATTTAAGTGACAGAAAGATCTCTTATACACGCAATTCTTTAATCATTGACGAGCTACTGAAGATTACTCCTACAAAAAGCTTTAAATTTGAAGAAATACGTGATATTTAGAATAGTTAATATATCAAATTTCAAAGAAATGTAAAGATGCGTTCGAGGTTGTTTTTTGTTTTCATTCCCATGAGATCAAGCCTCGTATACAGGTAGTCACCTTCCTGATAGATTGTTGTTTGAGATATTTCCAAGAAACAAATTTGGACTACTGTTTCAGCGACTTCCATTGCTTGTTTAAAGATTTTATTGTATAGTATTTATCTAATATGCTATATATCGCTGTATGTCTCTCCACCAGTATCTATCTATATCTGTCCGTGTCTCCGTACATGTTTATCCCAGGCAGTCACTATGTTCTTGCATGTCGAACAGGAGTGGCTCACCAATCCTCCGAGCATTGCTCCGCCTCATGAACGTTAAGTATGGCATGTCCCACTTGTGCAGTGGTAAACAAGATTGCGAGGCGGAGGTTGTTTCTTAAAAGTCAGTGCACCCACTCAACACGCTTGACTGAACTTAATCCACGCCCTTGCTCAAGTTGCTGTAGGTTCTAATCCTACCTACGCAAACACGCTGTCAAACGCGATGTTAGAGAGTTTAGCCGATGAAAAGCGCGAAGGTGACCTGGTGAGGTCATGAGGTGATGTATTTATGTTAAATGTATTTTATACTATTATGATACTGGCACCTAGCTATGCTAGAGTCTGTAACAGGACAGGTTCACTTCTTGAATTACTTTGCGGTCTAGTAATTTCCTTGATAGGGTAGTGATGTAGGTCTGTGTGTGAGGTCCCTTTGAAGACAATGTTCTACGTTAATGATGCTAGGTAGAAGTGATGTATATCTGTGTACATAAGTTCTATTCTCTGTTTAAATGTTAACTGATACACCGAACTCCTTTACCCTTTATGAAGTTTAAACAAGCTGGAAATATGTAAACATAGATAAATACTTAGGGACCTTTTAGTCATTAACCCTGTCAAGTCTTCAGCGAACAAAAATTGTACAGCCCTTATGATTCGTCTTGCGAAACCATGCTTGAAGACTACACTTCAAACACTTCTAATTTTTCTCAGCGTTGTGCGATTCCATCTCTATGACAACTAAAAGTTTATTGATTTTTTTACGTTTAAAACAAATTTAAATTTAAATTCCTCCACGTTAATAATACCTGTTTCTGGACTTCGTCACTAACCATTTTGAATCCAAATTATCTTTAAACTTTCATTAGAAATAATAACTGGATAGAGGGAGTCACTGGTAAGCAGGTAAACACCTCGGACAATGTACAGGTAAAACTCTTTTGTTCTTGCTGCTTCTCAGGGAGGTAAATGGAGCACGACAAACAAGACTCAGGTAACGTGCTGTTCAGCTACCTGACAGTAATCAAAACCTTGTCAACACCACATAAACATTTCAAAGCTGCCTAAACGGAATATCACAATGGATTATTTTAAGAGAATTGCAAATTGAAGTGTCTGTTAGTAACTCAGCTTGAGGTAAGTTTTTATACAGGTGAAAAAAACAACAGAAAACTTTTGCACACGTTACATCTTCCCCTTCCTTTGAATTGTCGATTTTTGTGTGGGTTGATGAACAAGCTGTTGTAGTTGGATGTCAATAGTTTTTTGAGTCAAATATCTGGTTTTAGTTTCTTCTCTCTCCTGATATAGTTCGCTTCATGCGAGATCAGCGAGATGAAACTAATCGACTAGAACTAGAAGTCCAACAGCTAGCAAGTCTTGGGTCGATGTTTGAATAAATAAATACGCTAGTTGAATCTTTCTCATTCTTTAAATCATCTCCAAATCTTTAAATGCTCCTATTCTCTTCCAGCTCATAAGCTTAATTAAATACAAAAGAAGCATCAGGGATAGAGAGATATAAAGGAAGAGAAAAGAAGACATTTCATGCTGTTCATTTAAATGGGAAATCTGAAGAAAATGCAATAAAGCACCCAGTTAATAAGTTTAGAAGAAATGCTACTCTAAACGACATATTTCACCTGCCTTACATCCACCACTTAGATACACGCATACTCACACACCTGAATAGGCAAGAACTGGCCTCATAAATTTCTAAGAGATATTTTGCACTTTTTAGTTTCTTAAACTTGACTTCATGCATCAGACCCATGATCTAACTACAAAGCTACTCTGTTCAGTGCTTTTCAATACAATCGAAGCACCTACACAGTCTACTGTTAGCTGAGTAAAGCAAAAATTAAAACTTATTTAAAGCAGCATTCACTGTTGTATTTACCTTTTAGAGAATTCAAACCAAGCACATGTTTCACAGGTACTTCAACCAAAATCAGAAGACAGTCTTTGAGTCGCGAAACAGAATTGTAAACGAGAGGACTATGGCTTCTGAAACTCTCAGGTTACAATATCCGCTTGAGGCAGTGCTAAGAGGTTGCAATAAAGACTTGGACTACATACCGGAGTCCACCGAGGGGTAGAGTAGGACGGAAATAACTCCTCGACTGATGACACAACGAGCGGCTCTCACTCCTCGCTGCACACTGGGTCCGTGTCACAGTCCACTGATGTTAAAGACCAGCCCTCGCGCAAACTGATAAAACTTTAAACGAACGTATTTGTGGAATAATCGAGTTTAGCTATGGAAATATGTGACTGGAAACGCTCATTTTACGATAATAATAATCGTCTAGGAAAATTCCAGGCATAAAAGGCAAACATATAGTATAAGCTCGTAAAAATATATCTATCTACTTGCAAGCCGCGAGGGCAAGTCATCGACCCAGTCGATCAATCCAGGACTAATTTATGATGAAATTCAGGTCAAACCTGTAGTCTATTTACAGGCCAATCAAGCCGATAGTCGCCGTCCTGCATACCGTAAGGTGTGCGCCCGTGGAGGATGTGATAGTTGGTATCAAACATCAGCTACCACGTGGTCATGGCGGGCACACGCCTTACGGTACGCAGGACGGAGAGTTATCGTCTCGAAGTCTTTAATTCTTTGATCGCTTTAACTGCATTCTCCTAAATCCATCCCAGCTGTGATATACGTTGCTAAGCAACTGGTTCACCTTTTTGTAGCGGATGAAGTGCATCTTGCACGCCTGTGGTGAATATTAAACAGTCATTTATATCACTTAATATGTATTTACATGCCTGAATAATCTCTGAAAAGAACAGAGAGGTAATACACGGAGTAATTATTTCCAGCCGAATATACTTAACCAACGGCAAATTGCATTGTTCCAGACCGTAGACACAGCTGAATTGAATCATATAATTCACAATCACGAGCCTTTGCTAAGAAAAAATGACTTGCTCCGTAGCATGTCTGATGTATTTATGTCTGAAATGTTCAGGGTTGTAGCTCGTGCTCGTGAGAACATGAGACACCCCACTATCGAGCGTTCTACCCACCCATTCCCACCTACCCACAAAGGATTGGTAATAAGCCAAGGATTGGTGGAAAGTGTATACATATATATATATGTCAAGCTATGGAGCCCTGGCTGGAAGAAGAACTTTGATTCTGGAAAGGGCGTCATACCAGAGATAATATATACTGATGTGGAAGATTACACTTACAGAGAATAAAAAGAGACTAAATTTGAAGTTCGAAACATTTTAGTCTCTTTGATCTTCTCAACACTTCATGCGACTAGATGCGCCTATTCCTCCCTCTCACACGCACTCACACGCACGTACGTACACATCCACACACACACACATTGTCGACGACTGTCATAAAAATTTTAAACGAAGGAAATAAATATTTTTATTTATCCTTTAAATGATAATATGCATGCTCCACCCTGAATCAACGCTCCACCTCCATACTCAGGTAGCGCGCACTTTAATTACAAGGAACATCACCTGGCTAGCTATGGTGCATTAAAGTGGTAGCTGATACTGTTATTCGTTCACACATAGTTTTCGAAGTTCCTGTTCTACTTGACCTACTGATTCTACAATAAGTGTTTGCGCAAGCTACACCTTGCGAGTAATGTGAACACGAATTGCGGGTAGCTGCACTCGAGACTTGATTGTCGAGTAAAGACAGGTGATAAGAAACGCATTCGCGCGCGCGCACGCACACACAGGTGATTTTGAGGAAAGAAGGAAGATACATATATATATAGAGAGGAGAGAGGCAGTGACATTTTAAGTGGGAAGAAAAATACGATGACAATTTTCTAGTAACGCAGGTGGCAGAATGAACAAGGTATTCTTTGTTTTACATCTTGTTCACACTATGTTCAGGGGAAGAATAAATTACCCGACTTTTCTAACAAATAGAAAGCATCATATCAAGAGAGAGAGAATTCTTAAAAACCGAGTTAAGTGAAAAATTACTGGTATTAATATAAAACACTATAGAATCCTTAGGTTTGTATATTCGTCACAGTCCCTGACAGACCTTTGACCCACCCCATCCTAGTATTAGTGTCGAGTCCTTTGATGTTGTCAGTAACCACTCCTGCAACAAGTCTACAGCCAAGACCATTAGGCCCTATGACCCATGTCAAGACAAGTTGCACCATCCAACATTATCACTTTCGTGGGCAATGCTCAACGCCCACGCTAAAATGTTCTTCTCCATTCTCACCGCATTAATAAAGCAGACACCAAAAAAGACATGTGACTGCCCGCAGGTGCAGTGAAGCATAGACAGTTGAGGTGCTCCCACTTGCAGGTAACAAAACCCTGACACGTACTAGAAACTACCTGAGAGTGGCGGCGCTCTTTCGCAATTCTTTTGCAGCACAGTCACGTCTCCTACATGCCCCGTGACCCAATGATCGCGCAGCCCACGCTCGATTGAGGACAGAACTCAGTCTTCATGACATTGCCAGGGTCAAGGTCCTGTATGCAGCGGTGCATGTCTTTGTGCAGAACAGTTGTACAAAAGTCGATGAAGGGGGGAGAGGAGGATGATGATGGTGATGTCTATTTGTATTGCGCAGGTATCCATTCAGAAGAATGCTCATTGCGCATCCAAAAATCAAAAAAATAAATAAATAAAAAATAAATAAAAAATAAATAAAATAAATAAAAAAGAAGAAAAAATAAATTGAACAAATATATAAAACACCAGGAAAGTAAAAAATATAGACAGAAGTGTTGCTTGGTTGTTTAAGTCTGTTCTTAAATAAACGGACGGGGGCGTAACCTTTCATATTACACAATGGAGGCGGGGCCATAGCCAGCGTCGTCAAATCGATGCCTGTAGACTATCCCGAGGCCATCGCATAAGATGGATGCTATAGTGTCATAGTACAATTTTCAACCCTGTGCGTAAACGAACGAATACATAAGGGAGAGAACACGGGAACCCTTAGGACTTATTCTTCCAACGATTACTTCCCTTTAAAGCGTGGAAATGTCAATCAATCGGGTGTTATACGTCGTTTGCTTCTCCTCCTCCGAGAATTAATTCGCCGTGCATTTTATTCAAGATGATCATCGCCCTTTTTTTAAACTGATGATCAGTGGTGGGCAGAATCTTGCATTTCTGATACAGAAATTCTCTGCCAAACACAGAATAAAGTCTTCCACAATAGGATAATTAGAGCTTTTCTTTTAGGCGGACAGTGTGCTCGTATACAAATGTGAGTGACGAAAAGCCTGAACCATTCACACGTGAACAAAATGTAGAGAAAAAAGCTGTTTATTTTGCTTTGGTCCAGGAGAACAAACACATTTACATGCCCAGGCACAACAGGTAAAAAAGATTGCTTATAGGAAAATATAAAGCTATGCACGGAAAAAAGTGTGTGTGTGTGTGCAAACAACGACGCCTTCTTAAGCGAAACATTTATTTGAGGAAGATGTCCCTTTCTGTCAGAGACATTCCCCCCAAAAAATGAACACCACCAAAAGGCATTATCGCTCACTCTTCAAACCTTTTGACATCGACCGCCACACTTCATTGCTTAGTCCCAGCTGGCAGAGAGCTAACATCAAGATTGTTAAGATAATGAAGAAAATGGTCAGTTTCCCCTTCAAGGGCAAGCTTCTGATTTACTTTCAAAATAAAAACAAATAGAAAGAAAGAGGAAAGATCGAAAGAAAAAAGACACAACGGACAACTTAAACTGAGTGAACGAGAGGAGTGATTAATTAAAATTAACAAATAAAGGATTACGAGAGAGTAAAACAAAGAAACATTTGTCAGGCATACTTCTAAACATTCTTTTTTTCTGGTCTTCTGTCCTTCACACAGTTCAGCGTCGAGAAGTAGGCACGCAGTGAAACTAGAGGAAATGTTAAAACATTGTGCTTACAAGGCGGAAGGGCCGCCATCTTGAGAATAAAAATATAAAAAAATAACTAACCCCCCCCCCCAACTACTCGTCGTAGGTGTAGTCATTATCACGCACTTCGTCCAGAACACTTTGAGGAATGAAATCTGCAACAGATTCGATTATTCACTATAACATAGACAGCATTCTTTACTTACACAAATAAAGAGTATGGTGGGAGGAAACCAAAGAAAGAAAATATTAAAACTGATCAAATAAATTGTAGGACTGTTGACATTATAGTCTCAACCTGTTCTAGCAGCTAGCGGCTTATTTGTGTCTGTAGAGACGAGTGTGTTAGAGCTGATGAGAGAGCGCTTGGGATATTGTCATCCCAAGAGCAGAGTATGTGACATAAATATTACCCACCATTACATCGGTAGACCAGATCGGACCAGATGACCATCTCCTGGGAGAAGCTGAACACACCAAGGCGACCTCCCTTTAAATCAGAGTTGTAAATGTTTCCCGAATCGGCTACCAGGTCAGTGTCCTCATAGAGCAGAACCCTGATCAATCAACCAATCAATCAATCAATCTTCTGGACAGGTTGTAAACCTCGGTAGCCGTGTGTCTTTTGTTTGAATGCTTGCTATGACTGTCTTGGTAAAATCTTGAATAAAATACAATCTGAGAGAAGAGCCTGTAAGCCCAACCTTTCTTCTGCCAATGGTCATTGAGATAGTTATAACATCGGGCCACAAAAATGTCAACTTAAAAATTAGTCCACTATTTTGGTAGTTTCACCACAATTTCTTAACACTTTTGTATACACCTCCAGCCTGCCTGGACCATGGCTGTCCTCAGAGTGACCGCAGTTCTTGCAGATGAGCCATGAGCAGCCAGTGTGTCTGTACCGTCATGTACTCGTATTCCGTAATGGACATTCCGTTACTGTTCCTTAATATTTAAATTATTGTTTTGATTCATTTAATAGAAATTTGTTAATTCAAAACAAATCTCCCATATTTATTGAATTTCAATTGCTGATGTTGCTTTGGCAGGGGCAGACCTAGATATTTCATGGGACAAACGATTCAAGGGAGATAATAATAATACACATTATTCCTATAATGTTAAAGTAATCTTTCCTTTACTTGTCTGGAAATAGTTCAATTTCGAATAAATATTAACCAAACAAATATTTTTACTGCCTAAACGTAAACCTGTTTCTCTAGTTAGGAGCTTAGAAAAAATGACAAAAAGTTACTGAACAAATAGATTGTTTTTAACGGCTGGTAGTATGTTCCTTCGTTTCTTTCCTTGCATGAGCAAGTGCTGAAAGAGGAATTCGGAAACAAAATCTGACAAATTTCCCACCTGATAAATCCAACTTGAGGACGGTGGTATAGCTCCCATCTGTAAGCTGTCTTTTCCTTCCAGCCCACATTGCGCGGGTCTACCCACAGCAGCTTCACCTGAAAATTATCCACAGGTGATAAAGCTAGTAATTAGCTTTACTTTGGCTAGTGTTCTTATCCCTTTTACTTCCAGTATATGAAACACTGTTACCATGGTAGATTTCATTCAAAGTTTGGTGGTGTGTAGTTGTGTGTGGTGGTGGTAATTATCGTGGTCGTCGGGGGGTAATCTCTCACCTGGTTTGTAGTGCTTCCAGTATGCCAAAGCGCGTTTCTCAAAATTTCGCCAGGCCCTGTGTTGGATTTCACCAGTTTCAGCTGAATACCCGGCTCAGCGACTGCTCTGAAAGGGTTGGGGTGCCAGTATGTCTGGGTGGATTTCTTCCACATGACGGCGTAGAAGGATGACGAGTTCTGATAGCTGAAGATGAAGCCGGCGTAGTCATCGTCTACCTCAGTGTTGACGAAGAAGGTGCCACTGAAATCCACGCCGCCGAAGTAGTTGTAACCTGCAGGAAGACATACATACCTTTTCTCAGGTATACCGATCAGGATGTCCGAATCGTCTTTGATGAAGATTCCAGGCTATACTATATGCATTGCATATCACATCGAAAATGTTAAGAGAGAATAAAAACATAAGGCAACAATAGGAAAGGATTATAACGGGGAACACATTTACTGAACTTACTTATCGCGATGCCTGGATCACTGTTCATCGTCTGCACAATTTCTGCACCCTGTATCAAGAAACAAAAAGTACAGCTGTCATGAGCAGGATAATGTCAGTGTGCTCAACACTATCACAAGTAACTACGAATATTGAGAATCAGCAACATTAAGCAATCATTTTGCGGATAAAAATTAAAATTAACTTCAAATTAAGACAGTCTTAGAGAATACAGAAGCCGATAAAATAAATGTCACGAAAATAGACAATAAAGAAGAAAATTCTCATAAATGGAAACCTTCCTTAGAGAACATGTTGGTCATATATCGTATTTCTTTCGCGTTAAGACAAAACTACTCGTGTCAAAGATAAAAACAACACAAAGTGAGAAATGGCTAGAAAGCAGCATTTTGCCAAAAATAAATAAACTCAGCATTCAACGGCAAACTTTTTCTACGTTCAGTTCTTCAACATTGCTGACCTGGTTCAGGACGATCCAGTTGGGGTCAATCTGCGAATCACCTTCTGGATCGAGTACGACGGTCTGGAACGCTCTGAAGTCGGTTGCGAAGATCTCGCCGTTATCTGGACAGACATCGGTATCGTCCTCGTCGCCATCGCCGTCGAAGTCCTTCTGGCACACGTCACCTCGGCCGTCGCCTGCAAGTCCTCTCAGTGGTCAAATTCGTATATCAGGTTGTTAAGTCCATAATTTGTTTGATAATTTATATTTCATTGAACCTCCTAGCCCTCTTCCTAGAGATAGTAAACATTTATTTGTGATAGCCATAGCATACAGAAAGGAGAGGAAGATATTGCAGTCAAAGACCACTTAACAGTTTTTCGCGGGGTCTAGGGATTGCATGTGCTACGAAAGCAAGATGCTTTTCATCGAGTTCTTGATTGTGCCCTAGGAAACAATTTTCTCATTCATTACTTCATAACTTAGGCTCATAAAGATAATTGCAGCATTGGTAGCAAAGACTGTGAGCTTAAATGACAGACAGAAAGACAAACAGAAAGAGTAGAAGTAGAAGTAAAAAAGAGTATGTAAAAATGTATGACAAACTGTCCTCAGGACCAGTATTTCACAAGTACATACCATCAGAGTCCTTCTGGTCTGTGTTAGGAATCAGAGGGCAGTTGTCGTCGGGATCTTTAATTGTGTCGTTGTCGTCATCATCATCGCACACATCACCTGGTTAAAAACAAAGTTGCCAGATAAGTGCAGTTTCACACGGAGGGACTGGGATGTGTGTAATCTCCAGACACCGGCATCAGGTTCCCCGTACAGTCAGTCTGTGTCTGTCAGCCTGAGACCATGTCGTTTTATCCCATGGAGATGATGTGTTTTATAAAACTTTGACTGCTACACGTACCGTCACAATCAAAACATTCATTGCAATGTGTAGAGCTACTCAACAAAGTATCCAGTCACTGAAATAATGAAGATTGCTATCATAACAGGTCACTAATCAGAAAATGAGCAGCATTGCTTCTTCCTTACTTTCATCGCCCTAATAATCATCGTCGTCTACATCCTTCTTTTTATCATTATCACATAGATTACGAAACGCTTTTAGAGTAAATCTAAATAAGTAAATTGTATTGTCAGTCGAGGACACCGTACCATCAGTAACGGCCCTAAACTAATTTTGTCACAAACAAACAGAGAAATTTTTTAGTTCTGATGTTGACCTGCTATACAAAAATGAGTTTTACCTTGACCATCACGGTCAGTGTCCAGCTGGTCGGAATTTGCTATGTATACACAGTTGTCCATGTTGTCTTGAATTCCATCTTTGTCTCTAGAAGTACGAATACCACTCCATTAAAATACGACTTTTACAACCAAAAGTAATCTTTCCTGGGACTTAAACTGTTATTTATTGGTTTGTTTGGTTGTTTTGGTTTTTTGTTTTTGTTTTTGTTTTTTTTTTGTTTTTTTTGCTTCAAATTTTGTACTTGGTGGATTCATGCAAAGAAATAGAAGCTAACCGTATAATTCCATTTTTGATATTTCATTGGCTAATTGGATTGTCTTTCTGAGGACTCATTTTTCTGTTACTATGAATTCTTCTCTGTAAACTTTCGCTATATTGTTTTTGTTGTTTTAGAATTTCAAGATTCCAACCTGTCTTCATTGGTGTCACAGGCGTCGCCGACAAGATCGCTGTCGATATCGGACTGCAATGCACAACAGAAACAAGCTTTCAGGGATCTAGTCTAGTTTTATTTTCTACAATAAATTTGATAAAATGAGACATTATTTATTATTCTTCGTTTTTAAAAAATGAACAGCAGACTAAAACCCTTTGGACTTGGAGGAGTCTGGTGAAAACTGACAGATCTCATCCTTTCTTCCTTCCTTTTTCTGCTTCCTCCTCAGACCTTTGTTAGCATCCATTATCATTCGAGATTAACTGTTTGCTTTTCTAACTTGTCAATATTTATTAGTCTTCTTTTTGAATTTTCTTTTACCTGATTAGGGTTCGGGACTGTTGGGCAGTTGTCGCACGCATCACCCACCGAGTCGCCATCAGAATCGCGCTGATCAGGGTTGACCACTCTCACGCAGTTGTCCTGCTCGTTGAGAATCCCTCAAAACACAAACAACACAACAGTCAGGCATGCACGAACATACTCATCAACGGACGCACCGACCTCATGCATGTTCGCAAGTGTTGTGTTTCCCAATTATTAATCGTTTTCACTAGCAGGCCTCTTTCTGACCTTCAGCAGCATATCAGCATCGAATGTTAGGACCACTTTACCTCCAGCTGCCAGGTCTTACCATCGTTGTCGATGTCCGGATCACAGATGTCTCCCATGGCATCGCCGTCCGTGTCCACTTGATCAGGGTTGGGGACGGTGGGGCAGTTGTCGCAGGCGTCGCCCCGTTTGTCGGGTTCCCCCTCCGTGTCTGACTGGTCTGGATTGGCTACCAGCGGACAGTTGTCCTGAACAAGCCATTGAAGGAGATACATTCTTTTGTATTCATACAACGCATTTTCTAACGGTCGGCACAATTATGTTTAGGGAAAATGCTCACCGGGTTATTGATAATTCCGTCGTTGTCCATGTCATCATCACAGGCATCACCAATTTGGTCACCATCGGCATCTTCCTGCCCGCTGTTAGGCACCAGCAAGCAGTTGTCCTGGAAACGGTGTTGCAAATTATCTTACATTACGCATTCAACTGTTATAGTTTAAACTACTAGTATGGTGCTATCTTTTGTTTATGACTGGGTAAAGCTCAGAGTAAACTATTTCTACAAATCTCTTCCACTGTTTGAGAAATAGGTCTTCAAAAATCATATTGCACAGGAAGAGATCATTTCGTGATTTCATCATATGCCTAATTATTTAATGTTACCAGCTCTCCCAGCAGCCAAGACGTTTAGAAGGTTCTGATGAACTATCTCGACGACTGTCTTGAAACCCACTAATCCTTTAACTAAATAGAATTCCGAAGGACACGAGTGAATCCACAGGTAGCAAGAGGTGACAGAGATGTCTCACTTGCTCCAAAGTGACTTTTCTTGCTCAATTACCTTTCGACATCGTCTGCCTGAGCAGGGGAGGTCAGTGTCTGGGATTCCATCCAAGTCCGTGTCCCTGTAGCAGTACTTGCCATCCCCAGCAAAGCCGACGTTACACTGAACAACAGATTGTTTACAACATATTTTTATTTTTCCCTTCAGGTGACATAATCACCGTAAGACATGTCAATAAAGGAAACAAAACATATTAGGAAATTATTCATCCTATTTAATTAAAAAAAACTTATTGGTGGAAATAGCTTCGACAGTCGCGTGTTCCTTCATAATACGATTTGTCTATAAATGATGTGTCATGGTTAGTGTGTTTGTGTCATGGTTAGTGTGCCTGTGGTCACCTGACACCCGTAGCCACTGAACCCACTGATCCTGACACACTTGGCGTTGTCGGCACAGTGGGTGACTCCGTCAGGACAAACTGTCCCGTCCTGGACACATCCCCTAATCTGGTCTCCTTGGTAACCAGGAAGACAATCCCCGCACCTGTATGAACCCTAAACAGCAAAATTAAAGGGATGTGCTGTGAACTATACTTTTTAATGAACAATTCTCTCTAGGCTTAACAGTATGCTAATAATGCTACAACAATTGCTAATAATCATAAAATATTGCTGAATGGAAAATTTTAGAAATTCACAGGAGGTCAGAGATTTAGGCTGAAAGCTGAGGTAAGGAGAAAAGCCATATGTAAAAGCACCTAGCATATCTGTGTGGGCGTGTCGGTGTGTCTGTGTGTGTACGCATGCTTGTTCATACGTTTGTGTGTGTGATTGTGAGTGTGTGCTTGTGAGTGTGTACAGCAGCATTTACTCACCGGTATGTTTATACACCGAGAATTCGGAACGCACCCGCCATTGTTGCCATCCCTGCATTCATCAATATCTTCACACACCTGCACAGTCAAAATCCGACATCATCATCACCATCGTCGTCGTCGACGTATGCTTTGACATCATAATTATGTTCTTTCACTACTACTTGTTTGCCTACTTAGATAAATAAACATTTTACAAATCTGTATCCAAATGTGTTTGCATGCTCTTACCTGTTTCTGACGCTGGGCCTCCTCTATGCCCACCCCCTGCACGTTGTTACTGGTGTAACCAGGGGGACAGGCGGTGCACGTGAAGCCCGGACTGAGGTTCCGGCACGTGGCCATTCTGTCGCAAGGGCGACTGTACAGACACTAGAGAGATGAGAGTGACGAGAGTCAGTATCAGGAATGTTGTAGCAATTGTTAATGTAGCTCTAGTATAAATTTAACATACTCATTAACACCTTGTAAACATTATGAGGTAGCACACACACACCACATACACACATTCTACATTTTCATTAGTAACAATAACCACCAAGGGAAAACACTGACTTCCAACGACTTTCTGACAGATATGTGTGTATATATAGACATGCATATTGATAGACATCTGTATTCCTCTGTGTGTGTGTGTGTGTGACAGCAGGAAAACAAAAGAAAGACCTGCGAGCGAGAGAGGAGTAAGGTCAGTAACATCACCAACCTCGTCGATGTCCACGCAGACGGTACCGTTGCCTGTGTAGCCTGTGGGACATGCCCCGCATATGGCGCCCCCAGGCGAGTCCACGCATTGTACGCCGGGAAAGCATGGGTTGTCGGAGCACTTCCGTACCAAGGGAGTGCATCCACGGCGACTTCCGTCCCCTGTCATTCCAGGTGGGCATGGCCCACAACGATAGCCTCTCTCTGTGTCCTGGCATTGCACTCCTTGAACACCACAAGCTCTGATTAAATTTTAAAAAATAATATAAAACAGTCTGCGATCTAAGAAAGCCGAGTCTGTGACCTACCATGAGGTCGATCACACAAACTCTTTGAGCTATAATATTACAATGGATGCTATGAGTCAGAAGCGCTGCTTAACCCTGCAACTGGAGCGAGGTCAGGAGGTCAACTGAAGCATATCTCTGAAACATATGCCTATGGTCCACAGTTGTAACTGCAGACGGTTTGCCATGACTGTGGTTATTGAGAGAAGTCAAACCAACTCGAAGATATGGATGCACCTCCGGCTCATAACTACAACCACAAAAGGCTTCATCGACTGACAACAAATACATTTACAATGAAAACATTTCTTTTGTTGTTACCTGGATAACATGGCTGATCTCGGCATGTTGTGTAACGTTCGCAGTTAACCCCGTCTCCATAGTAACCACGGGGACAAGCCCCACACCGGAAGCCTTCCTCAGTATCCACACAACGGACCCCAGGGAAACAGGGGTTCGACGAACAGCGACCTCGAGGGGGAAAAGGAGGTGGTGCCGGGTTGGGATTTGATCCTGTGAAAATAATGTTACACTTTCTGTAAACTCTCAGAGGATTATAATACCGATCACACACTACTGAAGATATTTTAATGAACACAGTAATTGTTTCCGGTAGGAAACGATGGTGTAAGTAGAATAGCGTGAACTCTTTATTCTACCCTAGATATCTCAAGCTCCGAAAATATTTCTCTGAGTATGTATGTGTGCGTGCGTGTGTGAGAGCGAGTACGTGTTTGAGATAAATGGAGAGAGAGAGAGAGAAAAAAGGGGGTATTTATGTACGTATGTTTCAGAGAAAGAAAGAATAGTGTAGGAATGAGTGTGTGAGCGCGCATGAGTGCATAATCTGTCTGTGCATGCGTGCGCGTATGTGTACGCTAGTGTATACGTGGCATGCACATACTGTGATGTGAATGTGTGTGTGTGTGTGCGCGTGTGTGAGTGTGTGTACGCGTGTGTGTGTGTGTGTGTGCGTTTTCCAAGGGAGAGCACGCCTATCGTAAATGAACTCCACTCGTCAACACAGGAAGTGGTCGTACCCACCGTCACCTCTGCACATGGCACACGTGGCCAGAGTCTGTCTCAGCTGGCGGCTTTCGTCCGACTGAAGAGAGAAAGAGTGAAGTGTGAGGATGGGCGACGCAGCTTACAAGTAAATAATGTAAATATTTCTCGCCTCACCCTTTCCTGTTTGTAAAGAATCTTAAGATGTCTCCAAGAGCTTCATCTTGTTAACGCCGAAAACACATTTGCAACATTTATAGGAAATGGGTGGTGATGAAGAAAGTCAAGATTTTAAGTGAGAAAAGTAAGCAGAACCGCCCTTAGAATTATGTTGGAAAGCAGTTTGGGGAAAAAATGAGCACGTGACATTGTTAGCATTTGTTTGCAGTGCAAGTCACGGTCACATGGAAGAAAGAATAAATGAAAAAAAGATGGGGCCGGGAATGTGTTTTATAACAACTAAGGCCTTATCACGGCAAGGCAGCCAGCCCTGTAAACAAATGTCAAATGCAGAGAAAGAACAGAGTTCGGAAGACGAGAGCTGAACCTAGGTCACCCAACCCTCACTGCATTTGTGACAGGCGCTCACTGTTGCGCCACCAGACCGCCTAATAAAAAAAATAAATATGAAAATACCCTAAAACTAAGAATGAATAGAGGAAAGAAAATAACAGAACAGAAACAATATCAGGAAAATAAGGAAATACAAAGTAGGAAGATGAAACGAAGGAACAATATAAATTCACCTGCAAGAAAGAATAAAATAAATAGGTAAACTGGAGAGTAGGGATGAAAAATGAATAAAAAAAGAACCAATCAAATCACCTGTCTTTGAAGGTCTTCTCGTAACTGTCTTATCGTCGCTGTAAGGTCTCTGAGAGCCGCTGCCATTCTCATGTAGGGATCCCTGCCTTGAATAAGATCCATGAATGACAGTTTGTTAGAAAGTTTTTTCTTAGAAATCCTTCCGTCATAGTAAATGAGTAATTATTTGTTGTGTGGCTGACTTTGTCCCAATCTAGTATATTCTTAATAACTGGTTCTCAAAGAATTTATTTTAATGAAAGCTTTAAATACAATATATTCACGTTTTCTGACCCTAGTGGTTTGTAGTCTTGTCTTGCAGGTCGTAAGGTCAGAATATGAAGAAACGAGGTCCACTCTTTCTGTCAGCATCATCTAATAATTCAGATTAGGTGTTCTTATAGAAATAACCAAGGACCAGGTCGTACTAGGTGCCTGCTAACGCTAGTAATGTAAAGTGTAATATTTTAAAAGCATTTTAGCTCCCTGCTACGCATGCGCGACTGTCCACCTGGCCAGTGCAGGTGGTGGCGCTATCTACCTGAGTCAATGACGTTCGGAACATCCTCCGGATCCACTCGCCTGGGTTCCCCGATCGTAGGAATCCTCTCAGGTTCGGTTCTATCCGGGCGGAAGCGCTCTGATGTCCAAGCCGGAAGTTCAAGTTTCGGGGCAGGTGTTGTGGTTTGTTCCTCGTAGGATTCTCGACTGCAGCCCTGAGCCATCAGCATGTCTGCCAAGGTGGTTTGAGTGTAGAACTTGAAAGAAGGTGTCTGCCGCTGAAGAATAACATCCGAATTACAATAAACATGTTTTCAAATAAAGTACCATGAGGAAATGGCTAGAATAAATAAATCCTAGGAAGAGGACCACGTCAG
The DNA here is from genome assembly GCA_004794325.1 of Pomacea maculata. NCBI lineage: Eukaryota > Metazoa > Mollusca > Gastropoda > Architaenioglossa > Ampullariidae > Pomacea > Pomacea maculata. The sequence goes on from SRHC01001097.1 coordinate 228,074, forward strand.
GCTACAATTCCTATAATATTCAATAAAACTGATATAACTTTGTAATATAAAATATTATTAGTCATTTTATTTTCTTTCTTCGGTCAATTAAATTTTTTTACGTTCTGTGCAAGATGAAGAAAAGATGAAATATTACAATGAGATACATCCCAACCTCCGTCACTTAAAATCTTCACCGCGACCTGTTCCATCCACGTCCACTAGAAAGTAGACCCAGACGAGTTGAACTGTACTGATGTGATATTTTGATATCACAGACACTAACCGCTGTTACATTTCCGGAGAGGATCTCTCGGATGGGAATCTCTGTCTTGTCCACACCCACATTCACACAGTCCACAAAGAGGCGAACGCTGTTGGACAGGGAGTCGAGGTCGTAGAAGTGCAGGAGGAACTGCTTCCGCTCGTCCTGGTGAAGCGCCATGGTGGGAAATGCGAGCTGGTAATCTCGTTTGTCAGGGGAAATGAGTCTTAGGATGACTTGATAAGGAAGAGAAAAAGAAAAGAATATTATACTGCACGTTGATCAAGACCGCCAATAAGCTTTAGTAGTGTTTTGAGTTTCACTTTACAAAATTAAAAAAAAATCACTGTATCACCTAGCATAAGGCTTTAAAAGATGAAAATAAATTACAGGAGCGATAAAAATGTCTTCATCACTCATTAAAATATAGCGTTTATTCACTATCTAAAATATTTTTTCAGAATGATTAAATTTATTAACTTGAACTTCATTTTTATATTTTCCAAGCGCTATATCTATGTCAAGTACTTCTCTAAATAATTTGAGATTTATTTTGCCTCTGCTGTCTCAATTTTTATTGTTAAAGTTCTCAAGTGTTGAATTTCTCCAGCCTATCTTGGATACTCCTCTTGTGAACAAGCGTTTCTACAAATAATATTTACGGCCAAGCTCATTAAAATTATTAAATCGCATATTTCAGCAGCCATCTACACAATGATTTTAATTCTACAAGAGCTAAATTGTTTATTATTTTTCCAGCTTGCCATTCTTCTCTGTATAAGCCAAAACTTTTCCGCAGTTCATGTAACCTGTAAGTACCTTGCGGTTGGCGAAAATCCACCGACAATTCAAACATCGCCCCGCTGTCCCGGTTCTGGGCTCGAACCATGATGAATCGGCGACGAAGGTCCCTGGGAGTGATCATCTCCCCTGTCAGGAAGACCTCCCTTCGAGAAAATGCGGCGGTGACATCTCGCATCTCCTCTGTGGACAATCCATAATTTATTCCATGTTTTTGCAAAATCTTATCCACTAAACACTTTGTGCACTGTTGCACTATAGTCTCAAGTGGAATCACAGTAAAGGCTGGAATTCACTTCGAGCCTGTACCTTCTTACTGACTGACCAAACCCTTGTTGTCATACCCGCAAACTTTAACATATGCCTGCATATGGTTGCATAACAACTGGAGTCCAAATAGCTCATTACCAAGACCGGAACACAGGACAGCTTATCGGGTGGATAGTCACATAAGTAGATTACAGGCTAAACGTGAACACCATTATAAAAATATAGTAAAATTCATAGAAACAGTCTATCTGCTAATGGCAAGGAGTTTATATCCAAAGAGAAATATTCAGGCAATTACCATTATGATTGGAGTTACATGTAACTTCAAAACTCGAAGAACTAATGTACATGATCGCTTTAAAGCTTTAGTCCTGCAAAACACTTGTGTGACTTTAGTAAAAGGAGACAAACAATCATAACTAGAAGACATCCGAAAAGAAATAAAACTATGGCAAAGTTCAGTTTCTGCAGTAAAAAAAGCTTCGAGGCACTTGTGAAAACATTAAAATCACACGCTCTGCCTTCGGCAAGTTCCCACAACTATGGAAAGAAACGACAGGACCAGTTTCATGACCAAGAAACAAAGAAAGAAATAGCTATAACTAATTCAGTCACTGAAAACAAAATCTTGCAAACTGACAATAATATTCAAGTCGTTTCTTCTCACCTCCACGAACATCTTGTCCACAGGTTAGGGACACGCACAAGATGCACAGACCAGAAAGAAGAGCCCGAGACATGGCAGGCCGCCTGTCTGATCCTGTCTGACGGCGAGGCTAAGGGGACGTCAGGTTCCACGAGAATTAAGCTTCCCAAGAGAAACGGCGCGCCTTCATCCGGGCACTTGTGTGAAAACTTCACCCTGACCTTTGCTGAGACTGACGAACCGTTCCAGAAGATGGCAGGTGTCTAAAGGAGGGGGAACAGTCCAAGTTTCTGTTTCTTGCTGTAGTCAAGCAGATGCTGATGGCTTGCTTATATTCGGCGTGTGTGCGTGGGTGTGTGTGTGTGCGTGTGAGAGTGTGAATTCGGGTTTATCCCCACGCATTAGTTTCTGTTTGTAACCTAAACGACTACCACCCTTCAGCTGTAGGATCGCACGACTTTTTTGTTGTTGTTCTTATACAAGAAGAACCGGTGATACCCTAAATTTTGATCCCTCCCACCAATATGTTACCTTGCGTGTATATTAGTGTTAACAAGAAGACACATAATAATTATAAGACGAAGAGAACGATAAGAAAAAACAACGAGGACAGCAAGGAAGGAAGAAAAATGAAGGTAGGAAATTAGAAGAAAATAAAGAAAAGAAAATTAAATAGATCGATAAAGAATATAAGTGAAACGGATTGAAGAAAAGTTAAAATTTGAGATTAATGTATATAAAAAATAAAATGACCTAAAGCTAATTGTGAGAAATGAGAAATGGTTACAATTTTAGACCATTTGCTATGCAATTTCATCGCCTCCTTCCACTTTATTTTTTTGCTTTTTCGTTGTTGTTTTTTTTTCTTTTATTTCTTTAATCACTCTGGCCTGATTTAAAACCAAAGAGAGACACCTATGTTGAGAACGCACACACACACAATGAATAAAGCATTAAAAAATGAGTAAAACTTTTCTTTTAATGGAAACCGCATAAACGTGCTAGCAAGCATGTATATGGTGAAACCAATTCCACGTGTACAAACTACACTATGAACATATTAAAGTACAAATTGTATATATTAAAATAAAGTATTTTAAGTAAAAGGAAGATGGACTTCTGGAACCTCGTCACCGCCTGAGGACAATGAAACTGCTCGCGTCAATGCGGTCCCAGACCTGAATGAACCAGATGTAAAAATTTCATTTTAATGCAAACCACATGAACTTGTTATCAAACTTGTACATGTCGAACATGTAGTTCCAGGTGTAAACTCCAGTCTTACAATAGATTAAAGCACAAGCTGCGCATACTAAAGTGTTTTAACCATTAAGAACAAGGGAGGGGGACCTGCGGCACCTCACCACCGGCGGAGGACAATGCAGTGGCGCACGTCAACGCGGCACCAGACCTCACAGCTGCAGGATGGGAGTGACTGGTGAATGCCATTCGAAACACAATTCTTTGTCTTCAGACCAGGCTGACCCAGCAGACAGGGACTAATTACAACTTCGGTGTTTCTTTCCTTTTGTGAAAAGTCGACTTGTACATACTCCAAGGTGTCAATACCTTTAGAATGCTATTAATTTATCTGTGTATCCGTCTCCATGTCATGTTCAATTTTTTTCTGCTTTTAAATTTTAAAAAAAAATGTTTGCCTGACTGTATTTACGATTTTCAGCCTGTCCGTCAGTCTGTTTCCCGACATGCCTTAGTGCCTGTTTTTATTAACTCATGTCTTTCTGTCTACTTAGAAGAACGATATTTATGAATGCACGTGATTGAAATATTTGAATATTTTCTCGTTGGGTAGAAGAACGACAGGCGACGACATCATCCTTTGTCACTTCCTCGCTCATCTCCACACCCACGGACCCAATCTGCCCTTCTTAAAGCATCTCTATACCCATGGTCTTTGTTTATAACTACAGGAGCTGCTTCGCATTTTAAAGGCATAGGGAGGTGGAATATTTTCTAATGCATAAATAAAGCTCATCACGATATGGTTTCCTTAAATCTGGATAAACACCCGCCCCTAGCCCTATGTTTGTCTTTAGATACACGCCTTCAAAGATCGCCGTGCACAGAAGTATCACAAACTCGTGAGGTCATGATTGTACACAGGTATACATACAATATACATTCAATATACATACAAACACAACAATCCCTTGTGTCTGTTTTGTTGACATCTTTCTCTGCACGATAACGTGTGTAGGTGTGTATCTCGATAGCATAGGGGTCAAGAGAGAACGAGGGATGTGATCGCTGATTGATAAGGTCCTCAAAGAGAAATGCTGCCCCCTACTAGACCTTTAAATGTTGTGCTGATGTCACCTAAGTACTTTGAGCTCAAGCGTGTGTCTGCAAAAGTTCTCTGTGCTGCACGTGGGAGCAAACCGAGGGGGAAAGCCCCGTAAATGTCACCATTTCCTCCCGTGTTCCCCGCCGTCTCGGGGGTTTGTTTACTCAGCCAGGCCCCTGTTCTGCGGGTCTTGTACAGGAACAAACGGGGAAAAGGGAGCGCCGTGTCACAGCCTTTCTGCCAGAGGAGTTCAGTGTTGTTCTTACTCCTGGCCCTGTTAGTGGATTTTTTTTGTAAAAAAAAATACTCTTCTATTCCTTTTTATACTTCCACCATCAGTACTACGACAACGATAGCTCAATGTCGTTGTTCCTAGTCCTAAGTTTCCCGTTTTTCTTTTGTTAAGACTATAGTTGTATCTAAGAAATGTGATTTGGTTCTTTGACCTGTCGTGGTGGTCAGCAGGGTGGGGGTGGGAGAAGCTGACTAGATTGGAGAGTTGTCCCCCATCTCCTGCTGACTGTAGGTTGCCGGTTAACACTGCTCACAGGTTCAGAGCGGTTTTTTTTTCTGCTTCTTCTTCTTCAAAATGTCGCACTTCGTGTTTTGCATTTTCCGACACGAAGTGCCTGAGCCGTAACAGCTGACATGGATAAGGCTTTCGTTTAAGAAAAAAAAAAAAAGGTGGAAAAGGCAATGAGAGAGAAAGAGGTAGAGTTCTCCAGATGGTCTGAAGGAGAAGGAGAGTTGCATTACATGAATGACTCCAAACATCGTCTAGATTTATACTGAAAGCTTTTTTGCTCGATTTTCCTTCAGGAACATTTAACATTTAGATAAAAAATTACATATTTTTTTGAAAGTGCAAGTGTAGATTTTTATGTGACCGTTTGGGTAACAATTTTTCATTATCACATATCTGATAATTTGTGTCCCGTTCAGAGCACCTATACAATTTTTCATTTATCCCATAATGTTAATGCTAAAGCAATACAGCAAGGGAGTTGAATAGAAACGGGATTGTTTGTGGCCTTGACAAAAAAAAAAAAAAGCATGAATCGCTCGAAAGAAGCGTAGCAGGGTGGGTGGGGCGGGAAGCGGGTCTCGTGAGTGATCGTGAGTGGTCAGACAGCCAGATAGAAACTTTGGCAAGGAAAAGCTCAGGCGAGGAGAGGGTTCAACATCTGATCCCCCCTGCACCTTCAAACCTAGCTTTTATTTTTTCACCACCATGTTGAGCCAAGTCCACCTGTCCAATGTCCCCATTACATTGCTCGTATCCTCTACATTCATGTCGTCTGCTTGAACTTTGCACCGCGACACGGCGGCTTGGTCAAACCCAACCAGATGCTGGTCCTCCGTACTCACCTTTGCATGAAGACCAAAGCCTCTGGACTACGCTGAGCAGCAACAACACTTCTCAGTCTGCTGGGATTGGTTTGAAAACTCTCAAAATAGGTGTGTTTTCATTGTTGTGGTACTCTTGTATGTTTTACAGTGCATTATGTGATTAATCATATTTGTATGCGCTTGTACGTGCGTTGCGCAAGTTTTAGATGTACTTAGGGTCAGTTGCTGGAGCGCTGGCATATTTCCATTAATGTATCCATATACATAAGCGAGCAAATGAAATGTTTACCAATTTACAGAACCCTTAATCATTCAAAAAAAAAAA